>VZTG01010063.1:295348-364804 GCA_013397845.1 Melanocharis versteri | reverse complement strand
CCTTTTTTTCTTTCCCTTCCCCTCTCCTATTTTTTTATTTTCTGTCCTGTCCCCAGAGAAGCTCCTTTAGGCCCTCCAAGCCATTTCTCTCATCATGAATGCAGTTCCCCATTCACGTGCACTTCTGCACCCCAATAAATGTCTGGCTGAGTCTCAGCAGGAGCAGGGGCCAGAGCTCTGGCCATGTGCAGTTAATATTTACCACCTGTCCAGCTTTCCCTTTCCTATTTTCTTTGTACTGAAAACCTTCCACTGTAAGGAACGTGGCACTGAGCTTATTCTTCCCACCCTAGGCTATAGATGTCTATTTTCAGTTAATATTTCATCATCAAACAGTTTCTATAGGCTTTTGCTTTTCCTTCCATGCTTCTTGAACTCCATCCAGTTCACTTTTATTGGTACTGAAAGTACTTAAATCTGAAAGCAGTAGTCGAGATGCTATCTCATCAGTATTGTATACTGAGAGAGACATCTATCACTTCCTAGGTACATGACATGATGCCTCTGTGTTAGAAGCCCAAAAATTACATTGGATTTTTTTTGGTCACACTGCTAGATCCTATTCAATTTACTGAAGCCCATACATACAAATCTATATGTTAGTAGACACGTATATTATACCCACTGTATTCCCTTCAGTCGCCACTTTGCAATTATAGGAAGAAAAAAAAATACTTTTGCGTGCCTTCTTTCCATTCCTTATAAATCCATGGTGTTTATTGGTTGTAGATCCATTCTCTCTTAAGTGCTTAAGATTTTTACCTTTTAATATTTTTTCCACTATATTACTGCAGACTGAAGTTAGGCTTACCAGATGGTAGATGACAGGTTCACTCTTTCTCTTCCTCTTCCCTTGCCATTTTAAAAGATCAGTAACCTTCTCCTCTTTCTTTTCAGACATCTTAGAGCTCACTAATTCCCCAGGAACACTAAAATATTGTCAGTGTTTTGGATACATTCATTAGTTAATTCCCTTTCTTCCCCATGCTGCACATCAGAAGGATATGCTCAGTTTCACATCCTCAGTTTTCTCTCCCTCAGCCTTCCCTATGACATTCTCTCAACAACCCTAACTACAAGGTTGTTTTTCCTAACTGGGCTTTCTTTTTCATAAAAATTGCAATTAGTACTTTTTAAAATTTAGAATCATCGCTCCTTTTTTCCCCTCCTTTGTAGAATAACAAATCTCTTTTATTCCTAGCAATTCCCTTCTTCCCCTTGTAATTAAAAGATCATTTAGAATCTATACACATCTAAGTAGTTTTTACATTGAAAAATGGAGGCACTATGACTTGCAATGCTCTTATACTCTATAAATAAGGCAATTTTATATGTTTAATAACTTATCATGGGCATAAAATAAAAAACGTGTTGAAATACAGTTCAGTAAGAGTCAAAATCCATATATTTAACAGTGAAAAATAATTTTGTTCTCAAACTCTTCCTATATTTCAACTATTTCTGAAGTAAAGTGTAAGCTCACTTCCCAATATATCCCTTCAGTTGCCATGATAAGTAAAAAGAAAGAACAAAGAATTTCCTTCCTGGATTACTTTGCTAAATTCACACTTTAATCTTTCGCTAGATGATGTTTTTCAAACACACTCAGATGTCTGATTGTCAGCTTTATGTCTCAGCAAGTATTCCCAGCAATTCAGATACAGTAAAGTATCTACCTCCAGCAAGCCTCTGTGTACTATATAACTTTTATAGTCATTATAAAAAGTAATTTATTGAAAAAACTTAAACCTTTTCCAACTCAACCGACTTTTGATTTAAAGGTGTGTGATCCCGGTTATGGTAATCAGGTGTGGTAGGTGCTTTTTTCAGAATTAGGTTTGCTGTTTATGTCGCAAAGTTTAGAAGCTCTGAGAGTAACATCCTCTAAAGCATAGCATGTTCAGAGAAACAGAGATATCAGCTCATGTTTCACTATTACAGTGCCTTGAATTGCACATAATACAAGGTAGGAGAACTTTCCCCACTTTTAGATCACATTTTTTTCTCCTGGGTATTATTTCTCTTTGCCTTCACTGAAGCACAATACAATTCTGACTACAGACTGGCTCTGGGGAAACAGCTTGTAATAAAAAGGGGGAAGTAGCATTGCCTCTTTCTTTCTTTCTTTCTTTTTCTCTCTTTCTCTCTCTCTCTTTCTCTTTCTCTCTTTCTCTTTCTCTTTCTCTCTTTCTCTTTCTCTCTCTCTCTTTCATCTTTCTCTTTTCCTCTGTTTCTCATTGGTTGCCTGGCTTGCTGGCTTGCTTTCTGTCTTTCTCTTTCTGCCTTTTTCTTCATTACCTTTTTTCTTTCTCTTGCTTTCTTACTTTTGCTTGCTTGCTTGCTTCATACACCATATGGCCTTACTTCATTTTAAAAGTGACAGGATCCTTTAATGACAACAATGATCATGACCAACAGGAAAGCTCCTTGTAACAGTGCCTAGCTCTGATTAGCACTGTGACACTCACTCACAATATTTTTGAGCCAAACCATTGCAACAGGGTTTGAACTTGTTTTTCCATCCAGAGAGGAGAATGCTGCCAGCTATGGTCCCAGCACTTCATCGACTATGTGGGCAGAGGCCTGCTGGTGCAAGCTAAAGGAGTCTACTTCACTGCATTTTCAGGGACCAGGGAAGAAAAATCAGGGAAGCACCAGCAGGTGAGGGACGGACCCTGCTGAGCTCCTGAGAGGTCCAGCTGCTGAGCTCTGACACCTGGGGCAGCCTTGGTGTTGCTCAGTTAGTGCTTTATTCAAACCCAGGCATAGCACACCCACTGAAGAGCTGAGCCAGATACCAAGGTGCGGTAAAGACAGAGGCCATATGCCATCCGTGGAGAAAAAACCCCATACGGTTCAGTTTTGTGAGGAACTTTGGCTTTCAGAGTATTTTGCAACACAGTCTCAGTTGCCAAGAACAGTCCAGGTACCACTAACCTTACACAAAACTTCCTTTCTGAGGGTAAGGTCGAGTGACCCGAGAATGCTTGAGGGCTGACAAAAGCTTTTAGCATCCTTAGTCCTGTCTTAGGCTGTCACAGAGAGTTACTGCTGTTTCCTTTGCAGAGTAATTTGATTATTCCAGGAGAGGACTGCTGGAGGCAAGGAATTCCACGCACCTGCAGGCTGCATCCACCAAGGTGACAGTCAGTTGTGCAAAGGCACGTTTGCATGGAGATCTGAACATATTTCAAACTGATTTACTTCATAATTGTGCCGCTTCTCTCACTGGTGAACTGCTTGGACAACAGTTAGATTTATTTGAGTTTAAATGGGCATGAAAACAAGTGGCCAGGCAGGAGGCAAGACTAGGTGCACCTGATCTACAAAACATGTAAGATTACTTCTAGGAACTCGTGAGCTGAGGCACTGTCAGGGAAAGGGCATGGAGCCTTTTCACATCCCTGACCCTGTACACACCTACACATAACATCAGTCCTTGTTAGCACAGGAAAGAAGTCCACCATTAATATAGTGGTTGGTTCCCTACTTCTTGTCAATAACCCCGAATTAAAGAGCTTAGTGAAGAATGGCATGCAGTTTTTCTGAGAGGTCAATTCACTGAGGTCAACCTTATACCAGTCTGATTGACCATCAGACTTGGAGAGGTGTGTGCTTGAACAGACAGAGGTTCCCTGAGACACAATTTTTAGATTACCAAATAGGTTGTGGGATACTCCCTGCGTCCCTCTCTTAACTGTGGCCATTGGAAATTTTGCAGGAATTATCCAGTATAATAGCAGAAGGTCATGCATGGGATGAGTCTGGAACCAAGTGCTCACACATCACAAGACTTGGGCACCATTTTTGGCGATAAACTCAGAATTATGCCATCAGCATGAGACCAGGCACAGTGAGAAGCATGGACCCTGCAACACATTGTTATCATATTCACGCTGTTGATTCTGATTCTCTGATAAAGTTAATTGACTGAGTCAGGGCAAATTTGCTCCACACCTGCTCTGGACAGAGCAAGCTCAACCAGCTCTAATCAATCACTCCCACCAGGAAACTGGCACAATCAGTGCTTGTTCAGCTGGTGCCAGCGGCTGAACTTGATGGCGCTGGTACTATCCCAGGGTGTAAGACTGTGGGATGCGCAAATGACCCTGGGGGAACCACATCAGAATCTTACACTGAGCCACTTTATTTTTTACCCTAAAGTACATTTCCTGAGCCTTTCTAGTAAACTTTGTTAGTCTCAATGTCATTCAGTTAAAGCTCTGGCAGCATTTCCTTCATATGAAGTGTAATTTACTGCATTTGTGATCTGTCCATTATCATTTTGGTTGTAGGATGGACCAAAGGTGTTCATGTTCAACATCCTTATCCAGGGGCCTTCAGCAGAAGACAGGGCTACACTTCACTGTGTGGGCAGGGCATGCGATCCAGGAGTCCCAGAAACTGTGCCTTGCATTTGCTGGATTCATTCACCAAGAGGTTCACCCCAGATAGGGCTTGTTTAGAAATGGCTATTAGACACATCACATCTGCCTCATTCTTTGTTTTCTGAATATTTCTGAGCTTTTTAACCTGTTTTGCCCTGCCACCCTGTCTGTACACAAAGCACTCCATCCAAAATCCACGCCTCTTTGCAAAGGGAATATGTCTCTAAAAGCTCTGACACAAGCCTATGGCTGTCCTGCACAGTGGTTCCCAGTGCATGGAATGAGGAGCAGCTGGACCTAAGCCCTGAGAGGAGAGGAGTTCTGGCAGCCCCCTGCAACATGGTTATGACATGGATTATGGCAGCCTTGGCAAATCCAGCATCTTGAGTCAGGCAGAAAACTGGTCAAGAGCTGAAACTCTTCCCAAGGCAGCTGCAGAAGATTAAACTTTATATTTTTGGACAGTAGGTGGCAGGAGAAAGGGAGGCAGATGGCACCAAACATAATAAATCATAGTGTTTGCTTTTGAAACCCTTAAGTGTGTTACTGGCTTTGCGTTAGCAGAGAGAGGAGCCTGACTAGGACCCTTCCTTTGGAGACAAGTCAGACCACAGAACAAACTGAGCAGAGGAGGGATGTACATTGAGCTCAAAGATAATTTGACAAGAAGAACAGCAGTAGTAGCAGCAATAGCAGCTGCAAAAATCCTAAAGCCCTAAGTGGGCAACTACTTAGCATGAGGCAAATAGACTGTAAAGTAAAATATATTGTATGGAAAAAACACTTAAACATTTGTACCCTTTCAGTTCTGCTTACAGGCTGTAGCTACAGGCCCTCATCCTATATTAAATGTGGGTTTGCTAAATAACTCTCTATGTAGTTTGGGAGCAGGAGCTTCAACCAGGACCAGGGGGCACTCAAGGGGTTATTGTGATTTGCACTCTGTCTCATGATAGCTTGCTTGTGTGCCCAGAAGTCCAATCAGAAATCAAGTAGCACATTTCAGATTTTAGACTTGATGCTGAAAAACAAACCTGGGAGTGGGCAGAGACAATACTATCAGCCCTCCTGTCCTCACCCCAGCTTTCATGGGCACAGTGGTGGTGTGCTTCTCTCTGAGCTGGGCTCTGAAGGCTCTCATGCTGGAGTTCAGCTGTCCCAGTGAATTTAATTCCTCGAACATCTGGTCTCCGTCTGCTACAGGAAAGATGGTGGGCCAGATGGGAAATCCTAGTGGCTGCAGACAGCCTGGGGGGCACCTACTACATCGTTCTCAAAGCTGATTTGAAAACGATAGATCACAGGCCCTAAAGAGCTTTCACATAAAAGGCCTAATATTACTATAGATAAAGTGCCTTTTGGGTTTTTTTTTCATTTGTTTTGTAAGGGGAAGATGTTAATACATGTAAGAAGTAAGAGTTATGTTCACTAGACATTCAGCGGGCCAACCATGCTTCTAGAAAATGGAAACTAAAAGGCAGACAGTGAGCCTGGGCTGTGCACACAGTGTAGTCGTCAGTACACACCCTGCTTCTGCTGTCAACCATTCCAGATGGCTACTTCCAAACCAGTTTGGGAAGAGACAGGCTTGAGGTGTAGGCCCATGTGAACCTCATGAAGTTCAACAAGGCCAAATGCAAGTTTTTGCACCTGGGTCAGGGCAATCTGGAATATCAGGGCAGGCTGGGGAATGAAGGGATTGAGAACCACTCTGTGGAGAAGGACTTGGGGATCCTGGCGGGCAGGACTTGAAAAAGAGCACTTGCAGCCCAGGAAGTCAGCTATTGCCTGGGCTGCATCACAAGAAGTGTGTCCAGCAGGTTGAAAGTTAAAGAAGGTAGATTTAGATTGGACACAAGGAAGAATTTTTGTGAAGAGTATGATGAGGCATTGGAGCAGGTTTCCCAGAGCTTTTGTGGGTGCCTCTGGAAGTGTTTAAGGCCAGGTTCAATGAGCTTTTGAGCGATCTGGTCTAGTGAGAGATGTCCCTGTCCGAGGCAGAGAGGGTTGGATTAGTTGATCTTTAGATGTCTCTTCTGACCCAAACTAATCTGTGGTTCTAAGGGTCTGAAAATAGTTCCTGCTGGTTCATGCCCAAAGGGGAATATGGCCTGCAAACAGGTTTGGCTGCCTTTGTGCTGGATAGTCATCTCAGACCATCCTGGAAGGCTTTGTGTTTCCAGATACCAAACCTGTCAGCATGCTCTGTTTTTTTCTTAGTGTGAGGGTGCACACGCTGTCTGTGATGCCTACGCTGCATCTCTCATTATTTTAGGTTTTGTAAACCGGCGAAAGAAACGCAAACTAGCAATTACATCTTAGGGCTACCAGGGGCTTGAGGAGACAGAGGCCAAGTGCTCAGGGCTCTGGGTGAAGCCATCCTGTTGGAGGTGGGTTTGGCCTTAGCAGTGTGGGTATCCATCAGTCTGTGCCACTTTGTCTTGGGAACTAGGGACTCCCACTCCCTTTACTTAGGAGTGCAGATATGGCCTAAAAGCTTGAACCTTCATCACTGGGATAATCTCAGCTGACAAGTGAAGGTTGCAAAATTTCCTCAAGATCTGAAATGATGAAGGAAACTTTGTTCTACTGAACTGGACAAACCAGACAGTACAGAGGATCAACAAATTTAGGGACAAACAGAGACGCAGTGTAATTGGTTTCAGCCCTTGGATTTTTTTTTTTCACCTTCTCAGTCAAGGATAATCAGAGACTGACCATGCATCACTTGCTGCCATCACTAAGAAAGATCTGGCAGCTTCTACTTTGGGATTATAGAAACTATCCTTTCCGATCTGGATAAGGGATGCTGCAGTTTGACTACAAACCTGACTGAGGTTCAGTAGTTAATAGAAATGCAGTGTAACAAAGTCTAGTGCTAGATCATGTTTATGTTATGCTGTCAGAAAAACAGAAATCAATCCAATTTCAAATGGAAGGTGGACAACAGCTGCCAGAACTGCTGCTGGAATGAAACCCTGGAAGAAAAAAGGAATGGTATTAGCATAGGGTAGTCAGAACAGCTCATTTACAAAAATTATTGTCAGTCGAAGGAAGGGACCAGAACAGGAAGGATTTTATTTCACAATATTCACAATATTTTATTCGCAATTTCACAGGATTTTATTTCAGCCTGTATTGTGATTCTTAAGAAGTTACAGAAAAAGGATTATCATAAACAGAAGAAAAAACCCCAGAAGAAATAATCTTGGAACTGAAAAATCCAGGAAAAAGATGAGAGGGATATTTTAATGGCTGCAAAGAAATTGCGAGTGTTCAAACAGTTAAGGAATTTCTACAAAACATACAGACTAATTAAAGCAAAATGGCATAAAGACTATCCCCACAGGTGACACAGCTAGTGTAGAGATTTATCCCTTCAGATCAAACTTGACACAGATTATTTGCTGAAGTGTTTGAGAAACCTGCCTGTTCTCACGTCTCTGAGACAGCCTTGCTAAAACTAAACAGGAGATTTTGGTATTTCAGGTAATTTTTGCTGGTTTGTCAGGAGCAGCAGGCACAGTTTAGAGTCTCAGTCTCAGCTTTGTGGACACGGCTTTATCAGTTTGCAATAAAGTGGAGGTTTAGGTGAGCACTCTTCTTTTTCAGTCCATTTGTTGTAAAGGATCACTCAAATAATAAATATCTATTGGTAAAAAAGGGCTACAGAGTCATTTTATTACTATATTTAGTATTTCTATTACAGAATAGTGACAATGGAACAGGGTTAATGCAACCTTAGGTTTTGCTTGCAAAAACAACACAGAAAAATCTGCTATAAACCGAAAGAGACTGATGCTCGAACAAATAAAAGAGGGAGATAAGGCAAAACCAGAATGCCCTAGGAGCTGCCACCACTTGATAAAAACAGTCTGTGTGTGTGTGAGGATATTGGTTGTGTCGTGAGAGGTAGCCTGGTGGTCATAGGAGGTTGTAAATCCAGATGGACACATGCTCTGCCAAGAGGAGAGCAGACAAGAGGCATTAAGTCAATTGTTTTGCACAAGACATTTTCAGGCAACGACCAGCAGGTAGAGTTGACCGAGTCCCAAAATACAGCACAGTCAGGAAAAGGCTGTGTCAGGGTAGATCCAGAGTTTGAAATGACAAATATGCAACTCTAACTCAGCATCGATTCTTTTAATTAAGTTAATAGTTCATTTGCAAGTATTTGAAGGTCTTTGCTGTGTTAACCATGGGAAAATGATGAAGATGGTGGTGGTGTGCACTGTCTGAGGGAAGGTGTGGGGAAGCATGTTGTAGATGGTGCTGGCACATGCCTTTTGGAAACAACTGTTGGGTTGTGCTCCCGTAGTGATGTACCGATCCGCTCACGCACAGGCAATGCGTGGAACAGACCTCTGTTGGGCTCCTTGGCTCTTAATGAGTCTAAACAACAGCTGTTCTCTCTTTCTTTGGGCCAAAGTCAAATGCTGAAGCATAAAACATGTGGGTTACAGTGCCACGGAGGGAGTGTGCAATTCATCCTCCTGTAGCTGTGGCAGGCATGTGCACTTGTGTGAGCAGCATTTACATGCATACGACAGTCTTGTGGGGGGCAGGAGAGTCACAAACTACAGATTACAGTTAAAAAGCCCAAAGGAACCACTGCAAGCATTTAATTGGACCTCCTGTGCAATGCATAAGACTGCAGTGAATTAATTTGTTTAAACTAGATCATGGCTGTGGAAAAGAAAATCCTAATGTTTCCATTTCTCTTTTAATGCAGCATAACGTTAGAGAAATTGCTCCAATGATAGCTGTTCTCACTTTTTAAAACACGTCACTTTCTCCTGGTTTGAACCTGGTTAGTTTCAACTCCTTACTGTTGCACTATTGCATCTCTCTGGGCCAGACTGAAAATCATTCTTATTAATGTTAACTGAGTTGTCAACTTCCCACTTGTTAAAGTCAAACCGTTCAGTTTATCATAATAAAACACACCTCAGGGACTCTCCTGGTTAGTTGCTGAACACTTTCTGTACTGTTAGCTGCTTTCTTGAGGAGGAGCAGCAGAACTGGACGCTGTGCTCCAACTGCACTCCTTCAGAGCATCAGTAGTTGACTGGCTGTTTGAATGCCGAGCCTGAATACCAGGCTCTTCCCTGCTTGATATTCCTTGTTTATGTATCCAAAGATTTCAGCAGACCCCAAATTGCACTTGGAACCGTGTTCAGCTCTCTGGCCATTTTTTCCCTTAATAAAACCATCCCTCTCTTTGTCAAGCTGACAGAGTTTCGAGCAAGTCAGTAGTTTTGTTTAAGATGATGTGGGCAGGATATTACCGTGGTTTTAGTAATCTTGAACTTTTCCAGTATTTTACGGACATAAAATAAAGTAAGCTTCTTTGTCAACTCTTCCGAAATGCTTGTACACAAAATGTCTTGCAACGTAACCCTCATCTACGTTGTGTCAGGGAATTCATATTCATTTAAATGCACCTGCTATATCTACAAGGATTTGCATGTGCACTTCAAATATGCTACAACTTATATTTAAATATGCATTGCAGACCAGAGAACTGGTGTTCAGCTACTCACAGATCTTAAAAGCAAAAAGCACTATTATCATAATTTAATCTATGTTGGTCTATGAGGATTCTAGAACAGGTTCAGTTCAAGAAGCAAAGAGAAGTAGGCTGACGTTTATTTCTGAAGCTGTAAGCTTTGGTCTAACTTTTGCATGACTTAGGCTACAGATTTCCTTTTCTGTACTTGTTAGAAATAACATATAATTCCTGTGTGATCTGAAGCAGCGTTTTCTCACATTTTCGTTTAAATCAGAGGTTTCAGCTGCGGAGAAGGTATCAGAGTAACTGACAAAATTCAACAAAGTCTAATTATCTTCACCATTAACATTTTTCACAAATTCTAAATGCCTGTATTCAGTGTCTGTTGTTAACTATTCAAACTTGCAAACAGACAATGGTTGAGGTTAGAAGCGACCACTGAAAGTCATCAGGTTCAGACCCCCTGCTCAAGCAGGGTCTGTTATAGGAGGCTGCCTAGGACCATTTCCAGTTGCCTTCTGAGTAGCCTCACAGGTGGAGACTCCACAACCTCTCTGGGCAAAGTATTTCAATGTTTGACCAGCCTCACAGTAAAAATATTTGTGAGTTTTCTTAGTGTTTAGATGGAATTTCATGTTTTCAATTTCTAACAATTGCCTCTTGCCCTGTCTGTGGCTATTGCTGAAATGAGTCTGGCTACTTTTTCTTTGTTTTTTTCCCATCAGGTATCTATAAATGTTGATAAGATTCTCCCTGAGCCTTCTCTTCTCCAGACTGACAGTCCTAGCTCTTCAAGCCTCTCCACACAAGAGATGCTCTAGACCCTTAATCATCTATTTTAGCCCTGTACTGGGTTCACTCCAGTAAGTTCATCTCTCTTTTATACTGTGGAGCCCAGATTTGTACAGATTGCTACACATGTGTCTCACCAGTGCTCAGTGGAGGAGAAAGATCTTCTCCCTCAACCTACCGCCAACATTTTTCCTAATACAGTCTAGGATAGTGCTGGCTTTTTTTTGCTTCACTGGTGACTCATACTCAGTTTGCTGTCCAAGGACCTCAAGATCCTTCTTTATAGACTTGCTTTCCTCATGATTGTCCCCAGTATGTGCTGGTCCCTGCGGTTATTCCTTCCTAGGAACAAGAATTTGCGTTTCTCCTTGTTGAACTTCAATAATTTCCTCTCTGCCAAATTTTCCAGCCTGTCCAGGTCCCTCTGAATGGTAACACTCTGGTGTATGAGACACTCCTCACAATTTTTTTATCATCTGTGGACCTGATGAGTACATTTGGTTCCAGTGTCCAGGTCAGTAATGAGGTTAAACAGTATTGGCACCAATGTGGTGTACCCTGTGGTATACCACTAATAATTTGACCACAAATGAAATTTATGCTGCCAATCATAACTCTCTGACCCCAGTTATTTACTCAATTTCCAATCCATCTCACTTTCGACTTGCCTAATTTTACTTTATCAGCTTGTCTATGATGATGAGAATGAGACAGTGTCAAAAGCATTACTAAAATCAAGGTAGACAACAGCAAGTCCTCTTCCCTTATCCACCAACCAGCCATCTCATTATGGAAGGCCATCACACTGGTTAAACATGATTTCCCCTTCACAAATCTATGCTTACTACTTCCAATTATATTCTTATTTGAAAAGTGTTTCCAAGAAGATTTTCTTCATCTTCTTGGTGACTGAGGTAAGGTTGACCAGCCTGTAGTTCCCCAACACTTTGCTCTTGCCCTCCTTGAAGATGAGTGACATTTGCTTTCTTCCATTCTTCGGGAACTTCACTTACATGACAAGACCTTGCAAAGATAATCAAGAGTGACCTTGTAATGAAATCAGCCAGTTCTTGCAGGACTCATTGTGCATGTTTAATTTGTTTAAATGTTCCCTGACCTGTTCCTCCTCCACCAAGAGTGAGACTTCCTTGTTCTGGATTTCCTCTCTCGCCAAACAGGCCTGGGGCTCCTGAAGACTTTGTTCCTTGAAGGAGGCTGAAACAGCCCCTTCTGTGTGTCCACTGACATGAGATCACCTGCTTCATTCAGAAATAGACTCACATTTCCCTTGTTCAGCCTTGTATTACTATAAAACAATGGCAGGGCATCTTCTCATTGCCTTGACATCCCTCAGGAAGGCCAAATTGAGGGGAGCTTTGGCTTTCCTAACATCGTCCCTACATGTCCAGGCAATATTTATACATTTCTCCTTTGTAGCCTGTCCTAGATTCCACCTCTCACATACTGTCTTTATGCTTTGGAGTTCTGTCATATGTTTCCTGTTTAGCCAAGCCTGTATCCTAATACATCTACCTTTTTTTTTTTTCCCCCCTGAGTATTGGTGCAAAGCGTTGTTCTCAGGGAATGCTGTCCTTAAAGACCTGTTACCTTTCTGAGCTTCTTTAGCCTTCAGAGCTGCCTTCCATGGGATCCTACCTGTAAGATGCCTGAGTAAATTGAAGTCTGCTCTTATGAAGAGCAGTCTTCGCTCTGCTACTCATCTTCTCCAATGAGTGTGAATTCCTATGGAGACTTACCAAATTTATGTTCATTTAGAATAGTTTAGGGGAATGAAAAGCCAAGATTCATTAATTGCTTAAGGAAGTAGTTTCAGGTTTTGCCTTACAAGCATATATTTTGTGTTAATGCCAAAGTAGAAATTCTTTAAAATCAACCTAAGAGAGATAATAAAATGCCTTTTGCAAAGGATGGACAAAAAAAGATCCATTTTTCCGTCTATGATGTTTTAGTCACAAAAGGGATCCTTCATCCTTCTCACTGAGGTCACTGCATGGAACATGTGGTTTCTTGCAGTGAACGTCTATCCTCTCTTGGCAGGTGGCAATGACTCTCCATAAGCAGTGTGGATGGGCCACCTCACTTTGCATAGAGAAGAGTTTGGGCATAAAGATACAAACTGTACTACTCCATTTGCCTTCAGGGTCATCAAATGGCCATGATTTATTTTATTTACTGTCACAGATACCACACATCTGACACTAGTAAAATTTCTTTTTGTGAAGTACTGCGTTACTATTATTATTATTATTATTACTATTATTGTTATTCTCTGTATAAGTCTTTAAATGAAGTCTTTAAATGAGGTTTACCAATGCTTTTAGATTAAATAGAGGCCTTTCCACATATTTTCTTGCATTCTGCTGTGGTGATCATGATACGGACTCTTCATAGGGCTTAATTCCATTCATAATTGTAGAGAAGATAAAAGAGAATGGGACTGGAAGAAGGTAAGGTTTGCAGTGGTTTTTTGTTCGTTTTTTTTTTTTTTTAATTTATTATTTTTAATTAAAGTGAATTGCAAAAGTTCTTCTTAGGTCATTCTAAGCCAGCTTGTAAAATAGTGGGGTGCGGTTTTTTGTAGTGTTACTTCGGATCAAATTAACATGAAGTAAAATCTGCAGTAACTGGAGGTACTATGTTTTGCTTATTTATTAGAGCAGTGCCAGGACACTTGCACTGGCAAAGGCCTGTGCTGTATATGTGTTATGAATAAACAACATTTCTCTCTTAAAAATCTAGCAGTCTCACTCTTTTTAAAAGCACTAAAATTATTTAAGATATAAATTATTTGTATTAAAATATTAGAAGCTGAAAAAAAATCGAGGGATATACATTGACTAAATAGAGGTCATTCCTGTGCCTCAGAGAACTATGAATTTTATAACCACACATAAACAATTACAAAATGCACTATGCTTTAGAGAAATGCACCAAAAGGGTAAAAGGTTCTATTAAACTGTCAAAAACTTGTGAAATAAAAAATGAATTAAACCTTATCCTGACCTTATTGTTTTGGAAACTCAAGGTTCCTGGAATTTGCAGGTTTAATTTTTGTATCTTTTATTTCCTTTTTTGGAAATGAACAGTTGACAGTCTGCTTTATATGCAGCATGCATAGCACATAAATAGCATTCAAATTAAATTCTACACCAGCTGTACATACCCCATACATGTGGTTCGCGAATGTTGCTGACTGCAAATGGTGCATATTTTGATTTTCAGTTGATATCTAAAACTGTGAATTATCTTCTGAATATGTAGTGTTTTGCTTTCAATCCCTAGATTACATTTATATCAAGCAAAATAAATACAACTGTCTGATAATCACAACCTGGTTTTCTTCAACTAAGGTAAAGACTAGTTCCTGGCAAAGTGACCCCAAGTCTTGTCTTCTTCAAGGTAAGAGTCACATTTCGAGTCTGAAAGGGAAGTTTGAAACAAAAAGTAGCCACGGAGGAGAAAACCCAGCATGCTCCTACACGCTGCACCCTGTTAACCTGAAGTCTCTTGAATAAGGGACTGCTTTTACTGCTGTCAAGTCCCAGAGTGCCTTTAATGTAGTAAGGTTTGGTACTCAGCTATTAGCTCTTTCAGGCATGTTCACACTGCTTGACATTTATATAACACTGACTCCCAGAAACCTGTTCCAGCATCCACTGGGCCCAGCATAAAACCTGTGAGGGTTTTTTTGGATGTGGCCTGTGTCTGGTTCTTCCAATATCCTGGTCAGGAATATGGCAGGGAGCCATCAGAGGGAGGAGAAGTAGCCAGATGGCACCAGTACACTGTTGCTTTGGCATTTTTTTCTGGCCAGCTGACTGGCGCGATCTCTAAGGAGGATTTTTGTTTGTTTGTTCATTTGTTTTGTATCTTTTCTTTCAGGTAGCCTGTGGACCTGAGTTAAACTCACTGGTATCTTGGTCACCTTACAGATTTTCCACTTTTTATTTTCTCTTTTTATTTGTTGTACACAGTGTTGTGAAATTTACTTTGGTATACTAAAATCTTGCCCTGATTTCATATTCATCTTTCATACAAAAGCCTTGTTGGCTCTAAGGAGTGCCATATGCTTGAAAGACATGCAACACTGATATTTTTTTTTCTATCAGCATGTCTATGAACATTGTAAAAATTCAAGACAAACCTCAAAGGAAGCTAAGACGTATATAGATATATATGTCCACACACCTCAGAGAGAGATAAGACTTATATAGATATTTATCCCCACAGCAAAGATTTTATTTAAAATCCTGTCTGAGTATGAAAATACCCTCTTTCACTGGCTGTATCTCAGATGTTGGCATCTTCCTTAACATGTTGAGGGGGTTCAGGGGAATCTATGGGTGCTCCTCCCTGAGAGTGGATGTAGATATAAGATTTGACTCCTCATCTTCTGATCTGGCCGGACATGAGCCATTTCTGGTCTATATAACTGTGTTAGCATTGCTCTGTGCTCAAGTCAGTAAGGCCTGGTGACAGGCTGTGTATATTACCGGTTTGTGTCTAAACAGCTTCGAGACTAGAGCTGGCTTGGATCCAGCCTTTTGAGAGCACCGACCAAGCCGCCTGCGTGTATCTGCACCTGTCCACGTGGATGCATTATAAATTGTATACGATGCAATATAACTCCCTGTTTATAAATGACATATTGTGACACCTCCTCCTTGAAACACATTTTTCCTCCGCCTAAGCCTTTCAGCAATAATCCAACGCAGAAACAACGTGGCTAAGAGAATAAGTGCGTCGCTGGGAGTTACCACTTCTCCTTTGTGTTTGAACCCTATGATCTGCCTAATTGAGAGATTGATCTTGATTAGTTGTGAGCACCCACGGTTCCTTCTGATGGGAGCATATGGTATTGTACTGTATGTGCTTTGAGCCAGGAAACAGATCTCTTGCTACCCCCTTTACACATAGGGCTGACATTACTATGAAGACAGGCAGCAGTAGTATAATGCCTTCCAGTAACTGTGAAAACTGTCTGTGTGATTCAGATGCTTTTCTGCTTACTGATAATTTAGTTCTAATAGTACCTTAAAAAGTGGTTCGTCAACCTCCTCAAAACAAACACCCTTGGGTCATCTGTCTACTTGCACCCTTACAGGTGATGATGTTCCTTCTGGTTTAGTATATCGATGGTGAATGAGTGACTTCAATATAAAATGTAACTGTCAAAACATTCAATTAAAGCTGCTTTAGGCAAATATCTTTTCAACACTTCAGTTACTGGTTCTTAAATACTCTGTTCAGACTTAGGTGGTTGATACTACACCCATTTTGATGACTGATTTTTGTAGGAGACAGCAGCAGCAGCTTGGTTGTTCTATGGGGTGGAGAAGATAAGAAGCAGCTGCATTTGTGGTCTGCAGATGTTCAAGACAACACCAGTCAGGAAACCGCTAACTACCTTTAATTGATCAGCTCACCAAAGTGGGGAAGTGAGCGTTCACATCTGTGGCCCATTCTTATAACACGTTTCCTCCTCACTAATTCTTGCTACTGTCTGGAAGCTTTCCAGACTGCTGCTAGTGAACAGAAGACAATTCTTTCAATGAAGAAGCAGGCATTTCCAGCTCTTAAAGGGCTTTAAATGACTAAACAGAGATGTTTTCTGTTATAATAACTAGTTAAAGTGAATAAACTGTACTTAGACAGGATTTTAATTTTATTTTAAGGTTTGCTACTTCCGAAGGACCACCTAAGCCTTGGTGCTTGACTTGCTGTGCTGAAAATCAAGTGGGGTTAAAAGTCTTGCAAAAACTGAAATGAAATTATGTTCCAGACCACTGTATGTCACAGGCAAGAAGAAACAAAACAAGCCATGTTTGGTTGACAGGGCCAAATGCAAATGATCTTTCTCCATCTCTTTATTCAGCAATGAAGCTGTGCATGCTTTCCTAAAACCCTGTAGTTCTATGCACACCTATGCCACCAGGTAGCAGAGAGAAGAGCCCTGACTTGGGAAAGTAAGCTTAGTTTCAGATGCTACTCCCTCCTTGCGGCTTCCGTGGGTCCCATTCAGATTCAAATCTTGTGTCTATCTCTTTAACCCTAGGGCTTCCTAATCCTTCGCTCTACCAGGGAGGAGCTTCCTGTCAGCAGCCCAGGGCTGCCTCTGCCTTGGAAATGCTAATGTCCCCTGGGAATGGCTGGCGGCGATCAGGACCCAGCGCTAAACTGGAAATTGACTAATCCCCAAACGCATTGTTAGCCCATGGCTCAGGCTGAGTAAGGTTCAGATCCCAGACTCATCTCATATTCTGCGTCTCTAAGCATTCTTTAAGCCCTCATAGTTTGGGAGAGATGCATAGAAAACCTGACTGCCTTTGGGGTGAAAATGTGGCTGCTCCTAACATTGATACTGACCGTTTCCATGATAAATGTGGTGACAATCATTTTAGAAAGGAAAAGGTGGATTTAGAAATCAGAGTCTATTCTGTGAATCTGTGAGGTGAAATGTTCAATAGTAATAATAGTTAACTGATTGTACGACTCCTTGTAATAGGATGTTGCTGAGACTAGGAACTTCACTAGGACTGGATATTTACAGAAGTAGTAATATCCAGACTTATGAATAGTAAAACCCCCAAGATTTGTTGTGAAGTTGATTCTTTTTCTTGGAGACTTTTTGTCACTTGGTGAAGTTAAAATTTGTTTCTTCATATTGAATTGACATCTGGAAACAAAGTTTTATCCATATCTGAAATTTAGCAGCCTTACAAGACCTCTGACCAATGTAACTGCATAAAAGCACATTGACTGGAATCAGCATGGAAAAAGTTTACTGTTGTGTTATTCCAATAAGTTCATTTCCTTTATCTGGATGTCAAGATAATGAGTCAAGATACAATGTGAAAAAAGATTGCCTAAGCTAGGCAAACAAAATCGTGTAATCTATGATGCAAACTAAAAACCTTAGTTACTTACCTCAAGTATGAATATTTTTCCGTTTGGAGCACAAGATGCTATACAATTTTGAATGACCAGAAAAAGAGGAAATACTGTATTCCTTGTTTTCTATCAGAAGTGTAGAAGGTATGAAACTAGAACTTGAACAAGAAAATGGAGAAGAACTACTTTTTTCTTCAAAAATATGTAAGTGCTAAACATGAAATACTGGTCTAAAGTTTCACCTATTTGAGAGGAGCTAATGAGAAAGTGCTGGAAATACCTGTCACAACCAGAGGATAAGGATTCTGCTGGGGCTCCAGATTAGCTATGGAGAAGTCTCCGAGGGGTAGAGCTGACTTGTCACTGCTCATACAGCTGATGCAGAGTGTGGGAGCTCATGCCAATTTGACATGAAAAGGCAAACAGAAGGATGTGGAAAAAACCTACATCTTTTGGCAAAAGCTTGACTAAGCCATGCCTTTGCTACTGCTGAAAAATAGTCCAGGACAGGGTTCTGGCAGTGAGGCCACACAACATGATACATTCACTTCCACATGCCTAGATTCTTGTCACCCCTGAAACAGGGGGTGGCTGTATCCAACCCACCACCTGGGCATGCATCCTGGCAAGTGCTGTGCTCTGAGCCATACCCAGGCAGTGCAGGCTGCTGCTGCTGGGCACAGACCAAAACTTCACCAAGGAACATGCTGACACAGTGAGTGATCATGGGCTTGAGCCTTTGCTTTATTTGTTAGAATAGAGTCTGCCTGAGAGAGCATGATGGAGCTCTTAAGCATGTGTTTCTTATGCAGGTTCTCCTCAAGTGTTAACATTCTGCCCACCGACCCCACCCTTAATGTCTTCTTTATGTGTCTCCTCAACTTTTAGTTAGTTTTTGAATCAAAATAAATTCTCCTGGGGACACTTTGAGGGGCAATTGTAATCCACAGTGTGGAAGTGGGGCATTGGACAGTGAATACCACAGCTACTGCTCCATGCATTGTTCAGTCTCCAAGGATTCATTGAGCTTTCTGCCTGGGAGCCTTCAGTTTTGCAGTTCAAGGTCTAAGGCTGCTTCTGTCTATATATATAAATAGGTTGTATATGTGATCGATTGACTGGCTAGCTGTTTGACTGACCAACTGTGTCTCTTCACAGCAAGAGGAGATTTTGGTATGAAGGGTGCTGCTTGATCCTGTCTGTCACTCATGCCACTTTGCTGAAAATATGGGATAAATGCTGTAGAATTTGCCTGGCTGATCAACTGACAGTGTCGTGTGCTGAGAAACATCTTAGATATTCTGAATGTTCTGCATATTTCTATGTTCTGAATGATCCTGTGTTGGGGTAATTATTCATTCTTTTGTTAATACTGATGAGTACTGCAAGTATTTCCCATGCATATGCTAAGTGATGTTCATGACAAAATGTTTTTTCCTTGAATCCAGTGTGTACAAAAGGTGCCTAAGTGCACTTCCAGGGTAAATTGCACACACTGAGGTTTTTGCAGCATTTGACATCCTTGTGGTATGGGGCTTTTTTGTCCTTCTGAAAGCAGAGGACTTCACAGGTGTCATCTCTCTTCTGAGCAGTCGTTTCTCATTATTTCTTAGTTTTACCGAGGACATATCCAGTTTGACTGCCCGCTGCCTGCAACTGCGTAATTCCATGGGATATTCTGGTTTTAGAGTTCTGAGTTGGAGGGTTGATCTATAAATCTGGTCAAGAAATCTCCAGAAGGTCAGTGTGGAATAAATAGCAACAGTGAAACATTCTCTCTTTGTTTCATTATTAGTAGATGGCCTGATTCTGCACTTTCAGTGAGACTAATTCGGCACTGACATAATTCAGGAGCAGTTCAGTTTTTATGGACTGATGATAAAGTTGGACTGATACCAATGTCAGGCTGGCATAATGGGTTCAAAGATGGACATAAGAGGCTTAAGCCAAGAGTTATATACTAGTTTTTGATTTCCCCATAATGTGATCCCACTCTGCCCTTGTTCTGAGTCAACTATAATCCACCTAAGTGAATTAGCCAGAGACTATATATTATCTCACGTCTCTGGCTTGGTAGCTGGGGCTCAGTGTTGTGTCATCAATAGTCACAAGGTTTGGCATCACCTTGGAGAGCAGAGGGCAAAAAACGTCCTTCTTTTTTGTGCCTGCATTGTACCACTCCTGTGGCATTGGGCTGCTTTTGCAGTGGTTCTGTGCAGTCACTAAAAATAGTCAGGAAGGTTAAAAAGAAGGAAGAGTGGGCAAAAGCATTTAATGTGTGATAAAGTAAGTGATTTTATAACTGATTTTATTACTTAAAGTTCAAACATTATTTTCACTAGCCTTTGTCAGGTGTAAATGAAGATGAAGGAAGTTGGACAGGGGGAGACTTGAGTACTGCAGGATGCTTCAGGAATCACGTCTTTAAGGGTTATTAAACACAATTTGTTTTTGTCAGATTCCAATTTGTCTGTGTTTTAGCAAATCCTAGAAACTTGAGCTCTGACATTTTGTATATCCCTATTAATTATTCATTCCTGAGAATCTGTACTTGTTTGACCTTAAGAGTTATTGCCTGTTTACATTGAAGAAGACCCAGTAAGACTTGTCATACATCGTCCTTCACAAAAAAATAAAAAAATATCAGAGTCTTTCTCCCTGGGTAAATGAGGAAATAAAACAACCTGGGCTGGGTCAATGGTTTTAATACTGGTGGGAAACTCTTAACGTGCTGCAGAGGCAGCATCTAAGGAATCTGCTGAGATAGCTGGATCTGCAGTTCTAGGTTAAACTTAGGGATATGGGACCACACTTCATCAATGCTGTGTGGGATGAGCTGACCCTTGTGCAGAGTGCCACCAGAGGACTCATGCATCACTTATGTCTGACAAAGTGTCCTAAGTGGAACTTTGGTGTTTTGTGAGCGTAATAGGGATATTCTTCACAGGAGCTACGTTTTAACCACTGTGGGTAAGGTTTATACAGTCTTTGTCTCAATAAAAATGAAGTGTAGACAAAGAGAAACTTCCACTGAAATCAACATGATATTGAGCGTGTTGCACAAACCCCACAGACTTCAGCATTCTGAGAGCATATCTGGCTGCAGATTTCCAGTTAAAACAAGCTTTTGCTTTAAGATCTCACCTCCACGAAGGATTTCATGGAAACAATTTGCTTTCAGTGATGTCAGTGGTTTTTGCACAGGCTGTTTGGAAGTCTGGACTTCCCAGGAACTGAATATCTGTAGCAGCCTTGCAGCTCAGATCACCATGAAATTGACAGGCCCAGAGCTTTCAGGTTTTGCAACATTAGTGCAGCCCAATCAGCTCACCTTTCTACAGCTGGTGAGGGAGCAAGAACAGCACTTAAAGGTCCTGGGATAAATATGTTTAGATGGGACTCACATCTTGTCTCTCCAGCAGGATTCTGGGACACAATTTTCACATAGGACAGAGATTCTGGTGTTTCTCTCCCTGGACTGAGGACAGATCATGATCTTCACAGCTCCAGCCGTCCTGTGATGCAATGGTGAAGAAGACCTGTAAGTATGTTAATTCTTAATATTCTCTGGTTTGGGGTTGAGTTTGACTTGGACACTGAAGAACTCATTGGAATGTTAGGCTTTCCTAGAAATAGTGAAAAGTTTGGCTGACAAAAGAGTTCTATCCTTTTATCTCAAAGAAAAACACCTTATTAAAATGTGCATTTTTTTCTGATATTGATTATTTTTATAATTTTTCCTCATAGTATCAACATTTACAGTTTTTATTTCTGATCAGGAAAAAACCCCTCAATTCAAACAGAGAGATTCTTCTCATAGAAAACCTGTGTTGTGATGGTATTTAGGACTACAGCTCTGAGGTTCATCAGCACTTGTCTCTCTCTCCTTGAATGGCCAATGAGCCATTAAAACTCAGCACTGTACTGCAACTATGAATGATCCCAACTTCCCAAAGGAGAATGGAAGACAAGGGCTAATCAGGGAGCTCAGGGGGTGTCAAATCCCCACCATGAGGCCTAATGACATATTTCCTCCTCTGTAAACTGTGACTCCTTTATGACAACAATTTTAGTAATAACTAATTCAAAACCCATAAAGGTGAAAGACATATATTTTTTCTTAAGGACAAAGACCTAGCTTCTTGGTTTTTTTGGCCTGCCTTGGAAATAAGAGCTGACTTAGAGGACGGGTTTGCCTGCTGTATTTCCTAAAAATGGGTGATGACATGAGGCAAAAGCTGTGTTGCTGCTGTTGTCAATCTGTGCTTTTTGTTTGGATTTGTTTGTAATTCTTAATTTGTATGCATTTAGAGAGACACTATGAACTTCCCATAGTAAGTGGAGAGCAGTACTGCTGCAGAGATTGTAATTCAGGAAAAGCATTGAAACAGGGCCTGGACTAAAACAACTGAGAGGCAGAAAGTAGATTTTATTATCTTGTTAACTATTAGCAGAGAATCTTGCACAGCTCTAAATTAAATATTAACATCTTGACTTCTCTTAGGCCTTTGACACAGTCCCATACAACATATTCATCATTGAATTCCCTTGCTTTTTTTCCCCATGACTTCTCTTCAGCCAAACTGCAGCTATTAAAATGTTCATCCTTGGCTGTCACCCTAAGTTTTTCTCTTTTAGTTCCTGACAGATTTCTCTTCCTAATAGAAGTCACTCTTTGCCCTTTTAATACATTCTGATTAAATCCTTCTCTCAGCCTTTGGGTTCCCTCAAGGGTCACCATCCCACAAAGTCTCAGGAAAACACTAGATATATTTGTCCCTCTTGTGGCTGCCATATGCCAGAAAGGTATATATTCTTAAAAAGTTTAAAAGAAGAAAAAAAAACTTCATGCTGAGACTTGGCTGCTGCCTAGACTGATGGTAAATATGTGATAATAGACTGCCTAAGGCACTGCCAAGTAGTAACTGGCTGACTTTGTCTACCCACTGGCAAAAAAACAAACCCAAAACAAAAAAACATGTGCCCAGAGCACCAGTTTTCCAAGGCAGAAGAGGATAGGTGATAATCTGTTGTGAACAAGACTAAAACTCCTTCCTGACTGAATTAAGGATTCAGAAGACCTTCTGAGTTGGAAGATGTGGGGAAGAGGAAGGATTGATCTAGCTAGTCTCCAAAGGAGGTGGAGCACAGAAGAAAGTGAGGTCCTCAGGATCCATGGGAAAGAGCAGAGTGGAAAGTGGATCATCTGCCAGGAGATTGTGAACATGTTACCCCTTGTTGTCTGTACCATGGAGGTCTCTTTTGGAGTTAAGATGATAAATGTAGAAATATACATGGCTTTTGTATCATTGCTTGTTTATCAGCTTCTGTGAACTTCACACTGTGAGAGGCTGAGAAAATGCCTGGGATTCTGTGATAATACTCTGGCTCTTTGGCCAGTTTTAACCAACCTGTGGATTGAGGCTTCTTCACTCAATCAATGAATATCCAATTGCATTGAATATAATCCAGTTCTGGTGAAATGAAAGACAGTTTTTCCATCTCACAACTCATTTGTTTGCCAAACATTCCTGTATAAGAATTTTCATCTTTTTAGTACTAAGTATTGATGGTAATAGTATATTCTCCTCTATCTGATTAAATTCAAACCTCCTTATTTGATATTAAAAGCTGCACAAAAAGGTATAAGGCAAAAAAAATTCCTCAAATATTTTAGTATTCCTGTGAATATGTAATGGACACTTACACATCTTCAATCCAAGACAAGAGACAGTGTTCTCTGTCATATGCACCCTGTGCTTTGTCGCACCAGAGCATCCAGTGAAAGGCATTAAAGGTTGGACCAGATTCTGGGGATGTCAGGATACATACTGCCCACAGACAGACCATGTTCCAATGAACACCTCCTTACATCTGGTAAGAAAGTTGTTCTCAAAAATGTAGGTGGGGCTTAAGGTGCTAAGGCTGTTTCTGACTCTCATTGTGCTAAAGACAGTTGGTAGAGATTTCCAAACAAAGGGTAGAGAGATGTGACAAAAACTAAAGCCTGTATATTGAGAACTGAGAGACTCAGCTCCTATAGGTACCTCCATATTGGTAAATAAAGCAGAGCCTCATTTAGAGAGCTTTGGTGCATCTAAAGGCCACAAGGGATGAAAGCTGGATTTCTGTGAGGTAGTTTGGGAGAGTGTTCTCAGCTGCCTTTTAAATGGGCTTTTGAATTGAGTGGAAAGAGGTCATGACTTCTGTTTGGGGAGAGATCCTCCTTACTGAAGACAGGTTCAAGGTGAGGATGGATTTTCTGTGACTGCAGGTGGTAAGCAGGGTGGTAGGAAATGCTCTGAACATGGAGGCAGGGCTGTGGCCTGTGGAGACAGTTGGAAGAAAACCAAGGGCTTCCTGATAGAAAAAATGGGTCCGTGGGTTTGCACTTGAGTGTGGGGCTGTGGCTGTTAGAGAGGTCAAAATAAAACAAGCTAGACTGATTAGATTATGAAACTAGGAGGGAGCAGATCTAATTTTTATTTCTAACTTGCTGTACAATTAGTGTCAACTCATCTAATTTCTCAGGGCATCAGTTTTTCCATCTGTGAAATGTGGATGATGTGACCATCATCAATAAATTGCACAATGCAAGTACAACGTGATACCTACCCCCAGTGCCTTACGGACAGATTTTTATTTAGATGCTTCACCACCTTTGAAATTACATTGAATAGGTGATTTGAAAGCTTTGTGGTAAATCTAAATATCGCTGACACATTAAGAAGAATGAGGTGATCAGATGATGAACAGCATTAACAAAAGTAGCATGTTTAAATCTGGTATAAATGAGTTTGAACTGCAGTGGTATGAAGGGATTTTTTTATTTCGGCATTCTGCCAAAATGTGAGGCATTCGCATTTTTATACTCTTCATGGATTTTCCTGGAACATAAACAACATATATATTATTGTTACAACTTTGCAGAAGTAAGTGACTCAAATACAATTTGACTATTATTGATGAACTGTGTAAACAAGATTTGTTGTAGAGGAAGTAATTTTGTGAATGTAAAATGGAATAAAAAGGAGAGCTGTATGAGGCATCCATCACAGGATGCATTTTTTGCTTTCTCACAATAAATAGATCAAAGGAGATGCATTTATTTTGTAGAAGACCGTGCACTGATTTCAGGGTAGTCTTACACCAGTAATGGATGTCACCATCCAGACTTTCCCAAAGCCTACCAACTTCATAATTTCAGGAGTTGAGTATGCCTTTCTAAGAGAAGGTAAAAGAAGATTCAGAGAAGAAGCGCAGCTTAACCTTTTCCATATAAACCATTTGTGAGTTTTGTGGAAAAAAAGCTATGAGATTAGTCCTAAATTGCACTGAATTGCAACTTCAGTTTCAGTGCTGTAATATAAACCATGCATTTTAATGTGTACATCGTGCTTGCAGCAGTACGATAATACAGAAGCAGAGCAATTACATCAGTAGAATGAACACATTTCTAATGGTATTTGTGTTATATGGATATATGGCTGTTGGCCTGTATGCTGATACTTTCATTGCTGCCATATACATGCAATCTACTTATGGTTAAGGTTGCCAGGCAAGTAATTACCAGAATGGAGTGCTAAGCAAGCAGTCCTGGTGTCAAAGAATCTGACCTTGTGAAGATAATGAGACAAGGAGAATTCAGAACAGATGAAAGCCAAGAGCACCTACTTTATCTACTGACAGCCAGAGAACACCTTCATGCTCAATCAGTTCCTGCTAATGAGACAAGATGGGGCAAGATGGTAAAACAGCAGTAACGGGCAAACTTTTTTTCAGCTTAATGATCTATAACTTAGTCAGATAAAATTGTCTTTTAAACCAGACAGTAACATAAGTATGAACAAAGAAATACGAAGAATGTATTGAATACATTTTGGGTTTGTTTATGTTATAATGGGGAATGATTAATGGGCGGGGAAATATGCCTTGTAGTGTGGTTGGGGGAAGCTTAATCCATTTAACTTATCAAAGGGAAGGCAAAAGGGCAATGCAATCACTCTGAGAGTCCACATCAGGAGAGGAGCACAGTAATGGAGGGCTTTTCAGCCTAGCTGGCAGACACAGCATATACTGTCCGGAAGATGAAACCAGAGAAATTCATGTGGGAGAAGGAGAGCTTTTATCCGTGAGGGTAATTTCTTAAACAACATTGTGAGGGACTGCTACTTTCTTAATTTAAAATTTTCATTTAATTTATTTCAAATTAAGATTGGATGATTTTTGAAAGGTATATATGCTTCCATTTTTTTTAATGTGTTTGTAAACACCTGGTGGTCCAGGGGTGACTGTGAAAGGACCTTAGAGAGGTAACTCAGAAGTGAATGTTGACTGTCAGTCTGCATACAGCATCTTCAAATCTACTGGAAAGTTTAAAGGTATGCAAATTGTAAAAGGTTGAAAACTAACGGACTAGCTAAATTGACTCTTGGATGGGTATCAAGAATTAATGTAGGGGAATGTTCAAGTCTCTCTTAAGCAGAGTATCAGACTAAAAAAATCATTCCAGTCTATTCTAATTTTGCAATCTATAAATAGGACTAGTATTGTGGAGCCAGACCAAGATTAGGAAATTCTGGCTTATGCTGCAGATTACCTCCTCCAGTACTTGTTAGCTAGGCAGCCTTATGAGACATTTGCAGGGTAGCTAGCTGATTTTCTATGTTATATTCCTGCATTTTCCTTTCCTTACCATTTTAAAGCTGCACAGGCATTACAAAGTGTTTCTGATGCTTTCACAAAGTTGCAGCCTCATTCTTTCAATTCTCTATTGAAAACTGCTGCATTTATTCAGAGAATCATTAAAGTTCAACAAGACCTCTAAGATCATTGAATTCAACCATTAACCTAACACTGCCAGGTCCACCAGTAAACCATGTCCCTAAGCACCACATCTACATGTTTTTTGAACAATTCCAGAGGTAGTGATTCCACCACTTCCCTGGGCAGCCTGTTCTAAAAGGCCACATTCTCTAAAGCCTACTCTCCAAAGGCCACAGCTTGGTGAGAAGATGGGGAGGAAATGGACCCTGGAAAATAGTTCACTGTAGTCTCAATCTTACTTGAAACTCCAGACAAAATTATAATCAGGAAAGGTCCTTGGCAAGTTGATGGCAGAGGACATATAAGCTCAATACCTGAGTCGCTGTTTGAAATCCTTTTCCTCTACTATTTGTGGCAAAGAATTTAAACCCCCCAGCATGAACTAAACCACCTGTAAGGCACAGATCAGAATTTCTGAGGGGCACTTTCCTCTGGGAGTAAAGAGAAGGGCACTGTCCTCTTCTGTGGCTCCAGAGGCAAGGAGGCTGAGAGGTTATAGAACCTCAGTTTTCCCAGCCCCTTTTCACTTAAGTGTTATCTTCATTCCAAATACAAAAGCCTTTCAGTGACTGGTGCTAAAGTTCAGACCCATCTCTTCAGTTGGAGGAAAGGACAAGTCCTCCTCTCTGGAAGCTGCTGGACAGAAGTTCTTCTCTTTCTGTACTGGGAGAGAACTAAAGCATAAATCCAGAAGCCAAGGCCAGGAAGGAAAGGAGCAGTGACAATAGGGAACCTTCAGAATCAGTTTTCCTGGCCAGCACAGAATTTCACCTTGTAGTTTTTTTCCTGATCAATGGTTGGACTTTCTTGAAATAAACCCACCACCTACTCTTGATTTAATGTTTCAGAGCAACCACAGCACTCTTGGCGACTTGAGTGGCTCTTACTTGAGGCAGGAATCTAATGGTAGTTCCCAAATGCAAGTCATTCCTGAAGTTTGAATAACAGGCTGCGGGTGGATCTCTGCATCCCCCGTGTACCCATGGGCTGCAGGGGCACAGCTGCTTCAGCACGGGTCTCAGCACAGCCTGCAGAGGAATCTTGGCTCTGGCGCCTGGAGCACCTCCTCCCCCTCCTTCTGCACTGACCTCGGTGTCTCCATGTTGTTTCCCTCACATGTTCTCACCTCCTCCTCTTCTCTGACTAGAAGCAAAACCTGTGACTTTGTTTTGATTTCCTTCTTAAATATGTCAGGACAGAGGCGTTACCAGTCTCTCTCATTGGCCCAGCTTTGGCCAGCAGCATGTCCATCTTCAGAGCCATCTGGGATTGGCTCTGCTGGACATGGTGGAAGCTTCCAGCAGCTTCCCACAGGAGTTATCTTAGTGGCCCCCCCGCTACCAAAAAACAGGCTGTGCAAAACCAATATACTGTGAAAAAAAAATTAAGTTGCTGTCCCCCTGTCCATCAGTTATTTTAAGGTTTTTCCCATCACATTTAAAAGAGAGGGGAAAATGTGATTTAAGGAAGAATGAGAAGTAATTTGCACACCCACTCATGCGCGCCAGAAAAAAATGTTTTCCCCAGCTTTAGCCTTACTTTTCTCAGTTAAAAGAGATTAAAAAAAAAAAATCGAACAATAAAAGCGTTTGGCACCAGTATTATTTTTATTGCAGCTGTCATTCTTTTGTTAGAAACATCTTGAGCAAATGTAACTAAATGCTGAAAATGGGCCCTCTCCTGTTATTTCAAACAACTTCTGAAATAATTACATCAAAATTATAGCTGGAGATACAGAATTATGACTTTTCTTATGACAGTTGAGCTGCTTTTGGGAAACAATAATTCCAATGTTAGTGTGGAAAAAAGCAAAGAGATTTCAGGGGTTAGAGAAGGATCCTCCTGTGCTAATTCAGGATCTTCCTTTTAATTCAGCTGTGCTGTGGAAGACAAATTTGTCTTACTATTTTTTTCTTTTGAAGTACTTAATGACTGATTTGCAGAAATAATCTGATATTTTACAGTCTTAAAAGAAACTGGAATGTATGTGTCCATGCATGTGTTAGTACACTGACAAATAAAAAGAAAATTAAAAGCAACCTTTTTGCATCTTGACTTCAGATTGTAGCAGATACAAACAAAAGAGGACAAGCTTGCAGCATTGTGATGTTATTTTGTGTGGCTTTTTTTTTTCTTCCTGTTAATATCTCGCTTTGTGGCTGGTTAGTAGCCAAATGAAACCTGCTTGTTAAAAATAGAGAGCAACGCACATTTCTTGAGTCAGTCAGGAGACACTTCAGTCACACACTTCAGTCACGTGGCTCAGGAGAGTCATTTTGGACCATCATTGGCACAAGAAGCCAATAATTTGCGGGGTTTTTTTATGCATGTAGCTAAACTTGATACTGAAGATTTTTAGTGCAAACAAGTGCCTAGAATGCACACCTGTTTTCTGAAAAAGAAGATTGCTTCATCTCAAAGACAAAAGTAGTGTTTTTCAAAGAATTGGACTGTATTGCAAATAGTTACTTAGGGTATTCTCTTCGTTGTGGTATCATCACACATTTAATACTGGATCTTTTTGAAAGCTGTCTTGATGTGTACAAAATATATTATGTTATGTCCTACGACATACAGCTCCAAGATAATGCAGAGAGGGTGGCATGGCTGGGTGCTGAGTCCTGGCAGTGTTTGGAGGGACAAAGACGAGATCTGTGCACCTGATTCGCAGAGCTAAGGTAACAAAGAGTGCCATGGGGAGGAAAGGGAAGCTGATACCCAGGGATCTAGGAGTGGAATAAGATCCTCTGTCAGCAGCTTGTGCTGTTCCATCCCTCCTTGCACTGCTGGCCCTCACTGCAACCTGCATTCTTCCATCAGCAGGCAGCTTAAAGCCCCAGGGTGTGAGCCTGATCTGGGGGAGAAGCAGGTTGGCAGCACACTGGGGCAGTCAGATGCACACACTGCAGGACGCCTGTCAGTCAGGGCCATGGGGATGAGACACAGACGGAGTGAAATTCAGCCTCCTGACAGCTGATGCGGAGCTGACAGCTCTGCAACAGACACCAGAAGTAATTGTTAGGTGCAGCTTTGTGGAAGAAAATGATCTAAGGCTGAGTGAGGCACAAACTGTCACATGAGGACTGATGGCAGCAGCATCAGCTGTCCTGCTGTACAGATCCCTTCTGAAAACTTTACCTCAAATTCTATATTTTGTTTTTAAACCCACAACAGATAGTATAAATTGGGAGGTAGGTTCCAGGCAAACCTGAGTTCGTGTGCTGGAGGTTGAATCGTAGCTGAAGGACTGTCAGCTGAAGAAGCGGGTGGAAGAAGACTTGACAGCCCAAGTTTTGTACCTGCTTAGAGAGACAGAACAACCTGTTTGGGCAGAGGGTGGCCCTGGGCAGTAGTGGGAAGGGAAAAACAACCCTCAGGCTTGAGAGGCATGGGAGAAACATGAAAACCAGGGGATGCTTCTATCTGCTGCTAGTTTACTGACAAAATGGGGTGTGTGAATGTTCAGTAACAGCAACAGTAACATCATTACAGACATGTGCCGTTTAAATATACTTTTAATTGAAGAACTTGAATTAGTATATTCAGCTCAATTTATCTTTCTTCTTATCTACTGACATCCTTTTGTATCACTTGGTGACACATTTCGCCTTGGTCAGATGTTTTCAAACATATTGAATAAAATATTTCAATTTACATTAGCTGAGCAAATAATACAAGTCCAGGATACTTTCATGACCTCTAAAGGAATGGGCAACTAACTCACTTAAGGATCAACATTTTGGGCTGAAGATCCTACACAGTCAATATCTTCACATTTTTCTAAGTCCATCTTTTCTAGAGGCAAATTTCTGAAGTTAGACTGAGAAGAACTGAATTACGGTGTTGGATGTAAATTCCATAATTTGCCTACTAACAGTTTAGATTTGGAATAACTGTTTGACTACCTCAGAACAGGAGGAGTGAGAAGATGACAAAATCTGTGTAGTGTAGTGTGATGATCTAACTTTAGATAATATTCAGGTCTGTAATTCTGGTCCAGGAAAATTGGCTGATGTGTATCTTTTCTGGATGTACTCAGATTGGGAATTTTGGATAAAAGCACAGAACATGTAACTTCTCGTTAGGAATCTGTTAAACCTTATGGCTATTGATCCATTGCAGTTTTGTTTAAAATAGAAACATACATAAAGGCAAAATTCATGTGCAATCAAAAAAAAAAAAATCAGGGTTTTTCAAAACAATGAATCTGAATTGAATTTAAAAATATCCGTGAACAAAATGACATAATTTTCATAGAAGTCTCCCAAGTTTTCTGGATGTTTATCCTCTCTAATCACTGGAAGAGTGGCTGAAGACTGTATTTATTTGATTTTCAAAATATGATGAGACTAAGAAGTTTAGAAGCAGAATCGCTATTTAGAATAGCTTTCAAATTCAGGACATTTGTATGCTTCATACAAAACAAAGAGTCCTCAGATCAGTAAGAGGGAAATAAAATGGGAGAAATGGATGGCTTATGTTTTTGGTGAAGAGCTAAAGCTGAATTATGCTGTTCATTCTGTAATTTTTGAGCTTATCATATCTTCCTGTATGTTGTCTGCCTCGATAGAGGGAAGAATGACAGATGACATCTGCCTAAATCTGAACACAATCTTAAAACACACAGAGGCACTCAGGAAGGATCCATTGTCCCAGTGAGGTGCGAGCCCTAGAAAACCTAAAAAAAACCCCAAAAACCAAACCAACACAAACCCTGGGGCTAAACCAAAGCTTGTGTTTTAGGGGTTTTTTCTGTCTTTATTTTTGCATGCGTGTTTGTTTTGGTTTTGTTTTCATGTTTGGGTTTTTTTTTACTGAAACATCTAAATATCTTAAATTATAGAAATCATGTATCTGTGTAAAACAATTTATGAAATGTTTTGCCTGATGATTAGGCATTCTGGAATGATGGATGCACTGCCAAAGACTTAGCACAGTTTTTTTTACATCTATTGTTTTAAGTGTTTCACACCACTTTTTTATCTGAGGCTCATTATCATCGCTTGATTTCCCTTACCACTTTTCTCCCCTGAAAAATGGCAACAGTTTTCTTCTTTATCTCTTGCAATCCAGCCTTACATATTCTTTCTCTCTTGCTTCATTATTTTCCATGACATTTACTTTCTGTCCTCTGCTTTGACAATGTTCTCAAAACAAACAAGAAAAAGAACCCCAACCAATCAAAACTACTCAAACCCAACACCTTTTCACAGAATCACAGAATTGAAGATTTGGAAGGCACCTCTGGAGATCTTCTTATCCAAGCCCTCTGCCGAGGCAGAGTCACCCAGAGCAGGTGACACAGGAACGTGTGCGGGTGGGTTTGGAATGACCTCCCTGGGCAGCCTGTTCCAGTGCTCTGCCACCCTCAGCGTAAGGAAGTTCTTCCTCATGTTGAGCTGGAACTACTGGTGTTTTTGTTTATGGCCATTGCTCCTTTTCCTGTCACTGGGTACCACTGAAGAGAATCTAACACCATCCATTTTCAGTCATCAGAAATCTCCATGCACTCCGTGGAGGTAGCTGTGGCATTATTGTTCTGGAATGGTGATAGGATGGCTCCTAGGGAATAATCTTATTGGATAACTTAATCTTGTATCATCCAAAGATTTTCAAGACCAAGATCTATACTGCCAAATGTATGAAATTAAATGGATTCATTTTCTACATGGAATAAACTGTCTCTTTAATTGCCCATTTGGAGTCCTATGGCACTAACAGAACTTGCATTATTAAATTATTGTAGATGCCAGGCTCATAATTAAATGATTATCATGGACTAGATGAAGGGAGACAACTACATGCACCCTCTTCTTTTAGCCCTATTTTCTATGATTATGCAACCTGTGCAAATCAGGTAGAACATTATTACGTCTAGAGAAGAAAACATAAAGTTTCTATGTTAAATGTTATTTGTTGATCTGGTTGCAAGATATCTCTGAAAATAAAGTCAAAGTATCAAGAAGGTAGGAAAGGACACCTGAAGGTCATCTAGTCCAACCTGCTCCTCAAGACATTTTTCAAGAAGTAAACAAAACTCTTAGTTGCTGTTTCCCTGGTGACTCAGGCAAATATAAAACAAATACTAGATATTTATTTCATTATTTAGACTAATCCTTTCTAGTTATGAGGCAAACCCTAATCAAAGCATCACTCCGTTACACCTGGGCAGACATCAAGCAGATTAAGAGAATTTCTTCAGATTTTGTAGGCGTTCAAGGGTTCAATTGAATACTAAAGTTAAAAGTGGATAAATATTGTCTTATAGCATTTGCAAAGTATTAGACCCTTTCTTCACTCATGATAGGATTGTGATCTGATTTTCACCTGCACAACCATATTTGATATTCAGGAATATTCATCAAATTGTTCTTCACTTACCTTTTGCTCCACAGTTGAATTGCATCACCCGGTATTGCAAACACTCTTTTTTGCATGGCTGAAAACCAAAGCTAGGAAAGCACAACACTGCAAAGAAAACATAATTCCCCATGGTACAGTCAATTAATGAAGTCAGGGATTCTGAGACAGGACTACAACATACAATATTTGGTCAACTGCCTAAGATTTCCGAGGACCTCTTGAGCTCTTTAGAACATCTTTACCATGCCTGAGGACAGAAATGTTTGTCAGTTACCTAATCCAAATCTCAGGTTTGCTGCTGTCTATATTGCATGTGATGGAGCTTTTAAAAGTATCTTAAAATTCTCTTACAGGGCTAATTTAAATTCAAAACAGAAAGAAAAAACCTACTACTGCTAATTTTTAGATATACGTCCCAAAGAATTTTACAGTAAATCTTCCAAAGTCTTTGGCTCAGTACCAAAGAGTGAAGACTTTTATGGATATTGACAGAGTTGCTCAGCTTTCTACAAAATAAATCAGTGACTTAAACCTCACATATGCTCAGTGAAAGCAGAACAACCTCAGTAATGGGCCTAAATTGACCTAAAGCAATTCTAAAAGTTTCCAGTTACATAACAATTCTCTTTTGTTTTAATCATGAAAAAAAAAATCTATGTACTGTGGTTGCTTGAAAAAGAAAGACTCCTGATTGAGCTATTAGAAGTCAGTAATAATTCATAGTGAACTTGAAAAAAATCTGTAGAGGTTTTGTTTTACAAATTCTTCAGAACATTTATTTCACATCCTGTTCCTTAAAATGTGTTCGCTTTTGTGGCGATAATTATTGGGGAAGTGAGTGAATCAGAGTCTGAATCATTTAAGACCTCTACATCCATGAATAATGTTCACCAGTGACTATTTCTCAGCTCCATATTTATGCAGTAATTCTAACAATGAAGTCTTGTTGCGTTGCAAGAAAATAAATATTAAAGTAAACAGCTTGTTCTGTATTGAGATGATTAGAGGAGGAATTCAACAAAGACTAGACTTCTGTCAGTCCAGTTAGGAGTTTATTATCCAAAGCTGTTGTGATAACAATGCTATTTCGGTGGATACAGGCTGTTCAGGTTTCCTGGGATTTTAAGGTGAATTCAGGTCATTCCTTACTTTTGTTGGCACTATAAATCTGTAGCATTAGAAAGGAGTGGAAAGAGGTAAGTATGCTACAAATAGTACAAATAAATATGGAAGAAATCACTTTAACCCCCTAATTCTTCCTGTATGAAAATCTGTCTCCCTTCTTGATAGGAGCACAAAAATAAGATGGAAGAAAAAACCACCAAATTTCCTTTCCCAGCCATACTGTGTACACTTTCTTGTGCATACAGGATGTCCTCTGAAGCTTTCAAACTTTTGCCCTCTGTAGCTGCTCTTGGTTCTTTGAATGGCAAAGTTCAACACCACAGTGCAAACAGCAGAGAAACTGGGGATTTGCCTAATAAACTATTTCTTGTAGAATGTGATTTTAAATCACTGTAATATATACTGTGAACACCCCCCCAATTTATATGTGACTTGTGGAAGAAGCTGTGTTAAAATTTGTGGCTCAGTTGCAATTATAGTAGATCTCAGCACCTTTGCATTGATTATAGCAGGACATTTTTCTTCATCTTGGGTGAATTCCTCTTCTTTTTATTCCCAAAGGAGTTGAAGGAGCAAAAAAAAAGGGCAGCTGTGCCTCCAAATTTTCCAAACTGGTAGTAGGATCTTCGTATTTCCTATTTATTTTGCTCAGATAATTCTTTGCCATGAAAAATATAGAAAATTAATTTCCTGTTGCATAGCTTCTAAGCAGACTAATCTTGCTTGTTCATTACATTAATTGCTCTGTTTTGTTAATATCTTTATAGTTAGTCTACTTCAAATTATAGAATGAAAGCTGTTTATTCCTTTTCCTCTGATTAGCCATGGTAGAGACCTTACACACTGTATTCTCTGTATCAGGGAGAGGTCTGATGGTTATCTTACTGCCTTGGGTGTTTATGGTGAGTGAAAAGCTGCAGGACTCAACTCACTGGAAATTTCCTTCAGGGAGAGGAAAACTAAGCTACTGTCTGGAGCAATGTTAGAAGAACATCTCTGGTTTGATATCTCATTGAGCATCCTCAGATATACAAGTGGACGAATGTGAGTCTTACGAGGGATGGAACTGAGTCATGTTATAAAGGATTCGAGTTGCAGTTGCAGTTAGTTCTTGCTTTTCATAACTGGAAATCAGCTTGTTTAATGCATAAAAATTTAAATGCATAAAAAAAGTTTTTATGCATTTTTTCAGGATTTTGAGGTTTACTGCCATCAGTAATAAAGTTTCACTAAGAAATCTTGGAATGATCATCATTCTGGTTATTCCCGCTTAAATGTGCAAGCTCAAAACATCTTGCCCTTTTGGGACCTGTATAGTGTTTTCATTATCAGATTGTGATGTCCAATTATATATTTAGAAAAGATACTAATAAAAACGTGAAGAATCTGTCCAAGTACAGATGATATAGATAGATACTTACAAAAACATTAGAACACAATCCTGCAATGTCCTGCAGTCCTTTCTGTCATGGGCCATTTTAAATGAGTATCCTTTCTAGAGGTGAATACTCTTCTATTTGTAGGACCTGATCTGCAAACTGAGACCTTAATTTTACCGTTATATCTCCTGTCTTCAGAATCTATCTTCCAAAGGCCCAAATTCAAAACAAGGTGATGAGATGAGATGAGATGAGATGAGATGAGATGAGATGAGATGAGGTGATGTAGACAGTCACCCACCCCTCCCCCTCAGGTAATTATCAGGGTACACACTTTGAATGCTCAGATTCCTTCTCTTCTGTTCCGTGTGTACAGAGCCTGGCACGTGACGCATCCACTCAGCCCTGCACTTACTGTTAAACACCTTTCAACAAACACAAGCAAAACCACTCCCCCATAGTAACACTAACTCCTGCTTGCAGTGGAAAGCTCTGGCAGTTCTGGGGAGGGGAAGCATCAGCTGTGTGGGGAGCAGCGTGTCCTCCTCTGAGCGTCGCTGCTGTCAGGACAGCTCCGTGTCTCACGCGAGTGTTGGTGCAGGCTGCGCTTCAGCGCGGCTGGGAGTCCTGCTGCCCACTGAGCCCATCTGACTGCGCACAGCATAGGCTGACTGACACCCTTTGAGGCAAATGGAGAAAGTTTGCTGTAAAACCTGATACGGTTTTTGACGTTGATGGATATGCATAGTGAGAAATGTCAGTTCAAGATGAAAAGCTACTGGTGAAACAGCATCCTCCAAACACATTCCTGTGATACCACGGCAGACTTTAGCAGCCTTGGCTTTCTTGACACAGAAGCTGGTAACCAGTGGTCTAGATGTAACTTCAGTTACATTCTTTTCAAACAGTTGAGAAGGCTGTAGCCTGATTTGCAGAGTGCATTTTAACTCCTAAAGTGGAAGAAGGTTGTTTTTGTGCTGTTGGATACATGGAATAGAATGCATATACATGTGTGTGTTCAGGCATGTATGTGAGTCTGATTTTAAAAATTATGTGTCTGGGAACAAGACATACTGCAAAGCAGCATTCTCTTTCATCATCTCGCTTTTACCAATAATGGTCAATAATCCAAGTGCCTTGGTAAGAATGCAGAAAGACACCTATTTAAACAGGTACAGATTTTAATTCTTTCCTCAAAATATTTCCTCCCTGACCCTGAGAATTAAAGGACCGTATTAGTATCTAGGTCCCATCTTGGCTGATAAATGGTTATTTGTTTGTTTGCATGTAAGTTGATTGCATATTTGCTTTTCAAAAATACCTAGACATTGGCTCCTGACTTTTTATGGACATCTCTGATTAATGAAAAATGTTTAGAAAGAGAAAAAATTTAACAACTCCTACCTAATGACATTTTAAATTATGTTTTGTACATCACTTGTTCTTACTGTTGTGTTTAAGGAAGAGATTATAAGCTGCTTTTTAAAAAAGTTATTACTGTACTTGGACAGATTTCTAAAGGTAAGAACATGACTTCACATACCAAAAAATATGATAAATAGTCCTCAGAAGACATAAGGAAGTTTTTACAAAGCTTTCTCAGTAAATGTTTTTGCTACATCTGTTCCTTACATACGGCACATCGTACAACAGAGCAAGTTTTAACAAATGTTGAGGATATGCAGCACTTACCACATTTGCCGGTCATTCATCAGATGAAAAACTTTTACCTTAAAACTGCCCTCTTTCGTGCTGTAGTCATAGTGAAAATCTAAAGCTGACAGAGATATTTTATTTGAATATTAATGAGGAAATATTGCTCAAGGTCTCATGTAATGCCTAATAAGGGGTAAGAATAAACATTACTGGCAGTCATGAAATTTCCTCTCTCACCCTTTCTGTGGTACTGAAATATTATTTATGACTGAATTATTGAGACAAAAATATTAGATTTATAATTATTTGTAAATTGCCTGGTTCATCTGGGGTGAATGACTTTGGGACTGTTGTCTAAGCTTGTTACACAGACACTTTCTAACATACAATGAGGATAAAGACGCCTCTGTAGGGTATTTCACAGAAAGCTTAACTTTGGTGCACTGAATATTCTCCTCAGGATGCTGAAAATAACTAAAGCTTCTCAAGAACTTTGTTTGTTTGTTTGTAGGTTATACTGGCATATTTAGGGTTTCTGGGCTAAGAAGAAAAATTCGGTTTCCAGTGCCTCTTGTAACTTCTGTTTGTTCCGGGCTTGATTAAGTGCCTTTCAAGCGTGGCAGAAGCAACAGGATTGTGCGGAAGTCCATTGCCAGAGTGAAGTCAAAGCCACATATTTCACACAGTCACAGAGAAGCTGAGGTTGGAATGGACCTCTGGAGATCGTCTAGCCCAACCTCCTACTCAATCGGGTCACCCAGAACAGGTTGCTCAAGAAGTGTCCAGTTGGATTTTGAGTACCTACAAGGATGAAACCCCCGTAGCTTCTCTGGGCAGCTTGTGGAAAAAGGTAAAAAGTAAAACTTATGTTGAAGAAAAATTTCCTGTGTTTCAGTTTGTGCCCATTGCCCCTTGTCCTGTCACTGGACACCGCTGGAAAGAGCTTGGGTCCATCTTTTTCATTCCCTTCCACCAGGTATTTATGCACATTGATAAAATACTCCCCAGGGTGAACAGGCACAGCTTTCTCTCCATACATCAGATGTTCTGGTCCTTGAATCATCTTTATGGCCCTTCCTCAGACTCTTGTGCAGGGGAGCCCAAACCTAATCCCAGCATTTAAGATGCGTCTCACCAGGGCTGACGTGAGGGAAAGGATTACCTCCCTCTACCTACTGGCAACGTTTTTCCTAATGGAAAGCCATTACTCCCAGTTACATATAATCTGAAAATTTGCTGAAGGTGCCCTCTATCTTGTTGTCTAGGCTATTAATGAGGATGTCACCCTTCCTAGGACTGAGGTGGGGTTGACTGCTTGTAGTTTCCCAGATCCTCCTTCTTGCCCTTCTAGAAGAGAGGAGCAGCATCCAGTCCTCAGGAATCTCCCTGAACACCTGGACCTTTCAAAGACAATTGGGAGTGGCCTTGCAATGACATCGTCCAGCTCCCTCGGAACTTGTGGGTGCATCCTGCCAGATCCTATGTAAGTTCCAATTTGTCGAAATATTCCCTAACCTGACCCTTCTCTACCAACAGTAAGACTGCCTTGCTTCTGGCCTTCACTCAGGATTCTGAGGCTCCTGAAGGCTGCTCTTACTGATAAAAAAGGGTGAGACAAAGAGGCATTCAGTATCCTGGCCTTTTCCCTGTCCTTTGTCACTCTGCCCCATTCAGCAGCAAGCCCATATTCTCCCCAGTCATCCTCTTGCTGTTTCTGTACTCATAGAAACATTTCCTGTTGCCATCCACATCCCTCGGCAGATTTAACTCCAATGGATTTTTGGCTTTCCTAACTCCATCACATGCTCAGACAGTGTCCCTGTACTTCTGCATAACTTGACCCTACTTCAACCTCGTATGTTTCCTTTTTGAGCCTGAGTTTAATCAGGAACTCCTTGCTCAGCCATGCAGGTCTTTTGCCACCTTGGTTTGACCTCCCAAACATAGGAATAATAATTGGGATGATTTCCACTCTTGTAGGTGGTGGTCCCCCAAAATCAACAAGTACTCCTGCACCTCTCTTCTCTCCAGAGCTTTATCCCATGGGATTCTTCTAAGCAGTTCCCTGAAGAGATCCTATGCTGCTCTCCCGAAGTCCAGGGCTGGGAATTCTTCTATTTGTGTTGCTTCCTCCCTTCAGGATCCTGAACTGCAGCATCCTGTGATCACTGCAGCCAAAGCTGCCCCCAACCTTCACATCCCAAACAAGCTCTCTCTTGTTTGTAACTATGAGGTGCAGCAGGGCACATCCCCTTGTTGGATCTCTGATCACCTGTTTTAGGAAGTTATTATCAATACCTTCCAGAAACCTCCTGGATTGCTCATGCACTGTTATGTTGGCCTTTCAACAGAAAATGGGATATCCAGAAAGGCCAGGGCCTGTGAATGTGAGCATTCTTCTTTGAAGGAATGACCATCCTATGCTCTCTAATAGCAAGGTTGCACAGTCTCTCTGTTTTAGGCCAAGGCATGTCTGCAAAATATTCTGGGTTCAAGACAGCATATTTGTTTTTGCCAAAAATACCGTGCGTGTCCAGCTTTGTATCTGGGATAATAAAGTTCTCGTTGTGCAAAGAAATGTAACTTTTGAAAAGATACACAGAAATATTTCCAGCATACATGGCTGGCTTTCATAACCAAGCCATCAGCGCTCAGAAGGTAATCTAGAATATTCTGGTCCATAAACTCAAGAAGTGAGGGACAAAGCTTATCTCTGATTTTGAGTTCCCATTTGACATCTCTTACGTCTTTATTGGAATGTCTCTCGTGGGCAACATCATACACCTCTGGTCAAACCTTGTCCTTTGCTAAGCAAAAGGACTTTGTAAGAATTTACCTAAAGTCTAGCTTGGATTTCAGTCTGTAGATGCAAAACAAAACCTATATGTCTCTGATAACATGCAGTGAGAGGCTTTTTGGGGACACCTTTTTTTTTAAATTCTGTTTTAGAATTTCTTTTTCATTGTGTTATGCTATAAGTGATTTCGCTGCCTACCTTACAGCAATATAATGTGGCCTTACGATTTCTCTTGCAGCGAGTTAAATGTCTTTGTGAAATGTATAAGTAATTCTTAGCTGTACCTATTTATTTTGATTTAATGGTTTATTTTGAAATGAGATTAATTCAGAGATTACATGTGAATAATTCTTTCAGGGGATTAAGTTTTCATTTTCTTTTTTTTTTCCTAAAATGTTACAGAATGATAGGCTTAAACTGCCATTAAGTTTCATTAAAATATGCCAGTAGTGTGACTGGTATTTTTAAAGACACAGAAGTGCAGAAAGCAAAATCTATCTATCCTCAGTAGTTAAAGATCAAATAGAAATAATCTCATTGGTTCTGGAGTAACTAAATTAGTCTTTGGATTTTGTGCCCTCTATTCAGGTTCAATTATCTGTAATTTAAACCCTGTTTTTAATTCTCACTGCGTTGATCTCATAGCTTAAAGCACATGCTAATAAAGTACAAAAAAGGGAGATGATGTGTCCTTTAGTATTTCTATTGATGCACTGAATGGGGTAACTTTTGAGCTGGGTCACTTTTGATGCAGCTCTGCTTTCTGTAGCTGCAGTACTAGATTTTGACCACTGAGTGTCAGACACTGAATAATCTTTTGACATTTTTTACCTTTTTGTTTCACCCCTTTCTTTCTGCAGCACAGCGTTAAAAAGTTGCGGCAGATCTTCCTGGATCTGCTTTAACCAGAAAAAAATATCCCGATTGTTCGATAGATTAAATTCCATCTCTCAGACCGAAAGAGAACAAATTTGGGCTTGCTAAAAAGAAAGCTTTACAGCACACACTACTACAAGTGCCTTGCTCTGTGTGTTACTGGTGGCACAGCATTGCAGAAAGTTGTATTTTACTGATAAGAATTTGTGTGGGCAGCTAAACTCCTGTTCACGATGTTGCTGTTACATACTGTTTGTTCTTCCTCAAAAACAGAGGATAGACATCACCCTAAACTACTTCTCAGGTTTATTCTGGGGTTTATTATCTGGGACTGTGAGATGAGGATACCCCACGTCTGTCTCTGTTAATGTGCTGAGGGTGTGTGTATCTGTGCTAGACAGCCTTGGTGAGGGCTTTGAGAGCTTTCTTGGTGGAAACACAATTTAAACAAGCAGCAACTTCTTTGTTAGCACATTCAGTTTCCTCTCCCTCTGTACTTTTAACTATTGCAAATATAAAGATGAAACACTGACACATAGGCCTGACCTTATGGTGCTGTTGTTGCTACCTCGGGGAATCCATTGCCAGAGATTTAACTGAGGCAAGAGCTTGCTATCAGTGAGATAATAGTCACTGTTGTGTTAAACTGAAAGAACACAGTTGTGTCAGCCACCACTGCACCCATCAAAGACAGAGCTGCTACTGAAGTAGCTGCCTACTTCAGCTTCTCTAATGCTTTTCATTAGAAGTCTCTGGCTTTCAGCTGATCATATCTGCTGAATTTACACACCTGTCCTGCTCTCTTGGTGCTTTCCCTTAATGTGTCTGCATGATAAAAAGAGATCTTTTTATCTCACTCTGGATTGCAGAAAAAATAGAAAGGCAGAAAAAAACATGGAAGAATTGGTAAGGACTGAAAATCTGAGCTAACCTGAAGCAAAGAGATGCCTATGACTGTGGCTAGAGGCAGAGAGAGAATCTCAGGTGGCACAGGGCAGAAGTAGGGGGTGCAGGGGATATGATTGTTATGTGTGTCTACACTGGATGTAAAATCCTCAACTTTGTTTCAACTTGTGCAGAAGAAAAAATTACAATTCTGTGCAATGAAGCTTACTGTAGGGAAATACCTAAATCAGCATTGCCTTTGCAACCTTACGTCAGTAACTAATGGATGTTTAGAAGTCTTGGTAATGGCCACTTAATGTTGTTTTTTTTTTTTTGTAAGATCACCTCAGGAATGAACTAGGTGGAATCTCTATTTTTGCTATAGAGTTAAGATGCTATGCTGCCAGAGTTATGTGTATGATTTTTTTTCTAGTTTTCTCTGCTCCATGATGTTGTAAATTGTCAAACACTTTGGGAAACTGCTTGAAGGGCAATCAACTAAACTGGACTCAAATGTCTCTGTCCCTCAGCTTCCCTCCCTTCTGCAAAGTGTCCTTGCTCTCATCTCTCAGGCATACTAGAGAGATAAATTCGTAGTGACTGTGGATCGGTTGCTGTGAAATGACATCATCACATAAGATTCCAGGAGGTAATGAATAATTTCATACTTGATATAACATTGATCTGTGGCACTGCAAATAAAGTCTGAACCATCCCTTGAAAGGAGGTGCATAGAAATGTTGAATAAAAGTTTGCACATCAGCTGTTTTACACATCAAATGAGCCTGGGATATGATTCTGTGGCCATGTCACATTGTGTGCTCTGTCACACAGTAGAGTATTTCACCTCACAGTGCTTGTAGACAAAAGGGTTGGATGAAATTTGGACAGACAGCTTTTTTTTCTCTCTTATTTTCTAACTTGTTTTTCTTTTAACATGATTTTTAATGTCACAGCCCAACTGTGAGAAGGTAGCTCCTGCTTTCCTTAGAACAGGGTGTTGGTCAATTCCCTGTCCACTGAGAACAAATGCTTCTGACAATGCTTTCCTCAGTCGTGATCTCTCTTCTTTTTTCCTTTTCTTCATGTATCAAGCACTAGATAAGTTGATTTTAGAAATGCAGCTTTCAATTTTAAGCTGGTTTATGCAGCACTTTCATCACAATTCAGTCCTTTGTAATTGGATCATTTATAAAATTGCCCAAGGAGGAACGTTGTTTCCAGGAAGTATGAGTAAGATGCCATTATGAGGATCTAATAACAAAACCATGAGTTTTCGCTCAAAAAGGAATAGTCTGACCTGGCCTGGGAACACTGTAGTAAATAGTTAAAATCAATCTATTGAGTTTAAGGCTTCAAGGTAGTAGGAGAGGACAGAGAGAAATGTTGGACTGAAGGTTTGTCTCCCCGGTAAGAAGAGTTTTCCATATTGTCTGCTGCCCATCTGGAGGCTCAGTGTGCTTACTTCATTAAGGTGATTTTGTGGCCATGTGCTCTATGAGACAGTTTACCTTTTGCCTTGGTACTCTTTGTAAAAGATTGCTGAATAGAACAAGGTAGAGTTGTGCAGTCCCCACAAGGAGACTGACCCTCTGTCACACAGCACTATCCAGTTTTTTCCTCTTCAAGAAAAAGAGGGGAGCAAATGCAAAATGTAAACCTTACAGTGAACAAAATAATAACTGAAGATTTAATTAGACAGGAACAGGGCCTTAATGGTGAAAGCCTTGCCTCCTAGCACATCTTCTGACTCGAGTGGTGCTGCAGGTACAAACAAGTAGTCCAAAGATAGAAGCAGATTACATAGACTTCTAATATCTGAAAATAAATTGAAAAGCTTGATTTCACGGGATCCATTGTGTTTTCAGAATGGGCTATAGGAATAATAATAGAAAACTTGCATTTGGCTCCTGGTTGTACTAAGCAGGACTCAGAATTACACAGATGCAGGTGGCTTTTGGTTCGGGTCTGCAACCTGCGGGATCCCACTGAGCTTTATTTATCTCAAGGTTTTGGCGGTCTGAAAAAGGCAATTCAGACCACTGTCCAGAGAGTGGCACACTTAAACAGATGGTAGAGAGAATCTCCTTCCCTTGCTCCTCCATCCCTTAAACGTCACATCTGGCTAGAAGTTCTGCTGCTCTCTGCAGGTTTGTCTGGGTCTGCAAGCAGAGGTAGCTCTTGGGAGACAGGAAGGCAAATAGTTGAAACAGTGAACACAATCAGCTGTAATCAATTTAGACAGGACACTGTTGGTCTCTATGGACTATTTCGAAGAGATCTCAAAGGAGAGCTTAAAAAGGCAGCTTTATTGCCTGGAGGCTTGACAGAAGTTAACACTTCTCCTTGAAAAGCGCAAGTCAAAATGGATGAAAATTGCTACATATCAAGCATGGATGAGTTTGGTGAGTGAATCACTAGGAAAAAACTTTACAGACTGTTTTGCAAGAGGACAAGCCTAGAGAGCTCCCTACTGGTCTTTAAGTACCTATGAAGATGCTTTTTCAGTATTGCAGTAATTGTGAAAACCATGACAGTGGCGTTGAGCCAGTTATACATTTTGCTTTGTAGCATGGTAAAAGCCATGTAACCCTCTGATACTTAGGTGCTATGGAATGCCAAAATCTCCTCCAGAAAAACAAACAAAGGTAGTTAGCATCAGGTCAATTAAAATGTGTTTGGATGTTGTTTTTTGAAACTTTAAAATTCTTTGTGATGTAAATAAAATCAAGAAATTATCTTTAACTTGGCAATAAAATTGTTTGATTTTAAACCCCATTAAATAAAATCTTGGAGCAGTTTCAAGACTAGAATTCTTTCTGAGACCAGAAAATTTATAGAATTAACTTAGGTCCAATTTTGACTATTCAATGTTTTAGAAACAAAAAAAAAAATTCTTAACAGCCTCTCAACTACCTCTGCTCCCACTTAGCAGCCAGGATTATTTTATTTCTCCTAGTAAATCTTGCAGATGAAGGTGAGATACTATGAAGCTGCAGGCAGATGTGCGCTGTACCTCACAAGAGTTTTTATTAATATGAAGTTCCTGTGTAGTGAGAGCACAAAATGCACCCTGCCAGTTTCCATAAGAGAGCCCACTCCTGAGCAAAGGTAACTTGCAGAAATACCTCTGTTTGTTATGGGGCACAATCAGCCAGACAGACCAGGACAAAAAGGGCTTATCTTGCACTAAGTTAATTTGAACAGAAAACTATCTATTTTGGATTGAAATCTAATCAAATGTTTGAGACAGTTCTGTTTGGAAAGGGCAGATGATTTTCACTTTGAATTGCTTCATTGCAAAATCTCTGCCAAATTATCTCGCTGGCAAGATGGAGCCACCTGGCATTTTTGAATGGCTGCTGGGAGTGGCTGCATGCCAAAAATTTGCCAGACTGCGGCGATTAGTTTTAAAGCACTTGGCCTATGCTGTTCTTTCTCTGTGCAATGTCCTCGGGTCCCTCAAGCCAGGCAGATTCTTGCACACTTACCAGAAAGGATGTGGAACTTTTGGAGTTAGGGAGGATGCTCTTGCACCTGCAGTTTTTGTGATCATGAGGTAACATGGCAAATTTCTGGTGTTCTCAGGAATCTCCTTGCTTTTTGCCTTCAAACTTCCACTGTGAAGTATTTGTTGGAAGGCAAAGGTTTTGCACAACTGCCTTTCAGTTTTGTGGAGTAATTACACTTTTGGAAATGAGAAGATTGCTATGCTGGGAGGCCACAATGGGAGGCACAGGCATCCTTGGCTCTATATCCATTGTGAACGCCCACAATGAAGAGGCTCCTGCGCCACTGATTAGGAGAGCCCTTTGTTGGAGGACATATTTTCCTTAGCAAATATGTAGGTTTGATAAAGCTCCCATATGCTGAATAACGACCCAAGGCCAAGCACCAATTAATAGTCTAGTTTATAAATGGAGAGGGAAACAGAATCTGCCTTTTAGCCTTTGAATAGCAAGCCTGTTTTAAACAGCTTGACTGTCATCTCTTTAAATTCACCTAGAAGATCTGTGGGCTTTAGCTCATTGCCTGTGTGGATCTTTGCACTCCCGGGCAAGTTTTCCAGGACCTTGGTGTAAAAGAAGCTTAGGCCTGCTATTTGTGTATTACTGAAACTTCTTTCAAAACTGCTGTGACAAGTCGAACAGCACGATTATAAAGCAAGAATTTTGGGAAATGTGCCTTTGGAACTTTTTAGGAAGGAGGAGGAGAGACCATCTGTTTTGCTTGTCACAATTCTTGTTTGTTTAAGATGTGAATTGCCAGAAATGTGGAAAGATTGGGTACAACGACAAGTGATAGAGTAATTTTCACACTGGACTTATGGGAAGCATGTGTTGTCCATCTGTGTGATTCTCTTTTTATGCAAATTTAGGAAATATAGTCTTATGTCTAATTGTCCAAAGGTAGTTCTGAACATTCAAATAGAGGAAAGATACCACGCCATATCGTCAGTAGGCCTTCCTTTGGCTCCGCAACACGCCAGTGCAGAATGCTGCTTGTTTGAAACTACAAATCATAATAAACATTTATATTTAGAATCCCATAAAATAATGTTTCAGGGTCTGCAAAACACTTCAGACCCATGCTTGGGTTTTCCTGGAAGTGGAACAGGATGCTACGATTTTCCTGACCTTCCTAAGCAGGTGTTACCAACCTGCCCTGAGTCACGTGCTGATGCCTGCTGGATCCCGATGCTGAGGGAATACTGGAAGAGGCTGGTGAGAGTCTGCAGGCTAAAAAATACATAGCTGTATATGGTTAATGCTTTAGCAAGGCATATCTGAGCTTCTTGGAAGGTGCTTTAATTTAAGGTTTGTTTTGGGGGAGGAAAGTGTTTATTTACCTTCTTAAAAAAGAAATCACACTCCACACAGGGTGATGGAAGTTTTACCTGGAGCATATTGCAATTTTCAGAGCTCGTGAAAATGATACTTCCCCTTATCTACCTTAAGCAGTTTCATTGAATAGGTCCCAAAAGATACAGTTTCCCCCCCTCTTTTTTTCTTTTTTATCAATTCATGTTTTGGCTACAAACTGCAAACAATTCTGTATTTTTTTCACTCAGTGTGACATCTGGAAATGTGACTAGAAATAGTTCTTAATTCCACTGTCATTGAAGTGCAAGCATTCCCAATTTAAAATACACTTTTTTGAGAGTGTTCAGTCAAGGATTGCTTCAGTGCTTGATCTTGTGGAAAGGCAAAAGAGATCCACACGTAGTGAATACAAGATTGAGCTTGGCATTCCTATTGGTAGTTCCCATGAAATATTTTCCTTTGTTGGTGATTCTTTAAATGGTAAATGCCAGCAGTACTGAAGATTTAGGTTTGTGTGTTGTTGCTTTCTGATCCCTTTTTAGACAGACACCTTGGTTCTACATACAGGCTTTTAGGATTTTTTAACTGTCTGTTGTTGTTGTTTGGATGATTTCAAGGTGATTCCCATTTGCAATTTAAAAAATATTCTATTTACAGTATTGTAAATCATTAAATCAGAAAAAAACAACCACACAGGAAGACAATTTTTTTAATAAATAGCAATATAGTGACGGTAATTTGTGAACACACTGCTTCTGACTCCTTGCAATCTGTCTGGCTTTTGAGGAGAGCTCTGTTGTATTTGTGAGCAGAATGGAAATCTTGTTCATAATGCCTGTGGATCAGTTCTGTGATATCTGATGTCAGAAAGGCTGTTGTTGAATATTGGAAAGACGGTTTAGCAGGACCCCAGGTTTTGGCTGGGTCAAGAATACTGCTACATATAATAAATCTCAGACACCTTTAGGTATATGAAGCTAAAATGATGTAGGAGAAATGGACTGACTAAATAGAAGATAGGGACCATCACAATCAAAGAAAATGAGAGATTAAGCAGAGCCTTGGCTTGCTGTGGGTCTCACACGGTGAAGGGACAGAAAGTAGAGGAGTTAGGTCTTGTGTATCCAGCAGGACAAGAAAGAGAAGCAGGGAAAAGATAGAAATCCATATTACATTTACTGAGGTAGAAATCCGTATTTCATAGAGCAGCTCATTATTCAGAGAGGACTCTGAGAAAAGGGGAAGGAAACTTGTTTTCTTTAATCCAGCAGGATTATTTAATAAGTAGGTTTGCTGTTTTTCAGGTGGGAGAGGCTGGGGAAACGTTTCAAGTCTCTTTTGGTGGCAATATCAAGCTGCTGGTTTTGGTGGTGGTGGGAATCAAAGGTGGAGGAGGACAAAAGGAAAGGGAAGAGTTAAGGTGACAGAAGAGGGATGCTCCTGTGCAACTCAAGATGGATGGACTCAAAAGTAAGGAACTGCAGCCTTGTGAAACACAGCCTTTTTTTCTGTGTGTCTGTTTTCTCTGTCTCAAAAGCTGAGGTCTCTGTCAGCCTTCTACTGAAATGTGCCTTACCTTGAGGAAAGACTAGTCCAGACTTAATTATCTTAGGAAACTGGAAGCTCTTTTTATTAGTTTTTTCTGTCCCAGAGTACTTGTTAAATTCATCTCCATGGTGGATAAGTACAATAAAGCTTATAAAATTCTTAGATATGTGTAATTTGAGCTATAAATAGTAAGTTATCTGAATATGGTACAACTCTGTTCAAAAATTTTAAATGGAATAATCAAGTATATTTTATATGTGGCTACCCAGTAGAAGCTGCTCCATAATTAAGTTTTTCTCTTGTCAATGTATGCAAAATACATTTAAAAACCATTTAAATGTAAATTTATGGATTCAAAGTTTGAAGAGAAATTTATATTTTTAAAAGAAACACAGCAGCCAATTTCCAATAAGCAATAACTTATTCATCTTTTGATACTGGAAACCTGGTGTCTAAAGGAGTGAACTGCAGTACTGCTTCCTCTTTCTTTGGATTATAAGATTGTGCGCATTATAAGATGTGCTTAAACTCTAGCTGATTTGCTGAAACCTTCTGGTTTTCTTTTGATGCTTTCATCAAGCATTACCTTATTCATGCAAAACAAGGAATCCAGGAGATTTGAATAAACAACTTGTAGCTGTCCATGTTTTCTGCTAGTAAGTTTTAATCAAACGATGTCGAGCTATATGTTGCTATGTTACTGCTTTGTCTTTGTCTTTGCTTGCCTTCAACAGAACTAATTTTTCCCAAAGCTGCACCATGCTCCTGCCACTCTGCAATGTGCTATATAGATGTGTCCTGTGAGCAAGTTAGCTGAAGTATCTCCGTGTTGTAAGCTGATTTAAGGAAGCAGGAAAGAAGAGGTACACCTCCTCTCTTCCACACCCAAAATATTGTGGAATCTGCAACAACTTCAGAAATTCTTGCATGTTGCTGGAGGTGGTTTTAGTTTTCACACCAGAAGTAATTTAATTTCAGCACTTAAAGCCCAAAAAGCTCCAACATATTGCTAGCGTGCAAAAATTCCATGTGTGCTAAAAAACAACAGCATATGGTTGGGTGGGGTGTGACCAAAATGAACATAGTTATCACATTGTGAACTTTCTTTTTACAGACTTGATTAAATAAGGAAGAGGGGGGCAAAAGGGGGGCATCTAGGACGAGAACCTGGAATCCTCTTAGAGTCTGTCCTTTCAAGTGCTGTGTAGTGAATAGAAAGGTTTATCTTGCATAAACTGTGGTTTAAAATAGGAGACTGACATTTCATCTGAACATGAACATGGAGACAAAGGAAAAGTGGAAAGAAGGCAAGATGTCTCTGGGGTGAATCCTTAGAGGAGAATGGTAGGACATGCAGGCCAGAGGGAACTTCAGCCCTCCCTGTTTGCTCTTAGAGATTAGGTAGATTGGGATTATTTGCTTTGAATTGGGTAGAACAAGTTTTAGGAGGGCTCATTTGCTGGGACTGTGTGTTTCAGGATGTTTAAACTTTACCATCAGTTCTTCTCAGCATAATTTCATGCTGAGGTAATTGTAGAAACAAATAACTTAAGTAATGTCTATTGTGACTGTATATATATCAACAGTCTTTTTTTTTTTTTTTTTTTACTCAGGTCTCTTTTCTGTTGAGTATTTGAGAGCTTATCAGGTCCCCATATAGGAATATCTAAAAATCGTGCGAATCAGAATCACAAATATTCCCGGAAACTTGGGTCTAGATACTTGACTTATCCTTCTGAATCCCTGGTGGCAAGGTTGAAACCCTTTAACGCAGTAATGTCAGAAATCTCAGGTGACTAATATTAACATGCAGTTGTTTTGTGTGATTAGGTGGCTGCACCTAAAACCCCTCAACTGAGTGTGTCTCTCTTTGGTTGTTAGTGTAGGATGCCTGCCTAGTTTACTTTGCTCTTGTCTGCCTTTTCTGTGCTCTTCTGGGTGTAAATATATCAACAGGAGCAGAATCCTTATTTTCTGGCACATCGCATACTATTCTATCTGGTTTTCAGGTGTGAGTACGATGGCAGCCCACCTCTGCCAGGTAGTGGCCCTTAGCAGGTTATTTTACTGCGCAGTGCTTGGCTCTCTGCATGACCAGCACTTGTTGTCCTCTGGGTGGCCAGGGAAGATGCCTCCAATTCATATTCCCATGTCATTTCTGCTGCAGAGGCCAAACACCATCACTGGGCCAAGTGAGATATACAATGCAAAATGTGCCTTTATTTTCTGCATGCAAGTCTGCCAGATGGTTAAAAGTTAAAAGTAGTCCTAGTTTGGCTCTGTTGTTGAATAATTGGTGATTTCTGTGAACTCTGTAATCTACTCTGGTTTCTAATGGTGATTTTTTTCATGCTTTTTGTTGTTCCCTTTGTCTTCTCCAGTGAATGGTCATCCTTGAGCAGCCTTAATGATTAGAGCTTGGCCCAGTTTTCTTTGTGTTCTCACAAACAACAAAATAACAATTCACATAAAAGTCTATTCTTCCAATTTCAAAGCTAAGAACAGAAAATTTCTTTGGATGACTTTGCAACTTTGGAAAACCTTTGATTTTTGCCCAGAAAGGCCATTTTTCATGTTAATTATGTTGGCCGAGACAAAGTACCTTTTTCAGAAAAAAATTCAGGTTATTCTGTGGAACAATAGGGTCTGTCAATGTGTGACAAGGCTTCCATATCTCGAGGGGAGGATCCAGTTGATGCAACGAAGTGTCAATCAGGATGTTGAGCTGCAGGAAGTTAACTCATGCATACTCCAGGGTTGTCCAGATCAGATGAAGAAAGTGCCAAAAGAGCTTACCCATCATAACCAGCTGAGAGATGAGCTGTAGATGAAAGACAGGACAGCTTGAAGGGCCCTGAATGGTGATCTCAGGAGATGTGTCCCTCAAGGGATAGAGACGTGCTTCATGTCCTTGTACAGTCACTCGAAGTCAACTTGACGTGAAAATACTAAATAAAACATACAGAACCCCCAAGAGGGCATTTCACCAAAGAGCCCGAATGGGAATTATGCAGCCTTTTAGCAGGTGTAGGGCCCTGCCTGAAAGTGGCATCCTAGATGTCTCCTGAGTCTTCCCAGTCAGCCAGTAATGGATCTGCAGCTTGCCAGATAGTCTGTCATAGGCTGTCAGCCACGGCTGGGAGGAGGGACGGCAGCCTCTTTTGTTCCCATGTCAAGCATGCAGAGAAGAGACTCCTAAGTAGATAATTCGGGGGAAACAGCTGCTGAGTTCTCAATTCTCCATGACTCTCTAATTTTGCTTTCTTCTCTTCATGTATTTGCCTGCTGCTGGATGAACATTGTGTGCTGACGGTCCGACAAATAACGAAATGCTATAAACTTCATCGAAAAACTACTGTGAAGTGTAGCTATTTTGATGCTTACGGGAGAACAAGTTGAAAGGCTTTCTTGAATGTGTGGGGCCATGGATGGATAATTTTAAACTCCTGGAAAAGGGCATGCTCACTTGGTTTCCCTAGTCCTGGTATTTTAAGCCGAATGAAGTATTACAAACTCTTTTGTTTTTGTGATTGTGAAGGAATTTTTCCTCTTTTAAAAAGCCTCAGCACCTGACGTCACTTGAATATATGAATATAAAATTTTTCTCTTAACTAAATGTTTGAATTGTGGCTTGCAAACGTAAATCCTGTAGACATAAAAAGGCAGGCTGTTGGTAAACAGCCCTTCTCACCTGATTAATGTCACATAACTTTTAGGCTAAGGTCAGGCTTCTCACTTGTAGGTTTAGGGTATTTTGGTTGGCAGTACTTGAGTGTTTGTATCACTTAGCAAACTGCAAAAGCATCCTTGAAGTCCAGCAAGAAAAACTTGTCTTGGACAGTTTGTCTCTGTGAGAAACTGACTGGCTTAGCCAGAGCTAAATAAACATAAGCCCCCCTTACCTTCTCCTGCACCATTGCTTCAATCCTGGCTCAGGCTGAGTGCGTACGATTTGTGATTCGCAGATTGTTCTGAGCCCGGCTGGTCCTGGCGCTGGGGTGTCTCTGGGGCTCTCTTTTGGGGTTTTTTTTGGTGTCTTTGTTGCACGCCGCGTCCGCTGTCTGTTTTTGGGCGGGTGGGTTCCCGTCCCGCCGCGGGCCGTGCGGCGGGTGCCGTTGGGCGCGGCGGTCAGCAGGTGGCGCCATTGGACCGGGCAGCGCCAGCGCGGCTCCTGGGAGGCGGGAATGTCGCGCTCCGGCCGCGCTCGTGCGGCGCGTGCTGGGGCCGGGCGCCCCGTGTCTGCCTGTGGGGCAGCCTGCCGAAGCCTTCCCACAGGACGAAACCTGCTTCTTGCCTTCCCCTACGCATCCACCTCGAAGGTGAGGGCGGGCACAGCGTTAGCCGGTTTATTTACGTATTTATGCTTCAGAGGAAAGAAGGTTGACGGCCAAAGAGTACGTTCATGTTGTCAAAATGCTGTCTTGTTTGCCCCTTCTGACAGGCCGCAGGACAGGAGCCTCTGTTCCAGCGTTTTAGTTTGAATCAAGAATGATACTATGACCCAAGCACCACAGGGTGGTCTCAGAGCACACAAAATTATTTCCTTTAGGACGAGATCAAGAATTGCTTCTTATGCAAGAAGCACAGGAGGCGGTCACGCTCCAAACACATCTGCTACAAGTGTTAAGGCCCTCAGACCCCAAGCGAAGATTTGAGACTTGACTGAAGAAACGCCCCCCAAAACTTTCAGTGTGGATACTTGTCTCCAGCTGTTTCCCTGTAGGGATCCGCTCCTTTCAGGCTGTGATAAGTGTTAGTTTTCACATAGCCTAAGCTCACTGTAGTGTCAGCTGGCAGAGATAGTGGCCCATAGGGGAAATGAATGCCTCCAGTTTCGATACCTGCCTTTGCATCAAGTAGGCGATGTGGATAAACCCCATGGTGATGAAAGGCTTCTGGTTTCCATACGCACAGAGGCAGTGTGGGCATCTTGCTGACTGTGCCACTTGTAATTTGCACTACTGGCTGTTCAGAGAAGAGACTCAGGAAATAAATTCTTTTTTTTCTTTGTTGTTTCACTTTTATGGCATGGTCTCAGGCTTCCCACAGATTCGGGCAGGTGTTTCTGTGTGAGTTATGCTGAGTTATGTCAGTTTTGAAGGCTTTTTTCACTCCTGCCTTAATCTTGTTGCCATTCCTCTTTTAAATCCAAAGCAAAAGCTGTGAAGAAACATTGAGAAATTTGTTCTCATCTGCACTCCTTTGAAAAAAAACGCTCAAAGTACAGAGATCTAGAAAATGGTGGTGCTTTCATTCTGCAAGCTGCATCGCTTACTAACACTGATATTTTTTGTTATAGTCAACGCTCAAATATGATATTTCTGGAAATGGAAGTTTTAGTTGCTGGGTAGAAGGGAGTTAATAATCCTGAATTTATTTAAAGGTTATGCTTTATATATTCATGTAAAGTTATACTCAGTGGTGCATAGAGATGGGTGGTAAATGCTGTGAAGCCTCCAACAACTTGGTGAGTGGGCATCCAACACCTCCTTTCTAGAACATATTCCAGGATCATTGCGAAATACATTTAAGGTAACTTGCAAAGTCTAAAATCCTGGAAGCAGGAACTACCAAATTTGGGCTTCCTCTATTACTTTCTTTCTTGCTGAGCTATCTGCTGCAGTCATGGCTGGGGACAGGATTTCATGTGACTGTGCTGCCAATGCTGCAAGGAGGATGCAGTGAGGCTTCCCAGACAACTGTGTTTCCAGCCTACCCCAACTTCTTCAGGTGTCTAACTTTTTCACTGTAGCTCTTAATCCTTCGACTGAGGGTCTTTGGGTGAGATGTCATTGTGTTTCTATGGAAAATTTGTAATAAGCAGTAAAACAAAAATTTCCATAAGAATTCACCAGGATTGTTCGTGTGCTGAAAAGTAATCATGTTCATAAAACATTGTTGAATTTAGCCTTGGTTTTATGCGGTGAATAAGATTTTTATTTGAAATTATATTGAAGGAAATTTTATTGAATGCAAATTTCGTTTAAATATTACTCTGCTTTCCTGTCTAGGTATTTTGAAGGACCACAGCAAACCTGGAAAGGAGTCCTGTGTTCAAAATTATGCTTAAATAGTTAAGATGTGTTTCTTTATTTAACTGGGTATCTTATCAGGGTGGCTTTGAGTTGCTGGAAAAATTAGTAAAAAATACTGTCATTTTTCAAAATGCTTTGTTTTTAGTGAATATAAATTGCCAATGAAATCTTACCCTTTGAGCCTAATTTGTAATAGTCAAGGATATGTGACAAAGAGCTTGTTTAAAAAAAAAAAAAAGGTTTTTTTATGTTTTATTCTTAAAGATGGATTGAAGGCAATATGTTGAAGGCAAGTTGTGCCAGCACTGCTTAACCTGCTAGTATCTTGGAGATTATTTCTGCTGGCTTTCTAGGCCTTTTCAGTGTGATCCTTGAAAATGCTAATTAATTTCAGGATTGCTGTGTGTGTGATATGCTTTGACATACACAGCAAATTAATAATAATATAATAATCTTTCTAAAAGAATTTTGAGAGCAATTTATAGTTCATGCCAGATGTCAGTTGACTGAGTAATTTAACACACTTGTGTAGCTGAAAAGTAATAGCTTTTGCGAGCTTGCCATGCTGCTTATGGATATGAATGACAAAATTTATGGGTTTTTAGCTATGTGCATAATCCGAAAACATTCACTCCCTCTTGCAGGGAATAAGCAGTACTAGAAGTGAATGTGTTTTAATCATCTGAAACATATAGCCCAAATGCTATTTTATTTGTTTAAACCAGGAAAAGACATAATTCCTCTAGAGGAAGTGCTGTGAATGCAAGACCAAGAAAATTGTTCTTGTCCTATCAGTAGCTGCAGAGACCATATCTCCATAAAAGTCGTTAAAGCAGCAAAGACAGCACTGCCAGCTTAGAAATCGTGCTAGAAGATATACTAAGCCTCTGGCCCTGGAATATAAAGTGCTTCTTCCTATGTTTGTGCCCAGTGTAATGCCCCTGAATCTTGCAGGTTTTAGACCTGGATGTGACACATTCAGCCTGAGATGGAGTTCCTCTAGAGCAGATACAGAGAGATATCTCTGGGAGGAGGTTCTTCCCCAAAAGGTAGGTGGATGTATGGCTTCTTCTGGGGAACCAGATCTAAGTAAGATTAATATCTCTGTCCTTTCATGCAAATGATGAAAAACTACAGAACTGAGTGGAGGGTGCTCCCTTTACCACTCAGGAAAAAGACAATTTCGCAATCATCCTGCAAGTCATGACACTGAGCATTTCTAATTTGTTCCAATTTTACAAAAAGTGGCATACGTATTTGTTTTTGTTTTGATGCCTAAATATTTTTAGCTTTTTCATGTATTCATAGCTTTGTAGATTTTAATATCTAGTTGTGTAATTTCTAGCACTTTCTTACTCTTTCTCACACTTCAAAACAGCAGCTAAACCTTTATGTCACATTCTTGAAATTCTGTTTGGTCTTAATTTCAAGAAAAGAATTTCTGACAAGAACTCCCTGTTTTGCACCAGGACTTGAGAGACGTAACAAGAAATAGGGCAAAGAAGTCCCTGGAGAGTCTCCAAGAGGCAGACCCAAGGGTGGGTTACCAGGGCAGCTGTTCTCCTATTGGATGTACCTGCTAGATACACTAATTAATTAGACTTATAAAAATTGTGAAGATCTCATGCCATGTGTGCACATTGCTGTATTTGTGCACCTGCAAGTTTTCGTTAAAGAACTGCTCTTTATATTTCCACTTTAAATATCTGGAAAGTCTTTCTTTCAATTCTAGGCAACAGTTTCACCCTTTAAAGCGAAACACCTCCCTCAGATCTGGGCTCTTCATAAAATGTCTTAGAAACTCATGTCCATAGTGCTGCACTGTGATGGCTCATCCTAGGGTATTCGAGTGTCAAAACATTCCTGGCTCTCCAGCTGCTGCCACCTTCATCTCCGTTACCCCTATTTTTCTCTCTGAGAAAGGATTAGCCATGCAAGGACCCATCCAGGTTAACAAATGTGGGGCTTGTTAAGTTAAATCAAGTGGGATAACCTCTTCGGAGTGTAAGGAAAGGAGCTACAAACCTGGTTCCTGCCTGCCTGCCATTGGTTTCCTTCAGCTGAGACTCTGTGATCTCAGCTATGATAGAAACTAAGCGTGCTGGGTTAAATATTGGGGTTTATTTTCTTTTTACGTTTGTGTTTGTTTTTTTGTTTTAAAGGGTGTTTATGCTTCCCTTGTAGTCTTAAAAGTAGCAACTAGCTTACCCTGAGAATATTATACCCTGGAATTTCCCATGCATGCATTTAGATGCCCAAATACATCTTTGAATCAGAGGTGAACAGGCATAAGCCAGGTGAGGTGAGAGGAGGAGGATTGGAAAAGAATTGGTTTAATCAAAAAGGGATGGGAAGACGGCAAAGGGTACAAAACCACGTTACCTGCTTCACTCAGTCTCCTGCTCTGAAATCCCACTGATCTAGAAGATCTGTTACTCGTATGCAGAAGAAAGAGGGTGCATACCAATAATGACATTTCCAAAAAAACTTACAAGGGTTATGGATGAGCTGGGTTGTGATTGCTATGTACCATAATTTCTTTCAGCTCCTCACAACTTTAATATCTCTCAGTTTTTTCATCTAAAGATAGCAGTCGAGGGGCTCTTGGGAGTAACACACACGTGCAGTGCCTAGCAGGGAGGGACCTTGGCTTTGAAGGACTTTCCATGGCTAAGATTACAAAAAAGAGTTACAGCATAAGCTAAAGTTGTTTTGTGAGCCATTTTCCACTTTTTTGTTGGGAACATTTGACAGGATTATCGTTTTGACACATATTATGGAAAACCTCAGGACTCTCGGGCAGTTGGTTAGAAAAGAGTTTTTGTCATCAGTAACCAGCCAGAAGCTGATGCTCTTTAAGGAATCCCAGTCCATACGTGCTCTGTGAGCTGATCACAAACAAAACCTGGACATGTTTTCCCATGAGCAAAAGCACGGGGTCGATACGGGTAAAGTAAGGATGACGTTGTAAGTGCTGCTCAAACTTTATTGGCTTAAACACAAGGTGGTCTCAGCACCATAGCAGGACACAGACTGTCTTGCTTTTTCTTCTCAAAAAACTGTGCTCCAGAAAATGCAAGTTGGCCCTGTGCATAAGCACTGTAGATCTGAAGTGCCTATAAACCTATTTGTTTCCAGCATATCTCATAGGCAGATTTGGGTGGTTTTGTGTGAGATTAGCTAGATGGTTTAGGCTAGAGGGATAGCTAATACTCTGCCTCTGATACCTTCATCTGAGGAGGTTTCCCAGTTGAGTTTGCCAGTAAATCTGAAGAACGTCTCTGAGAAGAATATTTTCTTTGATTTTGAATGAGAATTTTAAATCCAGTTCACAGGATTTCATCCAGGCTTCTCTCATGAAAATAAGAGTGGAATATTGCTTTTCTGTTTTTTTAAGACCAAAAGAAGCATGGAGTAGGCTCGCGTTCTACAGGCAAAGCTTTGGTTAGCTCACGTTTCTCCAGACAACCTTTATCTTGTTTACATCTTCCTGCAGATTTGACTGAAGTCAGTAGAGATGCATGCAATACATCAATGCAAAATTTCTTCTGCATAACAACAGCAGTTTAAAAGCAATCTGCACTCCTTGTAACAGTAACTACATTCGCTTAAATTATAGTGTTGCAGGATTCTTGTTAGACAAGACATGATTAATAGTTTTGATAACAGGCTTAAAAATCTGCTCCAAATAAGTCATGCCTTCTACATTATTCTGACTGGAACCGTGTGCTGTGGTTCTTAGAAGTAATTTGCTTATTTATTTTAACAGCCCATTTAATGAAACTTTAATGAAGAGCAGTCCTTATGGCAATCTTGAGCTTCGTGTGTGTAGGAGGAATATTGGATCAACGTCATCTGTAACATTTTTAGATTGGGATTTTTATTGGTGTGTTTGTAGAAGGTCTGTGTCTGCCATCTACTTTTGTGGCAGTGCCACAAACTAAATGCAGTTTCTCAAGAGACAAGGACTTGCCAAATGCTGTCCTCATCACAGGAGAGTCTACATGAGTAGCTGCAACATCAGACTAACCATAGCTGCAGTGGCTTGTTTCTTTTTTCCCTTCTGAGAGGAGGGAGGCTGTGTTGGGTTTGAGAAAACTGTAGCAGCAAGACTTCAGGCGTAAGATGCTCTCTTGGGTGTGTGTATGTCTGTATGGTGGCTCACTTCCCCTGCTACACCCTCCCCAGTAACATATGAGAAGTGAGTTTTTTTCCTCTGATCTGAAACAAGGACGAATTTGGAAATCTTAGCACTTTCTTTTTTTTTTTTAAACTTTCCTTCTGGCCACCCTACTTTATTAAGTTAGCAAATTTATACCAAATGGGGAGTTTCTGAAGTTGCCTAGGATGTCCACTGCCATTATAAAGCTAAAAATCTAAAAAAGAGGATAAATCCCTTTTGTATGGCTCTGTAAGCAGCTCTGCTTGCTGGCTAGATTTACATATCAATGCATTTAGATCTTTTTTCCTTCTGAGCACTTCTGAATTAAGCCTGTTCTTCAGAGTAATTGTTAGACCATGCCACTTAGGAGCTTGCAGATATTTCCTGGGCCATTTTAAAGTGTGACCAGTTATCAAACTTTATATTAAAGTCCTATGTGCCTTTTCTGAGTGACAGTGTTGCTTTTCCCCCATCCTCATATACAGTGTCCTGTTGCTTATTCCGTCCTTGTGTTTTTGTCCTTGTGCGAGTTCAACTTGTTGTGGTAGTGTTTGCTGAAATGGGGGAGGAAAATCTCTGGGTTTTGCTTGAGCCCTGCACGTTATGAGTTGGCCCTCAAAGAGGAGATTCCCATCACAGCTCCAGCACTGACAGAGCAGTGGGACAGAGGGAGTGCGTGGCTGGGGTAGTTGATGGAGAAAGTGGAAATGCCCTCATCCTCTGTCAGGAAGAGAGTAATACTGAGCCCTGTGCTGGAGCACACCAGGGATCACTGGGCTGGGGATCAGACTGCGAGGCAGATGGACAGTCCTCTTCCCTCCTTCACTGTTCTCGGACTGGACTGTCTCCACAGTCCTTCTGCTGTGCCACTGCTGAAGCACTTGGACACAGAATTTACCCTGTTCTTGAATTTAACACATGTGGTTTTTGCAGAAAACAAAGATAAGTTTTAGGAAAATATGCTTACTTATAGAAACTTGTCTGACTGAGCCTCGAGGAAAGGGAGGACACCTCACACCAGCAAGCACTGTTTTCTACCTTGTACACACACACACACACAGACACACACACAAATGTGTGCATGCTCCTATGCACAGACCAGCTGTTAGCAGTTCCAAGAACTACTCACAACACAATCAGTGGTTATGAAACCACAGTGACAAACTGGAAGGCATTGTATGTTTCTATGAGTATAATGGTTTGCCTAGAAGAGCAAGTCAAGTTTTCCCAAAAAAACACTGATGTAAGGTCAAGAACCTGATTTTCTGAAGTTGTGTGCTTCAGAAAATGAGAGTCTTCAAAGCTATATTAAGCCTTGACTATCAAAACCATGAAGTCAACTTTATTCATTCTATTATTACTACTACTATTAGTAGTAGAAACAGAGAAACATGGAAGAATATAAGAGCACTACTGCGTTGTGAACAGATAGTAAATGTAATTGTTTATTAAATAATTTTTATTAATGCCACTTTAAATTATTAAACTGATTCAAGAAGTCACTTACCATTAAGAATGTCCTTAAATTTTTTTTCAAATGCTTTTGTAAACTGGTTGAGTAACAAAGGAAATGGATTAGAACTTCAAGTAAACACCATGGATATTTTCAGGCTTTAGTAAGTGAAATACAGTGGACGCACTTTAACTTAGGTGAAAGGAGCAATAGAAGAAAACTCAGAATCAAATATTTTGAAACATTTTTTCTTTTCTTCTATAAATTCTGTATTTTAAAGCTTCTCACTTCTCTAAGTCCCTTTGTTTTAGTAGATGTGTTATAAAGGTATGTGTGCATATAAATATATATGCACAAACACACACACACATATATATATATGTATACTATATGCACATGGTGTCCAAATGTAACACTTGGGAACAAATAAGTATGTATCCTGCAGACATGATGCTGTAGCTTGAAGAGTTGGGCCCTGACAGGAAAATTTGTCTATATACTAGTATTTCCCAGTAGCGTGCTTGGCCAGGTTTTTCAGCCTCCTCTTTCTGAACCACTTTCAGACAGACTCATAACAAAAAAGAGAAAAAAATCATAGGTTAAGGAGTTTATGCCAATGCTAAAGTGAACTGGCAGAGTTCTTCGCAGTGAATTTCCAGATTTTCTCATTATGCACATCTAATACCCAAAGCCCTCCTTAGAAGTTCATTAGCAGCTCTGATTCCTATAGAGCTCTGAAGATCTCTGCCCATACAAAATTTAGAAAATGTGTTGCTTTGGACTATTGCCCATACATTAGACTGTGCCAGTTAAGTAATCCCTGCTGCCCCTACTTTACTATAAACACAGTTGTATCGTATAAGTAAGAGTGCAGCAGAGAGAATCACATGAATTAGGTCCTGAACATGTAGTGTTTGTAACATTTCTCCCCTGTCCTGCCAGGGCTTGACCTGCAAAAATACTTATTCACTTCAAACAAGAGAGCTTCCCAAATAACCAGCACTGTGGTGGTCACAGCTTTTCTACGCTGGGAACTGAGAAAATGTGCTGGTGCTTCCCGAGTCCCGACACTGGGCACACAACCTGCCCAAGGGCTGTGTAATATGTATCTATAAATGGGCTTATCTGCTCCTGCCAGGGTAGGCAGAACCCAAGGACTTTAGATAGGGAGTCACTGGAGCCTAGACTTAGTACCAGTGCTGAAGTGTGGGCTCACCAGCTAGTGACTATCCTTGGAGTTCTCCGTGGTGAGAACCAGCCGTTAGATGGGAGATAGTAAATACTGTCGGATGTAGATACCAGTTGTCTGGGAATTGCTGCGTCTGAGGCTGACTGGTGCTTCTACAGACCCTGCTGTGCCATGTTGTCTTCACAAGCCCTCCTGGGAGCTGTCTGGAGGAGGAGTAGTCAAGCCTATTGCACTGTATTTGGATGAAAAAAAGAAAAGAAAACTGGATAAATAAACTTCTTAAAATTACTTTTTCTTGTTTCAGTAGCTGGGCACCCTTGAGATAGTATATTGAAATAATAAATTAGGATCCTGTTCACAAATCTGTGATCTCTTTAGAGACGCAGACTTTTTTCCATAAGCGATGATGTTTTCCAAATACCTTTTAAATAATTCATAACCGGGAGCCAGAATGTAGAAGACTTTTAACTACAGAGTGTCAAGTCACTTTTCTTATTCGTCTTGATCATATTCTTAAGTTTTTTCTGTGAATTTTCCAGGGTTTTGTTTTTCTGAAGCTTCTTTTTTGGGAAAGTTCAGACAATTTTTGACCCTGCTAACATACCTATTTCATTATATATTCTCTCAGAGTTAGGCAAACTGAAAAAGTAGGAAATTCAGTTCTGCTAAATTGGGTCCCCAGAACCTCTCCATCTCTCCTTAGCTTTTTCCTCCAGAACCTTCAGAAAACATGATCTGTTAGTATGATGTCAACTAGTCCTTCTCTCCCAATATAATCGCTTTCTAAGCATGTCAGCTCCCAGTAGGGACAGGAGGGCATGGCAAATCTGTGTGCACCTTGGGCATTCCAGCTCCAGTCCGTCTCCCCTAGGGGTGGGGTTCATCTCACCCAGCTTTACTCCTAACGTGGAGCAGCGCTGATGGTTTGAACCCCACCTTGTCCTTCTCAGCCACAAGAGCAGTGGTTGCTAGTATGACTAAGTTGCAAGGTTTCTAAAATTAGGGAAAACATCGGAATCACTTGCTATAGGATGCAAAACCTGAAACATGACAGGGAAATGTAGTTTTGGATAAGGAACATATGATATACTAGTGTGCATTATATTGATTTGTCTTGCCTCAGTTAAGGAGTCTACATGTAACACAATAATTTAGTGTTGCCTTGTAATTCTAGCAGATTCAAAGCCAACTTTCTAGTGCTTATTTTGCAGGGATTTTTCAAGGGCATTTAAAAAGATCAACCATCTTTCTCTTTAATTGATAAGGTTATTCTGATTTAGCTCTGATATTTGAAATTGCTTCACAGGAGTTGCTACTGCCTTTTCCTGCCTGGACTTAGCTACTGCTTCCCTTTGATGGTCTTTCTAAATTCCAGATCTGGGCATACATAAGCAGAAGGAAGGATTTGTCCTTCTGTTCCTTAGCAGACTTCCATATCCCCTCCTTCAGGGCAGGCTTTGGGCTGGAGTTTCAGTCCCGGGGCTCAAGGTTTATCCCAAATCACTGTCTTCTCTGCCCTTCATCCTACTTCATGTGGCACAAGAAAGAAATACGCTGCAGTCAGGAATCCAACGCAGATTCTGCTGACAAGTTTTCATCAGAAAAACGCTCTTCAAAGGCATCCTATAATCACCTGGGACCTGTCGGTTGTTCTTGCTTGCTGGACAAAATTGTTCTTATTCTCTGAGAGGGTAAGTGCTTAAATAAATGGAAGAAAATCGTGTGTGCCTGGAGGCGCGAAAATCTAGTGATTTTTGTGTTTGCCCACAAAATATTAATGTCTGCTGGAGAGAAGCTTATTTGCACAAATGTCTTAAGCTGAACACAAAACAATGAGCATACACAACTGAAGAAAATGCTTTGTAAGTAAAAAAAAAGTAATTTTCACAGTTCTATTGTTCTTTGAATTATTTGTCTCCTTTCTGCGCTTCTCCATATTGCTATATAAACTTCTGAAATTGCAGAATTATTACTCTTCACTTAACTTTGTAGGGAATCTCAGTCTTCATTTCTAGTCAGCATCGGCTGCAAGCTTCCTAATAAATGCTCAACTTCTATATTCCCCAAATTTTCCGAGCAGTTTCACAGTTTCCATGCAGATGAGCTTGGGTAGTCTTTCATCTTTGCTCTTTCACATCCACGTGAGCCACAGAATAGCTTCATCTTGCAGGCTCATGCGTTGTATCTGGAAAGGCAGCAGTGTTTGTAGTTTAAGATGGTAAAAACAGTCACATGTTTTCAGTTCTAACTTCTTGTTTTCCTGTACTTAGGATTTCCTCAAACTTTTGCATCCTTAGGTGGCTTTTCTCTCATGTGTTGTCTCCAAAAGTGACAGAAAATAATAAAAAAAATTATATGAAATTTATATATTGCTGAAATTTATAACATGGTGTAACATGACTTTATGGACTGCTAATGGTTTGGAAATGGATTAATAATAATAAGTTGATATCTGGGGTGTATTTATTTATCCTTTTTTTAAATCTATATATACCTGTGAGCGAACTGCTGTGCAGACAGAAACACTCTATCTGAGCTCCAACGTCTCTTTAATTGTAAGTATCCAGGACCTGCCGTTCTTTGATTGCTTGCAGTTAGTATAGCATAAACTTCATTAAATGTTCTTCTGTCAAACCACAAAATCTATAAACAAGCTATCTTTGCATTTTCCTTCTCTCTTTGCTTAAAATCAGGAAAATTAATAAGGAGAAAAGCTTTTGAATCCCTTGATTTAGAGAATTTATTTCCAACAATGTTAACAAAGCCATAACATACCTAGATTTTCTGTTCCTGTAAGCTTATAATATTATTGACATATTGAAGTCTATCTTATCATGCAAGTTTTGCATAATAACGGAAGGAACGCTTCAAAGAAGAATAGAGTTATTTATATAGCACTGCATTTAAGATTTTTAAATACTATTTGTAAGAAAAAAAAAAGCTGATTCATTGAAACCAAACAGTGAAATTACATATTTTGTTTAACTACCCAATTCAAAAATACCTTGAATAAATGAATTTAAAAAACCTTGTTGTGAACATCTTCTTTTATTTGAAAATATTTCTCTTTCTTTCCCTTTCTCACTTTCTTCCTATTTTTTTTATTTGCCTTTTTTTCCTCTGTCTCTTCCTCTTTGTCTATTGCTTTCGTTCTTTCTCTTTCTCTCTTTTTCTCATTCCCTTTCTAAACAACCTTTTCCTTTACAATTGTACTAGATTTTGGGCTCTTAAATATACATTAAACATTTTTTTCTTGATCCAGGCTAAGGTCTCTTCTATCTTTTTTTTTTTTCTTTTTTTTTTTTTTTGAAGTTTCAATGTGTTAGAGAAAACAATGAGAATACTCTTCCTACTAAATTAATTCAGTTACTCAGTCTTAAAATAATTTTTTCCTATCCTCCACCAGCTTATGAGAAGGCTATTTATTAATTTATGTTCCTTTATGCCTAGGTTACGGTTGAGATCTTTTTTCAAGATTAATTCTAGCATCCTAGTCATACAATTACTTCTTACTTCTTTGCCTATCCTAGTGTTGCTTCTTCTCTGGTATTTGCCAGCGTGGTCATACCTCCCCTCTGACTGCATTTTGCTGAGCTGACAAAGCAGGTTCTTGTGATCAGCTCATGGCTGGAGATTACTCACCCTCTTTGCTGTCTTGGCAGCCCTTTGCCTGACCACAACTGATTGTACGGTACATAATACCAATGTAGGCTTGCCTACACCTAGGGTTATAGCAGGAAATAATTTCCTCTAATAGCATCCCAATGGCTTTTTTCTTTTGTTTTTTTCCAGGGGCATACCACACATCTGGCATACAGATATTTTGTAATATTATGATATTCAAAGTCTTATTCCTCCTGCTGCCTCCAGCCATTGGTAGTCCTAACTAACAACATGAGACAGTTTCATTAATTCCAGAGTGTGATCTTCCACACTCTCAAGCAACATTAGATCCTGTTTCTGTTATTCCCGGTCGTTAAAGTCATTATATTTTTTCTCACATAATATTCCAGAAGTCCTGCATTTTTCACAGACAAGGAAAAGTGGTTTTGGGACATCTCTGCTATTATAATGAGTTTCTTCTTTTAAAGCAAGATTAGTGCTAAATCTTGTGTGTATATAGTGTTAGGAAGGCCGAGGATGCATTTAAATGACTGCCTTTCCAAAGGTGTATTGCATCCTATGTTCTTCAACGCTTCATTGTGTGTGTTTAAACCTGGCTCTTGGTCTAGGAGTACGACATCTTACTAGAAACTCAAGCTTACTAAAATTAAGCTTGCGAACATGAAGGTGCAGAAAATCTATATGAGCAGGCGCATATATTGGTTTAATTTTCTATTGACCATGATAAAACTAACGCTTCTTATGTCTTACCTGACAGGTTACTATGTATTTCTTAAATACTTGTGACCTGAAACCTATAGCTGGTGTCACTGGTTTGACTAAGGTGGGGAATCTGACATATTAATTGTTTGAAATTGAGCAAAAGAGCTGCAAGAAAGAAAAGCCCACTGATTTTTCTGTTTTCTTTTGGGGGTTTGGTATTCTTTTCAAGGAAATTATTTCTTCTGATTGGGCTTTAGAATCCTCTACAGAGAAGAGATGAGGAACTATAAAACTTTAAAATAGGTCAACATCTCACTAATTATTGCTTTAATTAGTGACAGCCACATATTTTTTTTTATTATTTCGTTCAATTTAATAGAAGTCAGATATATCCCAATTTTTCTAATTTGAAAGAAGTTTTGTCCTTAATTTTTAATGGGCTTCACCCAGTCTACAGACTAAAGCTGCTCTTTTCATTTTATCCACAAATATTAGTAGACTGAACATAAATTTTCTAAAGAAGAACAAATAGTGAAAAGTTCTTCAATTAGGTTTGAAAATCAACAGTGTGAAGGTAAGAGCTTTTACAGGGACCTGTACATTCTTTAAAAAATGTTTTCGCAGTTGATTGTCTCATACCCTGGACGTAGAACAGTAAATCAAATCCTAAATCTCTAAATGGTCCAAAAATACTTTCAATAACTCTAATAGGTGTCGTTTGTGAGACAGGAATGATATATGGCATAAGTTTTAAGTTCAAAAAAGACTGCACAGTTATTTTATACAGATTGTGCAAAATGATATAGTGTTGAGCTATAACCCTCTGAAGTCAGGAAGACCTACATTTTAGTCATTTCCATGTTCCAAGTACTGTAAAGATACTTCAAATAATTCTGTAATTATTTGTTAAAATTGTTAAGAAAAGAATGCTATTGCCTTGCTTACTAACTCCTTTACCAGCTGCATTCATTAAGATTAGTTCAAATGCATACTAGTAAATTCCTGTGCACAGAGTATTTTATTTTTCATTTCCTTGTACAGAAAACTAAGGCAAAACCTGTTAGTGGTGGAGTTAAAAAACTTAGATTGCATATTAAGTACTTTTGTACAAGTAGTAAGTTTATTTTAGTTAATATTATTTAATATGCAACCTGTATTTTATAGCTTAATAAATAGAATTACTTAATATGGCAAATTATAAACCAATCTTAGGATGAACAGTACATCAGTTAATTTAATAGTTTCCTGGTGCTAATTAAATTGTCCTTAATTTACAATTTCAAATATTTTAAACTAGCAGTATATTTAAGATTTAGTATTTCTTCCCTATTTTCTGATTATGAGATTTCTCTCGTAAGATTTTCTTAAGACTATTTTGGACATGCAAATATTTAGTATTGAGTAGTGTAGTGTTTTGATGCCCACCATGCTATTAGAGCAGTTCCAGATTAAGTGAAAATTAATTCACGTTAGACTGCAAATTACTATCTCTATTATCTCACTCCTGAGTTATTGTGGTAACTGATCAGTATCAGAGGAGCTAAGTTACACAAAAGAAATGCAAGGAATTTTGTGCAGTGTGAAGATGAGTCTCATGTCATACCTTTGCTGGCTGGCTCATTGACTCTCCTGCCCTGTGGCAGTCACCGCCGTGCACCAGGCCTTGAAGCACCAGACAGGTCACTCGTCCTCTGCTTCTCTCTGGGACTGGGGAAGATCCTGCTGCTGGCATAGCTCTGCAAGGTGGAGGCAGTGGGACAGTGCTGGGTCAGCTGCAGGGCTTGCTTTCCTTATTGCCTGACTTACCTGTGCTCTACACCTTTCTTAGCCACCACCTTAAGTACAGGAGGACAAGTGAAACAAGATGAAATGTTGGTATGTAATCTTCCTAATTCAAAAGTTAAATTAAAGGCTTTTAACTTTTTGAGAAAGACTGTGTCTGTAAACTGGACAATACCTTGACTGTGCCTCTTGCTCTAATTTGTTCCTTAGTGAAACCGATGCCCCAGACTGCCTCAACAGCTGCAGTAAGCAGGTCGTAGCTCATTTGCCTTCATATTTTCATGCCACAGATGATACTCTGCAGCTCTGAATTTAAATGAGACAGATAGCCTTGATTCCCACAGGCTTCTCACGCTCTACATTGCAAAACATCTAGAATGACGTGCGCTTTACGTTTTAAAGTTTGTTTTTTTCTTCGGGACGTTGCTTTGAAATGGTTAATACTTGAAGTTTCCCAGTTTCCGCCATGGAGGCGCGGAGGCAGACCTGCGCTGCGCCGCGCCAGGATTACGCTGGATTTGCGCCGAGATTGCGCTGGTTTTGCGCCGGGATTACGCTAGATTTGCGCCGAGATTGCGCTGGATTTGCGCTGCGCCGGGCGCGGCGCCCTGCGCGGCCGCCAGGAGGCGCGGCAGCGCCGAGGGCCGGGATCGGGCGGCGGCGGAGGAGGAGGAGGAGAAGGAGGAGGAGGAAGAAGATGATGATGCGGAGGAGGAGGAGGTGGCGGATCGCCTCGACGCCCGCTCGGCCCCGCCTGGGGCAGCCCCGGCAGCCCTGGGGACAGGATCTTCCCTCGGGGCTCCGGCCGGGCGTCGCTTAAGTAGGGAAAAAGGAAAAATAGGTTTTTTCAAAAAAGAGGCATGGGGGAGGGAGGACATAGCTGTCTTCTAACTCAAGGGGAGGCTGGCAGGCAGTGCTCACCACTCCTCTCTGTGGGGAGCCGTGACTGAGGTAGCCTCGGAAATGAAGCTACCCCCAAGAAAAAATTGCTGAGCGGAGGGTTTTCCTTCTGTTTTCAGAGCAGGAAGGAAAGTGGTGAATATTAAATGCTGGTTACTTTCAGATGCCGCCACCAGAACCTCAATGTGCCTACGACAGCAGTATGACATCGGAACGGGAAACGCACGTCTCTAGATGGCACAGTTCGTCGCCTGGGTCTTCAGATCTTCATTGCATCAATTTTTTATGTGCTCCATCATCTTCATCACCACCGCTATTACTGCTATTGTAGTTTAGTAGGCAGCAGGGTTCCCTATCTCTGGAAGCTTTCCAAAAGAAAGCTCCATCCATTCCAAAGAAAGTTCCATTTCTTTTCAGGCGTTAAAATTGAGGGATTGGTGGCGGAAAGTTCACTTACATATTTATGTTTCTTTTGCTACAGAACTATAGAATGTTTATAACAAATCTTTAGCACTGATTTCCGAGAAAACAAATAAAAGTAAGATGTGGGAAAAGAATGCCTCTGTGCAGGAGTGGTCAGATCGTGTTTGTAATCCTGCAAGCGGTTTAACTGAGTGCTTCACATCGCTCAGGACACAAAGCATTTAAAATACTTCTCTGCTCTCTACCTGTGTGAGGGTCAATCTCTGCTGTGCATCATCCTGGTTCGCACACAAGCAGGCAAAGATGGACTTTCCTCCATTCTCTGCTTGGTTCCCCTGAGATGCTGTGAAGTGCCGGGTCTTACAAAGGATATATAAGCAAGAAGCAGTGATGAACAGAAATTATGACAATCTGACGCTACATAGAATACACAAAATGTTCGTTTAGGTGTATAGGTAGATGTGTATATGCGGACAGGTATCTCTAAAGAAGAAATGAGAACAGCTACGTGGCATGTCAGGAGCAGGCAAAAGACTCGACCCCAACTCAGTGAGCTGAAGGGAAAGAACGGAGTAGCCCATGTGCTCCATCTCTCCGCTGGACAGTGCGAGGATGACTACACGGGTGTGAAGAGGAGATGGGCTTGGGAAAGAACAGGAATTCTCCCCTTTTATCCCTTCGCAGAGAAGGGTGATCAGTCCAATCCGCAATCCAGTTTTTGGTAAAAAATACCACTGCTGTCAGGCTGTCTGCTGAGACCGGTAAGAAAGAGGACAAAGCTCTATGACCTTCAGGCAGAGAGTGTTGTTGTCATTATAGTTCTTGTGGTTACTGCTGCTACTTAGTGTTTGAAAGCATCCCCTGCCCTGGCTGTGGCCGCTGTTTGATGGATGGAGAGCAGAACTAGGCCGCGGCAGATGGCTGTGGACGCAGACGGGATAGGAGTGGGACAGAACCCTCGCAGGACTTGTTTCCAACCCGGCTGTTTCAGAGCGGGGGTGGGAGGGACTCGACGGGAAGGATGCGCGGGGGGAACCCACTCAGGGACTGCACCAGGGCAGCGGCTGTGCACTGTGCACCAGCGGAGGCTCAGGCCGAGCCGCTCTCCTGCCGTCCCAGCACCCCTGCCTTGCTCGCCGCTCACTCCCGTCGGGATGCTGAGTTTTCTTCAGCCGGGGACGGTCCCGTCGCGGAGGCCACCCGGTGCCACCGGGGCGTGTCTGCCCGACCGGGGACAAGCGGTCTGGCGGCCCGCGGCGGGAGCGCGGTGCCGCCGCCAGCACCAGGGACAGCGCCGGCAGCAG
>VZTG01010063.1:202551-289965 GCA_013397845.1 Melanocharis versteri | reverse complement strand
GGGGGCGGGTTGGAATCCCAAAAAAACAAACAGCTGGAAAGCTGTTTTGACCACCGCATTCCTTCGAGCTGGGCGGACTCAAGTTGCACTACAGACACCCAAGCAGACCACGCTGCCTGGGGATGTGTATGTACACACACAGGCGCGCACGTTCCCGGGCCAAAAAAAGAAAAAAAAAAAAAAAAAAAAAAGAAAACAAATTTCAATCCATCCAAGCTCACAAAATGATGTCGAAAACAGCCTTCTGCCCCTCGCCCTGCCGGCACCGGGCATTCCTGCGCGCCCGCGGAGCCCCGCACCCCCGGCTGCTGCCCTGCTGCCGCGCCGCGCTCTGCTCAGCCGCCCGCCCCTCTTCCGCTTTTATTTTATTTTAGTAAATCGGCAGAAGACTGAAAAAGAGGGGATGACATATTTAAGGGAAAAAAAAAAAAAAAAAGAGGGAGAAAACAAAGAAGCTAAACAAACCCGAGCAACCCCAACCTAAAAAACAGCCAGTCACTATCGCCCTGAAAAGCAGCAAGAGACTTTGTACTTACAGGCAGCGCTAAAGAGAGTAATCCTCATCCCAGCGTGGTTGGGTTTGTTAGGGTTTTCTTTCCCTCTTTTTTTTTTTTTTTCCCTAGTTGTTTTTAGGTACTTTTTTGTTCCCATCGTCCGTGGCTCGGAGTGGATTCAAGCAAAACCGGCCGGTTAGCAGGAATAAAAATAGAAGTGATTTCATTGTGTAAATGCAGCAAAGACACAAGAAGCCGTGTTTCTCCTAATACTTTCTGCTTGGGAACCAGCAGCTCTCAGCTCAGGAAAGCAGGACTCTGTGTGAGTCTCCCCCTCCTCTCTCTCTCTTCCTCTCTCTCTCTGTCACACACACACATACACGAACACGAATACGCACACACACACACACATACACACTTACTTTTCTTCTTCTTCTTGCTTTTTTTTTCTTTTTTTTTTTTTTCAAAAGAGGGCAGGCCGTTCCCTGAATCCCAATGAGTTAAGTCAGTCACTTTCCTTCACATGCATCACAGCCTCCTTAGAGCTGCAGGCACAAAAGAGCATTTAGCTGCCTCTAATTTGTGTAGAAGGCCTGGCCTTTTTTATTTTTTATTTTTTTTTTAATATGTTTAAATCATGTATTTCATGCAGTATAAAAATACGACGTCCCCAACTTTGATGACTGAACCACTAATTGCAACCTTTTAAATAAATTCTTGAACTTGTGTGCATACTTAGCTGGTCTGCAGAGGCTTCACAAGAAATTGATGCACAGTATTTCTCAGCTGTACAGACCCACACCCTGATTTCTGCAAAGGTCAGAGCTATACAATCCACAATTGCTTTCCAATGAAGTCTTATATCAACAAAACCTCCTTGAAAGGATTACAGGCCTTTAAAAATAAAGCTTTAATCTTAGATATACATGGTGGCATATTCCATTTTAATCAAATACGACGGATTTTTTCAAAAAGTGACCGTACATACAAACGTGTGTTTTCATGCAGGGTTACTTTTTCCAGGTGGACAGAGAATATCATAAACAAGGTTGTACTCGCTCCACATTTCATGACCAATTTTATGTTTATTCTTTCTTCGAGTGGATGCAGGAACATCCATTCATGCATACGCGTGTGTATGTGTGTGTATATGTATATATATGTAAAAACACATATTTGTGTATGGCAGAGTGTAGCTCCCCTGGCCATGACAGAAAGCCGCAGGGCTGGCAGAAGCCTGTCATGAGGCAAATGAAGCGCCAAAGCGACCCAGCGGTGGCCCTTGCCGCTGCGGAGCCACAGCGAGAGGAAAGGCCGGTCTGCGCCGGCGGCCGGTGGGCACAGCCCTGCCAGGGCCGCCTCCATCACCCCACTCCACCGCCCGGGTTGTCCTGGGGGACACCAGGGTGCTGCGGGGTGGCCAGGGCCACCCCGACATCTCTGTCACCTCAGGAGTTCTTGGCACTTTCTTTGCATGCTTGTTATCCCCTAATTCCAGCTGCACTTGCTCAAATGGGTGGTAATCCGACTCTAGAGGAGATTACGGAACCAGAGATAGCTGCATTTAGGATTACCAAAAGGAAATGAAGGAATCTAATCCACTCCCACCCCTTACGTTGCTGGGTTTCAATAAGACCTTATACCACCTTTTAGGATTTTAAACAAATGAATTTGCTTGGAGAAGAGGACAGAAAGAGACCGAGTGATGGAGAGCGTGTTTGCCCATTAAATGAACTGAATAGGAGAGGATAAGGTGAATTGCAAAAGCAGCCAGGGCTGATCTGCCTTTTTCTGCACCCCAATATTGGCCCAAGGCTTGTAGCTTCCTCAGTGCTCTCCTCAGGACCAGGGCAGGTTTAGGAAGGCCACACTGGAAATCCATGTATAAACTGCAGAATCAACCTAGTACTGATTTGATCTGCGGTATGACACTCCCCCACACACTCCCGAACCACATCACACACCTCAAAAGCCAAAACCCGGCAGTATAACGTGAAGCTGTAAGTACGTTGTTTCCAGTCAATAAGAATTCCAGTCAATCAGTAAACCATAGAATGTGCCAATCTTCAGAGGATGGCTTCTGCTCTATTTTGTTTGCATAAAACCAAGAAGAAAATAACTAGTGCTTGCTACGGTGATAAAAGTAAAGTCTTCTTGGTTTTCCTAGTTTCGCTTTCAAGCAAAGAAACAGCATATACTTTTGCTTCCAAAGATACAGGATGTCTGCAATAAGAGAACTGAGCTAACCTAGTATTGAGACCCGGTCCTTCTTCTTTGGAAAGACTATAAAAAGAGTAATACAAAATTAGAAACCAAACCAAAAAAAAAAAAAACAACCAACAAACAACCCTCCCCCAAAAACACCACCACAACAAATAGAAAACCTGTGAAATTTATAGATGTTTTCTTTTTGTAATTTCAAATATACCCTTCTATTTTCCCAGACGATTTTTATATTCAGAGTGCTAGACTGACTACAACAAGCCTCTCAAAGTAATATTTAATATGAATATGCTTAATTGTACCGAACTTCTTCTTATACTGATTATCCTTGGTGTGTTATCAGGATAGTCTAAAACGCTCTTTGGTTGGAAGAAAAGAGCCTTAATATGAGGGGAAAAATGGCTAGTCACCCCTGAGTAAGATTTTGTTTTGTAGAGTGCTTGTCATGGTCCTTTGCAATCCTGGAAGCAACGTGAATCAAAGGCCTCGGAAGAAGACTTACGTCGGCAGAGGCTCCGTATATAGCAGGCGCTAATTATTAAAGCTCATTCCCTTATTTAGGACTCTATTTTCCTTAGCAAGCCCATCATCCTGACACAACGCAGCTCAGGATGTTTGTTCAAAGCTTATGAAAATGTAACCCAACTCATTGCTAGAAGTTGTTGCTAATTAGTTGATAATAAACTTCTCCGTCCAGGACACAAAAGTCTTTCAGAAGTGCAAGGTGTTCTTTGTGATGCCCTCACAAGGGGAATTAGCATATCAATTCGACAGGGGAACAATACAGCAGGGCGCTTGCCTTCCCTCCCTCCTCTCCTCCCCCCACTTCCCCCTTCCTAACGCGGATGCGGTGGGCATGAAAGTGAAAGGCCGGGGTCCGCGGCTCCGCGCCGCCCCGGGCTGAGCCCGCCGCGCTCAGCGCACTTGTAGCCGCGTCCCGCTCCGGGCATCAGCCGCCGGGGGCGCGGGGCCGGCGGACCACCGGGCAGCCCACCCCTCCGCGCCGCTGGCTTTACGACCCCTCCTCTGTGGCGCTGACAAATGGAGATAGCTGCGGGTTTGCGAGCCCCCGCCCTGCCTCCCCCTCCGCTCGCCACCGATGAAAGGGTTTCAGCCTGAGAGCCTTTTGCAAATGGATGTTTTACAACGCCTCCCGCCCCCGCCAAGGTAATTCTGCTACCCAATATCCTTAATAAAGACTGTTGTTCCCCCTTCAGTTGTTAAAGGTTTCTCTGACAGACTGGTCTTTCTTCCTCACCTCCAAAGGGTGGATTTCTAGACCTCCCTATGCAGGTGTAAGCGCCGAGAGAAAGCAATGGTCCTGATAAAAATGTTCAGTCAGTTATGGATTCAAATAACTGAGGCAGCAGAAATCACATTCTTAGCAGTTTAGCAGAAATTTGTCCTATTGATTGCAGCATTCTTCTGCTCTTGGTGCTTTTGGATTTTTTGTTTGGTTTGGTTTGTTTTTTTTTTAATACCTAATAAATTTACAACAAGACACAAAACCTGCAAATGCAAGGCACAACCAAACACCCTAACCTAGCCACTTGGTGACATGTGTAAGTGGATATCTCAGAAGAATGGAAATCCATGTATAACAGGCCAGAGAAAGCAATTAAACAAAACTCTGTGATCCTGAGGCCTCTGATCCCTCTAACCGTGCTCCTACCCAAAGGCTCAACAGATGCAAGAGTTATTTATCCACATGGTTAGAGTGCAAATAAATGCCTAGGTTGGAATGAGAAATATGATTTGGACCCTACAGGTAAATCAGAGCAAGTCTATGGAATGGCATGTGCCCTCCTTGGTGGCTGCAGATGAACTCTTTGTTTGGAGTGTGGGGAAAGGGCCAGCCTTCAAGGAGATAAAAACTATGCTTGCCTAATCAGGGCAGAAATAAACCAAGAGATTTCAATCTTCTGCTTTTATTTAATTTTTTTTAAAGAAGCAGCACTCTCCAGTTGGCTCCCACTCAAACAGAGACTGCTTCAATACAGTTATTTTTAGGAATAATATGATATGTAGTGTGCATTAAAGCATGGTAATAGGCTAAGAAAGAAAAGAAAAGAAACCTCACTTTTCCCCTTAAATTACTGGAGAAGCAGTACTCCAGGAAAAATGTGTTGTGTAATTAAAAAGAAAAAAACTATTTATTAAGAGAATTTTTTTTTTCTTATGTTTGTATAGAAAGTCTTGAGCAACGAGAATAAAAGCCCAAATCCTAGGAATTTTCATGAAATTCAGTTTAGGGAAAAAAAACCTGTTAAGGATGGTTGTTTCCCCAAATGCAAAACATCAGGGAGGAATCTGAAGAGAGCTTTACTTTCTGTGCAAAATCTCCATTGTTGCTTGGCAAACAATGGGAGCTCTGGGCGACTGGAAGGCTGTGAGAATGAATAGGGAATCCGCAGGATGTGTGCGGGTCAGTGCTTGGGGTCTCTGTCCTAAAGCCCCTTTCTCAGCTTGCCACAATAAAGTAGCACAAGGTTTAGTCTTTCCTGGGTCACTGGCCATCTTCTATTATTCAACACTTCACAACAAAAAACACTTATTAATCAGCGCTGACCAGAGGCCCCTTTTGAAACAAGAGAAGGGGAGAAAGAGAGGGGCGAGAGAGAGAGAAAAGAAGATTGAGAAACCCTGAACAGACCCTCCCAATACAAGAGCAACCATAGGCAGTTTCTCAACTGACCAAAGAGATTTTTTTTCTTTTTGCCACAACAAAGTTTCCAATCAGGTCAGAGAGGACTGGACTTTCCTCCCCTACCCCCACCCCTGTTTTCCCTCTCACTCTCTTTCCTTCTTGCTCTGAAGATGATGGAGACTTTGTTTTGCAAGTAAGGATGGTTTTAGGTCAAATTGCCAAGGTCTGATCTTAGAGGTGCTTCCTTGCTGTACTGGAAGATAAGGCTGTTTCTCATCTGGGCCTCAACTCTGGAGATGGCATAGGAGAGAAGAGGTTTGCTTGTGGGGTGCTGCTCTTGTGCTTTAAGAGCTGATGGATGAGGTGTCAGGGCAGAAGTTGTGTGAGGACTCGGTTCAAAATGGTATGAGAGAGAGTCAAATGTGCTATTTATTGACTCTGCCGAGGGCAATCATGGGCTTGTTGTTGTTGGTCCTGATTTTCTAGCAGTATACATTGCACAGGGCTAAAGGGGGAGCTTTGGAGGGAAAAGGAACTAAAAGATTTAAGAGAAAAACTTTGTATTCCTCTGTGCGAAAAAGGACTCAAAGGCATTCCTAATACGTGATAATTTAATTCGCAGTGGGAGGTGTTTGTTTCTTTCTTCTTCTTTGTTACCTTCTGATAATTTTTTTTTAGGATATTTAATGATTCTTAAATAAGTTGGTATTTTTATGTAACGAAATATGCATAGATTGTCACACACCACACATTATGATGTTCATGCCTCTTACCCTTGAAAATGGTCCAAACAACTTTAACAGAGAAGTTTTGTTTGTTGGCTAGAACTATATTTAAATGGAGAACACAACTGAAAAAATGAAGTAGTTCAGACTTTGTTAACAGCACAGGTACAGATGCACCTAAGAGAAAAAAGCCATTTGTACTATTTTTTTCTAATTTAGCAAATGCATAGAGACAGCAAATATTGAATCCCCTGTGGATTACCTGAGAAAATGAAATTGTTCTCTCAAGAAAAAAAATAGTCCACAAGAAAGGTAAAAATTTCCTTTTTTTTTTTTTTTTTTTTACTAAATCGTGTGTGCATTGTGTTGCGGTGGGGAGGGGGTTTCTTCATCTGAGGTCGATGTGCACATTTTAGCTAGAGTATATCATGAAATATTATAAACCTAAGGAGAAGCTGTTCTTTAAGCCTTCTGAATATCATACTTCATAGCGTGTAAGCTGCGACTAGTGCACCATAGAACTCCTCACTAAAGCGTTTTGTTAGTGGAAACTGGAATAAAGTGTTATTTGGAGGGCAGCCTCAGTGGTGCTTTACCAGAGTTTGCATTGCAAACGTCAGGCTGCAGTTCACAATTTGTTTGCAGGAAATGTATTTTACTTAAGTAGAGTATTCTCTCTTTTCCCCTCAAATATTTTGCTACTCAGATTTTGCAGAGCTTGATGTTCCAGCAATGGAGTAATCAAGTGTTACCTAAATTATTTAAAGCCTGGGATTAAAGGCCTTAGCTCTGAGTGCTGACAAGCTTTCAAATGTAGCCTGGGAAAAGTTTTGTATCCTTTCCTGTGTGTGTACACTTTGAAAATAATTTGGAAAAGTACAGTGAATTATTCTCAAAATGTATGCACAGAGAGAATGAATAATTCTTTTACAAGTTGCTTTCCAAAGGAATGAGTGACTATTAAAAATACAGCAGCAATATATACACAATAATATTGTGGCACCTGCAGTGTTATTTTTAACAGATCGGCTTCTTTCATGGAGCTTGTTTAAAGGAGCTCTTTTTTTTTAGAACTTTGGTTTGGTCTGAAACAGCGAGAATGCATTAATTCAACATATATGACCATTTAAAATGTTAAATTCCTGTACGTTTTGAGGCCTTACCTTTCATTTCTTACTCTTTAGGATTCTCAGTGGCTTGAAGCTTCTGTGTGCTGAAAATTAATGGTTTTAATGTATGATGACTTCAAATTTTATATAAAACACATAAAAATGCATTTTTAAACAGCTAAATTTTATTTGCGCCTGTATGTGGATTTGGTGAGCTATGTCTATATTTATTTGTGTTCTTCTTCGTCATGGCTTTGTTTTGTAAATGGAAGAATTGTTGGTGTTAAACAGTTGTAGACAATTTATTTTTTCTTTTGGATAGTGTATAATTTCTGCTATACAGTAATGCAAAAACAGTTGCATAGGTCTGCTGTATTCTAAGTTTTCATTGCATCACTGTGATATACTTTGGATGATATTCTTTAAAACTAATATGATTCAGAAATGAGATTTTGCTAGTTTGTCAAAAATATAGCAATGAGAGTTACATTTTTGCAAAGGTTTCATCATTAGTAGGTTGTTCTGTGCCATCAGAAGACTTATATTAGAAATGTTACTATATAATGTCAGCTTCTCTTTCCATTCTTACTAATGGCTGATTGTGTGAATAAGTCCCATTTAAATCAGTGAGACTATTCAAAGGCTGAGATCCTACTCTACATGACAAAGGGAGTGACAAAATTTGGCCCACAGAATTGAATGGGACTATTGGAAGAATGAGATAGAGCTCGGAGTGAGGAAGGATCCTCAAATCTATCTGTAGCATAAAGCATCATCTTTACACAGTGCTTTAAAAACACTGACATTTCTGCACGTATTACTTTGTAGCTTCAGCCAAGAGAGGCAAACATAAGCCACTGGGGATAAGTAAGGCATGTGAGGCTGGCGAGGATGGAAAGTGGAGAGTATGGATTGCAGGCAGAAGTGCAGGTTAAGGTGATGGAGATCAGAGGGGAGGGGACACCGGCACTTTGTCCATGGGACATATGTGCCAGGCTGATGGGCCAGTAGAGAGCTGGAGAAGGGGTTAAGAGGTAAAAAAAGCTTGAGGCAGCTGCTGTAAAGTATGCAGAAAACAGAAGGTGTGTTTATCCAACTTCTGTGGTTTTAAGAGTTTTGTATTTGCTTACATTGATATTTTAAGGTAGAAAGTTTTTTAAAATGTTGCTGCATCTCTACAGTACATCCTGGGTTAAAAATGACTGATCTTACAGTAGCTGTTCCAGATATCTACAAGAATTTGGATGCTCTTGTAGTAAAATAAGCCAAATTTTAACCTGGCACAGATATAAGAATCTGTCTGACATACCCTTGAAAAGCTATACCTTTCACATTTGTTTTCACCTGTGTCACTACAGATTGATGAAGAAAAGATCTTGCATGCACATCTGTTGGGTTTTGGATCTTCAGTTTGGACATGTGTAAATATCTGTGCATTTATTTTAGAAAGTCTTCTCCTAATATTGAATACCAACATTATCTTCATTCATTAGAAACTGTGCTGTATTTAAATACAGGGGAAAAAAGACAGCTGATTTACCTCCTAAGAGACTTATTTATTTGTCCACTCCAGAAATTGTAGTGTTGCTATGACTAAAGGTGATTCTGGCAAAGACAAGTGGTGAATGACCAGTTAAAACTGTGCAGAGGTATATCATGCTTTGTTGGGTGTAAACACACTTTTAATTAACTGATAGCACAGAAAATGCAGAGCTGTGTAGGATACAACAAAACCTGATGCACACAGCCTCAATGCACCTTCACTCTTACCCACACCAAAGGTTTTCCTCCTGTTCTGCACAGTAACATTAGACATTTGTGGAGATTTTGTCCCACGTTTTAATAAAGGCATTTATTTCAAAGGCCTGTGGCATTCAGTTCCATTTAAGAGTAGGCTGATGGCAGCCTACCTGCTGGAAGGTCTCGGCTCATTGTAGCCCAGGAGTTTGGGATGTACAATCTCAGCAGCTGATAAGCTGAAGGCCGGCTGGGAGGGGCAGCAGGGAATAAAGGGCTGATGGTATTGGTCAGTTTGAAAGTTGTCTTTATAACTTTTTTTCCTCCAAAGTGGAATCTGAGCGGTGAAGCGCTCACCAAAAATAAGTATTACTTATCTGAGGAATTCAAAACTAATGAGTCATTCTTTCCGAGCCTTTGATTATTTTTTTAAATAATACATTTAGGGCTTGTTTGCCTGTTTTTGAGCCTGAGGCCCTAGTCCTTTCAGACTTTTCATCTGCAAAGGCTGGAAATTTACTTTAAAAACAAGATTTGAGCTTCCCTTGCAGATATCTTGATTAGAGCAGCTGGGGCTTTATGAAACACTGGCTCATGGAAGTGGGAGAGCTGGCAGCATTAAGAAGCTAAGGAAAGGGCCTGAAATTATTGTGAAGTCTTATAGCTCAGAGAGATCAAATAACTATTCAAAAGGCTTTAAAAAGCCTCTGTGATTCTGTGTGTGTGGGGGCTGTTTGTGTAGGGGGGTGAATTTGTTCACAGATCCTCAGTGAAGACTGTGGAATGTGGATAGAAGATGCCAGTGAGAATAAAGCTGGTTTCTGGCGTGTTTGGAGCGAGGCTGTGTATGGATGAGCATCACAGAGGAGTGCAGGGACAGAGGCAGTAACTCCTTGCAGAGGCGGGAGCAGAGGTTTGTGAGGGAAGCTGCTGCTGGTCCACTTGATGACTAGCTGCTTTAGCACATAAAAATTGACAATCTATGCAGCAAAACTCAGCTTGCTGCAGGTAAGACCTGCTTCAGCCTGGCTGTAAACACTTGAACTCCATGCAAGGTTGAGATTGCTCAAGTATGTCTTTCATGGCAAATTTTGTTGTTTTTTTTTTTAATGATAGATGTCATAGTTTTGGTAAAATGCACCAGTAGATGGCGTGCAAAAATATTCAGCACTGATCATAGGTTTTATTGCACAAATGCAAGTTATTATTCCAACTGGCTTTGGGTACAAAGACATGTAAGAAGTGAGTTTAATGAGGTGGCTCCCAGTAAGCAAAGTAAGCAGGGACGATGTCCACGTAAGCAGAAAAAGAAACAAAAAACCGGTGAGATTAATTTAATCTATTCTTCATATGTTTTCAGAAATAGCTTTTCAACTGCTGCTGCTTCTTTTTCAACACAGTCAAAGCACACACACTTCACCAATGGTCATTTCCTCCTGCGATTCACACTACAGTCTCCTCTTCTCCAGTGCTGACCAAAATACATAGTTAGGCTTTATCCTGGGGAGGAAAACATAGAAAGAGATTGCTCATTTCTTTGCATTTTATTCAAATTTAAAAGTAAAGACAATTGTAGGAAAGATCAAAATTTGAATACCTCACATAAAAATAGCAGTGCTTTGGAAAGTTATGGGTTCATGAAATTTGGGCTGTTTGGTTTTTTAAATTTTATTTGGCAGTACTATTATTGCATGTTTATCTGTTCAATCTTGTTTAAACTTCCTGCAGAACTGGAAATGGTCATCTGAAATAAGACTTGGTTTATTTGTTTTTTTTTTTTCTTTTCGGTAATATAAAAACCCAAAAAGAAATAATATTATTTATGACAGTAGGTTTTGATAGCTGACAGTTGATACTACCCATTTACAGAAGTAAAAGTGCTAATACTGTCAGTATCTCTTATTCCAGTATAAAAAGGTTTTGAAACTGTTTCTGAATATAGATGGTCATGGTTGTGGTTGTGCATACATGAAAACAGTGTTTGATAAGTGTATTTGGTCGTATCAGTGATGCTCTGCCTCCTTTGCTGTAGTTCTCTAAGAATGGTTTTGAGGTTGGAGGTGTTCCCCACCTGCTCCACAGAAAGAAATTATATAATGTTGTCAAAGAAAGGGTGATGTGAGTGTCAGATGACTACAAGAAAGACTGAAGTTTGTTAGTAGTCTGATATCTGTTTAAAAACTGGAAGTCACTGATTAAATCCCCTACTAATCATCTTTGTTCAAGCATTTATAGCGACCAAACACCTTTGAAGATGCAGACTTAAAAAACTTCTGAGAAACATCCTCCCTTTCTGCTCTTATCTCTTTACCATGGTTCACTGAAAGACCATGAAGGCATATGAGAATTTGCTGAGATGAGATTTCTGTTACAATGCCGTGATATGTGTGCCCATGTGAAGGACTGAGAGAGAAAGGTCCATTGGACAACAGTCCAGAATATGCTGTGGTGCCCTTAGGCTTTCTAGATCTAGCACAAACTGCTGTTCATGAAGCTTCAGAACAGAAAATACGAAAATCTAGATCGTTGCTAGGTTCTAGCCTGGTGTTTTACAGAAGTGGAAGCAGGAGTCTGCATACACCGGAGTTTTTTACTTCCAGGAGAGTGAGATGGACAGAATTTTCTCCTTCTATAGGAGCTTTGCAGTTATAACAGATTTGTCAATTAGCAAATGCCTTTTGGAAACTTTTGCTAATATTTATAGCTCATTGCTTCTCTGTGTCACTTCTGCTCGTTATTTGCACAGCTATCTTTACAAGTGGAAAGATATAAAAACAGCCTACTAAATATAAAATGAAATATCCTGTGATGTTTTTTTTTCTTGTTAGGTTTATATATTTTACATCTTTCTTGTCTTTCTGCAGTGTTCTGTCTTAATTAGAGCTCATTTGCAGCAGTCTGCATAAGTTGCCTGTTTCTCATGACAGTACTACCATTTAACCCAAAACCAATAAAACCTTTTCATCATGCCATTCCTTCTTGATTTCATGCTTTTATGTGTGTGATGGCGATTCTTAGATGAGATTACAGTTTGAAGATGTAGCATGCACATAATTCACTAAATTTATACTGTGTTTCAGTACATTTAGATGGTCACATCTATTTTATTTTCTTGACAACGCAGTATTCTATGTCTACTGGCAAAATATGGTATCATCAAGTACACTATAATGAAATGGAAATGGAAGATGCTGAATTCTATCCTGTTGTATACTTTCACCCCCTTTAAAGCAAAGCATGTAAGTATCCATTCTAGATGAAAGGTTAAATGACAAGATTCTAATTTTTTATTACTCACTTGCCCTTTTGGTAGTGGAATTTAGTAGGAGTTAATGATCCGAGGTTTTCAATGTAAAGCATCATTCTGGTTCTTCTCTCTTAATCTGTAAATTTTTTTTTAATTTTTTTTTTCAGTAATTTAAGTACTTCTGAAAACTAAATGCTTTTTCTGTCAGACCAGGAACTTTTTGTGGGACACAAAAGCTGATTTTAATGACTTCAGATTATTTGAATCAAGGTTTAGTAGTTTGGGGTTTTTTCTGGAACACAGTTCTGCGGAATGAAGAATTCCACAGGAACAAATAAACTATCTGTTAGTAATCAGCACTTTGTCACATTTATTAATGCAACAAACATTGTATTGACTTTATGCTTTTCAAGGGGCAGTATTTACAGTATGAACTAAGAATTATTTTTGTGTTTCCATTGAGAGAGACGATGTGATCTATTGCACGTCCATTAATGGCTTTACTGGGTGCTTTGAGACACTTATTTGGGAAACACCAGATAACAGTGATCATGGTATGTGTGAAGGAAGATAAGCAGTGCTCTTAAAAAGATGTAATTTAATGAGTCTACTTAAACGAAATTTTAAATCACCTGCTTTTTAGTAATGCCCAGCCTAGCCAAATTTTATGGAACATTTCTCCTCTCTCTCCCTTTCTAAAGGCAGCCAGTCAGCTCCTTGTGCCAAATAATAGCTACCCAAAAGTTTCTTGAACTCTGAGTAAACAACTCTTTGTATATACTTAACAGCAGAGCAGATTTCTGTAAGCAGACCTGGGACTACTCTTAAGGACAGCAGTCATAATTCCCAGAGACCAGTTCAGAGAAGCAGCCAAGCCAACAACAGCAGAAGATGCAAGGTCAGAAAATTAATACTCTGCTGTGATTTAAAATAGTTTGCAAGTATAATGATATCAGTTCCCTTGTCTTTGCAAGGACGCTCAGCTATATTTTATCGACCCCAGAGACCTACTCACCTCTAAAAGCACTGGTTTCAGAGTTCACAGCTCTGTTTTTCTTCTTCTATACCTTGGGTTGATAACTTGGCTTTGGACAAGAGGATCAAAATGGGTGGGTGGATTAGCATTTTTTAAAAATTTTCATGAACGGTTGGGATGAGTTTTAAATTTTGCCTTCAGATTAGTCAGGCTCAAACCCACTTTATTGTCAAAGGTCCAAACCACCACTGTTACATTTAAAAGTGACTATTATGAAATTCTCTATAACTTTAAGAAAGATGTGGACTTTTGCCTGTATTCTTGCTATAAATTGCTGCCATTACAGCCGCTCAAAAGTAGGGTGTTCATTCTTCAATACCCCTCTCTGGGTTAACAAACATCCTTGACTTTTTCCTGTATCCAACTGACTTTTTTTCACTGTTCTTGCCTCACTTCATGTAATACCACTCTCTTGTCACGTCTATTTTACCTATATAAATTTTTTCTTTCAAATTATTCTCTGTCCTCCCACACACTCAATTCTACGGTTTTCTAGAATCTTATGAATACAAAGATTAATTAACTAATAATCAGAAGCTGTTTTGACATGGAGAAGGGAGTGTTCTCTCTGCTTTAGTTTAATGGAGAATGAGGAAGAGATGTTAGAAGACCTGGCTGGCAGGAAAATAATTTAGTTCAGAGGTTTGCTTCTGAGATTTTTTTTTCCTTCCCTTGACCCATGTATGTAGTCTGACAAGGGGAAATCTTCGTAGAAGATCGAGTTTTATGGTCTACCCTCTCTACAATTTGAAGAAATAGAGTGCATTACAAGCCATGATTTCCACAAACTTTAGCATCCAGTGTACTTTGGGGTGCCAGGGAAGGTCAGGTCACCAGGCAGGAGAAAGACAACTCTGCGTGAGCTATCACAGAGGGGTGTGGCTATCTGGGGGGTTTAATCTTTGACCTCATCTGTGATGTGAGCTGTAGCTTTTCCTTAATTCTGAGACTTGGCAGACACCATCAGGAGGGCTGAAAGGGGCTCTATAAAGGGAAGCCCAAGTGCAGTTACAAACATGCAAGAGCCTGTTGCTGGTGCAGTGTGTGCAGAGTCTGCGTGAGCATCCTGCCAGCGGCGCTGGGCAGGGCGAGTCCCTCTCACGCTGGGTTCAAGGTTTAGGGGCTCTTGCTAAAATGACTCGCACAGCAATTGTATGCTGACTTGAAACCTGGAGAGCTGGCTCTCATCTCAGCATTACTATCTGCCCTCCATTTGCCCTGCTAGGGTGCATTTAGCTGTAATTAACACTGGCCAGCCTGCTGTCTGGTCCTACGATGCACAAAGGCAAGATGCTGTGATGATTGTGTATAAAAGCTACATGCATTGGAAGTGTTAGATCTGGCTTAAGCTGCAGCTTTGCCAGAATAAAGCTTTGCTTCTCTTTTAGGATGATGTATGCTTTAACGGTGACATTAGAAACAAGCATGAAAACTTTACTTCAAGTGATAATATTTAGCTAGTCAGTTAGTCAAAGACACATTATGGAGTGTGTAGATGGACTGTGATAAAAAATGCAGTCCTTTCCCCCCAAACCTCCAATTTTCTTGTAAATTTTTTTGTTAAAAGCTTGGTAAAGTTTAAACTAAATCAGTTGAGGAAATTGTATCTCTTCAGCATTAAAGAAGTGGGCAAATTACAGACCGGTGAAGAAGGAATTTTCCTCAGTTTTGCTTGTGCAGTCATGCTGTTGAGAGTAATTATAAGTAATGTCTACATATAGACCACTGTATTAATGACATAGACAAAGGGATCGAGGGCACTGTCAGCAAATTTGTGGATGACACCAAGCTGAGTGGTGCTGCTGACACGCCTGAAGGACAGGATGCCAACCAGAGGCACCAGGATAAGCTCTAGAAATGGGCATGTGGAAGTCTTATGAGATTTAACAAGGGCCAAGTGCAAGGTGCTGCACCTGGGTTGGGGCAACCCTGGTGTCAATCCAGGCTGGGGGATGGACAGATTAGAGCAGCTCTACAAGGAAGGTCTTGGGGGTGCTGGTGGATGAGAGGCTGGACATGACCTGGCAATGTGCACTCCCAGCACAGAAAGGCAATCGTATCCCAGGCTGGATCAAAAGCAGCGTGGGCAGCAGGGTGAGAGCGGATTCTGCTTCGCTCCTCAGCTCTGCTCTGGTGAGATCCTACCTGGAACATTGCATCCAGCTCTGGGGTCCTCAGCACAGGAAGGACATCAACGTGTTAGAGCAAATTCAGAAGAGGCCACCAAGTTGATTAGAAGGGTGGAACACCTCTCCTAGGTGGGAAAGCTCGGGAAATTGGGATTGTTTGGCCAGGAAAAGAGAAGGCTTTGGGGTGACCCTCCAGTACCCAAAGAGAGCCTACAAGGAAGATGGAAAGAGACTATTTACAAGGCTATGTAGTGACAAGGACAAGGGGGAATGGATTCAGACTAAAAGAGTGTAGGTTTAGATTAGATATTAGGGAGAAATTCTTTACTGTGAGGGTGCTGAGGTACTGGAAGAGGTTGCTCTGAAAAGTTGTGGATGCACCATACCTGGAAGTATTCAAGGCCAGGCTGGAGCTCTGAGCAGCCTGGTCTAGTGGAAGCTGTTCCTACCCATGGCAGGGGGTTTGGTACTGCATGATCTTTAAGGTGTCTTCCAATCTGGGTCATTCCATGGTTCTATGATGTAGATAGCTGTTCAAATATGGAGAAACAAAAAGGGAGAATTTTACTTATGTGAACTCTGTCTTTCCTGAAGATTAATATATTAGTTAAAGGGATAGATCTGGCCTACCTATAGTGAGAGATTTCTAGGTCTGATTCTGCTTTAATTAAAACCCCTTTGCTATTGCATTGACAGGTCCATTCAGCATCTCTCCAGAGCAGTGTGAATATGTGCAAGATGTTAATATTTTTCTGAGAGGAAACCATTATAGACCAAAAGCCCCTTGAGGTAGATTTTTTCTCTTTTCCCTGAGGTACCTATCCCAACAATACTTCATCGTAAAACAAATAGTATTAATAATTTTATTCATTTAAATGGGAAATGATTTCTCAAAAGGAGAAAGTGAAAGAGACAGAATCAGAAGAGGAAATGAAGGTTCCACCTTGATACTAACAAGACTGATTTTTGAATGTCCTGCAACTCTGTATCCCCATATGATATCTTTTGTAAATGTGCTTACTTTATTTTGTACAAGAAATCATACTGACTTCAAATGGGAGCTAATAGCGTGAACAGTCTCTATAAAGTTTTTAAACACCTAGTCTATTTTAAGACAAGCTTTAGTTATAAATTATGTTACAATATTAGGATCTACACAAGAAGCACTATTTTTTTGCATGATCCAGATGACTGCTAATTGCTGCATTCTGCAGTAATAATATCTTTAATTTCATTGTGGTCATACTAAATCATAGAGAGAACATTGATAATCCAGCTGAGGCAACTTGGTATGACTGAAGAAAATTAATATGACAATGTCGAAAGGATCAAGGCTCCATCATGTCCAGCGGCAGGTGCCAAAATGAAACCAAGTAGGGATAACTCTCACACCTAAAGGACTGTCTGGCTTTAGCTGTGGGCGAAAGTGGACGTTTAAAGTGACACACACTGAATTGAGAAATAAAGTGTTACTGACTAATTGAGATTAATCCCAGGTTCTGAGCAACAGGACTGTGTTTGTTGTGGTCAGCTTATACACGCCCAGTAAGCATCGTGTGCAGGACAGCAGTGCCGGATGGTTACTGTAAAAACCTGCCATCTAGCTGGGTGTTGCTGTATGAGGTTATTATTGACTAAGGAAATGGTGGTGGTTGGAAGCTTTGGCCGCCTGGGGTTTTCTAGGGATGGTCATATGCAGAGTCTAAGGTTGAATAAAGAATTTACCATCTTCTCTCTGAGTATGGGAAATACACTGTAATGTGGGCCGTGCCTGAAGGTGGAGAGAAGTGAGACACTGAATGAAGGGTGTTTGTGGAAATAGCTACAGTATGAGAATACAGGTTTTAAACACAGGCCCAGAGCACTTATAGTAGCCTAAAAGCATGAGACAGCATTAGGGCCACCCATATTCCTGAATTTGCGCTTGGGTGCTTCATGGTGTCAACTTGCATTAAAAATGGTATTCTTTCATACAAAGGATGTTAGTATGACTTTGTGTTGGAACCCCACAGGAGACAGTGCAGAAATCTGACCGTAAATCCCTGTATCCATCTTATAGGATGGAGCCCATCTCTCAGACGGTGAGGGCCTCAGAAGAAGCTGAATGGATGTATGTAGGATTTATTAGCTCTATAGATCCACATATGAACTCTGTAGATTAAATGATCTCTGTCATATCACTAGACAATTTCAGTAGAGTGAGCCTCCCTCAGTGCAGCACCTTGCTCTGAAGTAGACTCCCATTCAAACCTGGATACCACAGCCCAAAATCCAGCAATGATTTTGTTAACAATGTACACCAGAAGTCTCGCATTAATGTTCTGTCTACTTCTACTGCTGTAACCCCTCCTTATAGACCCAGGGATCCTTTAAGTCATGGCGTCATGCAGAGAGCTCAAATTGAGCTGCACCAGGAAGTGGCCATTGGGAGATTGTCAAAGTATGGCATGAAAGTAAACGGTACATCACTGTTGCCTTTTCTAGGGATTCATTAGAGCAATAATTCTGAGAGATATAATTTTTTCCACTTGTAAGTGGGATTTAGTATAGTGTTAAAGATGACAATTCAGCTGTCAATGTAGTTTTTCTATTTCTTACTTTCTTTTTAATTTTTAAGCCATTATCCAGCTTTTGCACTTATCCTAGACTCTTATCCGAGGCTCTTGACAGTCTGTGACTTTCTGAGTGCGCAAGTTGTCCATGTGTTTATTCATTCAAAGGTATTGCAGAGCTTCCAACAAGTGCAGTGAATTCAGGGGACAACATGCTAAATTTGGGCCCAGCCTCAGCACAAAAGCTTAATAACTTGTTTATGCAACCGCTGAAAACACATATGACAGGATGAGACCCACTTTCTGGTGAGCTGGGGCAGAGTTTTGAGCCAAAGGTTTGGGCTTGGCTTTTTTTTTTTTTTTTTGCATTAAATAATGAAATCTTAGTGGACAATTTGTGGCTAGCCAGTGAGGATAGCTCCAGTCTGGAGTTGAGGATGCTCAACTCAGAAGGGAGCCTCTGTCATACTGAATATTTAGTTGTTTGTGCTAAGCTGAAAAACATCACTGAGAAATAGGTTCTTCTCTGACTCCTTGCCAAATTTTGATAGGATAATGGTGAGGGTGCTGTGCTGGTAGGTAGGAGAGGAAAGTGTGTAAGAGTTTCCTATTTCTCAACAGGGTGCCTGTACCACTGGAATTGGCACCGGAATTAAAAGGCGATTATCACTCTTGTAGGCCTCTTCCTGGAATTTCTCTGTTCCTCAAATTTGTCCCCTAACTGAAATAATTTTGTGAGCACTACCAAATCCAGCATGGATGAAACAACAGTTTTGGCGTATGGATTTTACACTGAAGAAAATTCCTCTTCTTCTGTACCTGAATAATTGGCATATTCAGCTCCAAGGAGAACCAGTCAATGGAGCAGAGTAACATTACAGCATAATCTGCTTTTGCTGGAAGGAGTGGGGAAGGAGTGGTGTGATAAAGAGATTGCTCAAAGGCTGAAGCTCTTGGACTTTAGCTATTAGATAGATCTTTCACAGACGCAATATGGCAAATATTTTGATTTCTCGGAGATCCATAGTCTACTTGAGAGACAGGTTTGAGATATAGATGTTCTGGATGTATAATTTACATAGTTCATGGATATAAAAATAGATGTAAATGAACATTTTTTCCTCTTCCATTCCCCATAAAGAAAATTAATGGAAAACCTATAGAAATAATTTGATGTTATTATCTAGGTACATCCTCCCTTGAAAAACAAGCTGTCTTGAAGAGAGAAAGACTCTCGAAAGTGATCTATCCCTAGCTCTTTTCATCTCATCTGGTTTTGTATCATTTCAGTTGCAGAAAACTAAACCACAGTTTCTTAACATCGTCTCCAAACAATATAGACTCTAATATTTTCATGTATTTAGAGGATGAGACTTTGATTTCTTTCACACCTGCCTTTTGTACTGGGTCTGTGAAAATTTTACCGCTTTCTCTTTAGACTGAAGGCAATAATAACCACCCTGATCAGAGGATTATGTTTATACTATTAAAATAGTTTATGATACAACAATAATATCGGGTGATTGACCTTTCTGATAAACCCATTTATTTTCTAGACACTTCTTTTCTGACACTCAAAAAAAAATTCTAGCATTATATTAAAATGGTTCCTTTATTCCTGACCATTGTTCACCTTTCTCTTCCAGAATGGGACCTTCCCTTGGAAAGGTGCTTAAGTGATTTTAAGGGCATAGAATAGAGTATTTCAATTGGGAATGACCTACAGTGATCATGTAGTCCAACTGCCTGACCAGTTCAGGGCTGACCAAAAGCTGGAACATGCTGTTAAGGGCATTGTCCAAACACCTCTTACACACTGGCGGGCTGGGGGCATCGACCACCTCTCTAGGGAGCCTTTTCCAGCGTTTGATCATTCTCTCAGTAGAGAAATGCTTCCTAATGTTAATTCTAAACTTCCCCTGGTGCAGCTTTGAACCATTCCCATGTGTTCTGTCCCTGGATACCAGGGAGGAGTGACCAGCACCTCCTTCTCCAAACTAGATGTCTTGGTTTGAAAAGACAGGAGTCTGCTAAGGAAGGCAGGAGCCTCCCTTGGAAGAGGAAATGCACCCCCCTTCCCTCCGAATTAATATAATTTTGAAATTAAGGAGCTTTTAGGCAATGATATGAGAAAAAAGAATAACAGTTCTTTATTAATGTAAACAACAACGGTAACCACTGACAGAGTCAGAATACAGCCTGACACCCTGTTCAGGGTAGTGGTAGCCGATCAGATGAAATGGTTCTCTGAAGCCCTGATCGGATAGAAAAAAGGTCCTGATGGTCCAGTGAAGGCTCTTGTCTTCTGGAGATCCAGTAGGCAGGGACCACTGTACAGTCCCAGAGTCCAGCTTATATCCAGGTGGGAATGCTTGGCTCCTCCCCCCTGGGTGGAGCCTCTTACAATGGGATGGGATAACCCATGAGTCGTGTGGTGGGTTCTTAATGGCCCATTAGCAGAGACAATAGGCCCCCGGATAGCAGGAGATAACAAACAGTGCCCCGCCTGCTTTTAACGGCTGTGGAGATGGTAATAGAATAAACCTATTTTTAACCTAGGACACTAGACAAGCCCAAAGTCCTTAGCTGGTCCTCATGAAACATTCCTCAGAGCCTCTTCCCACCTTTGTTGCCCTTGTCTGGACACATTCAAGGCCCTTTACATCCTTCCTAAATTATGGGGCCCAGTAGCACCCAGTAGCAGTAACTGTTTTTCACATAGAGGTGCTTGTTAAAAGTTGGGCGATACCTAAAAAAAAGCATATGTGTAATGGCACAAAGAAATGAGACATTGGTTTTTAAATCACTGATTTAAAAATATTGTCCTTCTTCATTCCAGCACAATTATTTTTCAGTTGTTGGAGATAAACTGGGAGAGGAGGGAATTGTAGCTACACAAAGCACTGGGGTGAGAGGCAGGAAAGCTGGAGAGGGGACCGTAGAATTTACCCACCATGAGAAAAGGGTGTGCCCTGCTGTGAGATGAGTGGACAAGGGATTTGGGGTGTAAAGAAAATAAGATTAAAAAAACTAGGCAGGCAAATGAAATAGGATAAGTATTTTAAGACATAAAAATTAAAAAATATATTTTAAAGATTAAGAAACTAGCTTTTAAAGAACAGTAAATTAAGTAAGGCGTTGTGTACACTCTGGTACTAAGGTTGTTTCAAGACTAGGTAAGAGTTCATTAGTTTTGGAGAGGCCCAGACAGGATCACTTTTCTTATTCTTATTCTTATTGCTTTGATTTCTGTAGAGGCTCAGCCTATTTTTTTTTTTTTTTAATACATCCCCAACGAAATGTAAAAAAAACCCAAAACAACAACACTACCAAATTTTTGTGCCTACATTTCAGGCACAAGTTCTTATAGAGTAGAATGTGAATAGTAGTCTGTTAATCATGAAAATGTCTTCATTAGGGGGTATCTGATTCCCCTTGAACCTAGTGAGTTTTAGGTGCCCAAATTCCTTTGGGATACCCATCCTGATTAACTTGCAAAAGGTCATCTGGAAAGTGTGGTGGAGAGGTGAAATTTAAGTTCAGTGCCTCTGTCTCCAAGACCTTTTCCTCTCTGAGACATTGTAAAATGTAGAGGCTATTAACCTAAGAGCTCCCTAGTTCAGGAACCAAGGAGAAGCTCAGAAACCTCATACCCAGTTGACCTAGAAGGGTTATATAAATAGTTATCAGATTTAAGCTAAGGAATGTTGGTGTCTCCCTCTATTCTTCTGTTTCTCACTCCTTTCTTTTAGGTTTTGGTTGAAAGAAGGCATCCCAAGATTAATATTTTACTGTCTGGTTGGATCAGGTTGAGAAAACTTTGGTGTGTCTCTGTGCTGAACCAGAGCCGCACTTCACCTGGAGGATTATGTTCAATGAAGGGGCATAGTGCAGCTTTCTGCTTCTTTTGTCCTCCTTTTCCTTTGTACTTGAGGTTAAGACTCTGGAGCACACTGGTATAATAGAAAACTATTCTGAGGAAAACAACGGATACTGAAAAAAAGATGCATTCAGTTATTGCAAAGGCATAAAACATGATGTTAAGAGGCTGTCACCCTGGGAAAAAACAAGAAGTTTGTCTCATGAAACTTTATACCATGCAGTGTTTCAGTATATCATCTGGCAAGTGATCTCCCAGTAAAATGTAAACCAGAAATCACCCTTGTCTCACTGAGATGCATGCTAAGAGAGTCTGAGGGTCCTTGCACCAAGGCAGGGGTAACTAAGGGAGATTATCTGAAAGCTCAGAAGACAAATGAGTAATTCTGAGTAATGCCCATCACTAGGGACCCTGAGTACTAAACCAAACCAACCCAAAAATCTTATTTACTTTTCTGAAAAGCTGACAGTTATGTTAGTTAGTCTCTGTTTTGAGAGGAGATTCCTGGGGGCTTCTTCTGTAACTTCAGAGAACATCCTGCCTCTTGTTATGGTTTGTTTTGTGGGTTTTGAAAGCACTGAATTATGTGTCTTTTAAAAACAAACAAACGAGCAAAACTGGCAATTCATTGTTGTTTTTTTTTCCTTAAATACATAAAATGCTTTGTTTTTCTTTGTTTCTTAATAGTTGCCTACAGCAATTCACTAGATGAAATTGAATTCTTTTTCACAGAAAATAGTATGCAACCATTGTAAATTTGGGTGGTGGTTATGGTTGCTAGTGATGACTAGACTTTTGTGGGGAATTCTCTTTGTTGTGGCTGCAGGAGGGATTGTGTCTCCATGTGAAAGATATCCAGAGTGAGAAAGGATTTATTTTTCTCTGAAGGTACAAGGGAAGGTGGATTTAAACTGAGTTTTTCTTTCTGATGCTGGGACCAATTTTCAGTTTGCCTGTTGCAGGTTTACACAAGTCAGATGCTTCATCCAGGAGTCAGCATGTTTTTCTTGTAGTTTATATATCGACTTTGGTTGAAATTAAAATAGGATTCAGCCGGAGATGTGACCTAAGCCATACTGCCCAAGCTTAACTAACCAGAGTGAGCAGAGTTCAAGTTACTCCTGGGAACCCCTCCGCACTGAATATAGAGAGATTGAAACTTTACCTCAGTATTGAGGCTTAATCTAAATGTAGACTGACTAGTGGCTGCATGTTTTGGGGTGACCTGTGCCTGATTTCCTGGTCATACATGTGCTGCCCAGGTTTTGGTCTGGTCCCTCTTTGGGTCTGGCTCTTTGTGACCATGCACAGCATCCATGTGATTACATGTAACACTCTCACGGGGCTCCTCCAGGATGGGCTCCTCTAGGACGGGCTCCGTCTCTGCTTGCCCCAGTGTAAGAGAACAGAGGGTCTTCACTAGGACTAAAGAAAGTGCTCACACCTCACACATAGCCCCGGCCATGTCCACCCCCTGCAGAGGGTGGAGGGTGGAGGATGCAGCACCAATTGTGAGAGCAGGCAGGAGAAGAGAGCAGCAGAGTTACTTGCATCCTGCAAACCAGAGGGTTTTTTAAAATATATTAAAGGAAGAGTTTCATTTTGTAAAATGCAGGTCTCTGTTCAGTGTGACCAGGAGCAAATTTATCTTGTTAGCACTTATTTACAACTGACAATTCTCAATTAGCATTTGAGCCTAGATTCTCATTTCTATAAATCCCTAATGAGAGTATAAATTACTAACGTAAGAGCTAAATCTCAGGGCCAAAGTCTTACTTCATTAACACATTAATGTAAATCTGAAGTGTTTCTGTTCTGAGCAGAGTTACTTCACAATAACACTGGTGTAAGTGAAATGAGAAAGAATTCTAGAGTCTTTTATAGTGGACAGCATGAAGTAATATCATTCAGTTTCATTTTCAAATTCTGTTTCTCTTTGGGAAAATGTCTCCAATGTTTCTGTAGTATTGTGCTCAAACTCATTTGTCTGATTTGTCTGGCTTTAGACTGTTTGATTCCTTTAAATGTTTTTCTTTTTACACCTGCTGCTCAGTGAATAAAGACTGTGTGGAACCCTAAAATAGTTGCACCTTTTGGTGTAGTCTGTAACAATTTTATATTTATTTTAAGTGGCATTCAATCTTCAAATGACATAGGACTCATAGGAAATAGATAACAATTTAAAATTTCATAAATAATAGAAAAATATGTAATTTTTGATAAGTGTTTCAATTTCTCATTGAATGCATCATGCTAATCTGTGATAATATCAATAGGCTGCTGTAGCAAAGACCTAATAGTAAAGTCACTGTACTGAGTATATTGTTGGTTTGAGCACCTGATAAGAGTCATTATACTTGGTCAGATGTGGGTTTTTTTACCTCCTGTAACCACTAGAAATAGAGCCATGTTCAAAGGGTCTTTTAGGAAAGACTTTTAGAAAAGGTCTTTTAGGAAATCACCTAGGAAGTAACGTGTGTCCTATCAGTGTCAATGATGTTGACTTTGACATAAATATCAAAAAATTCAGTCTAACATGAGCTAAAGATTTCATGACGCAGCTTCATGTGCAACGAAATGTATTTGATGTCCATATTTTAAGACTGTATGTTACAGGCAAGAGTTGTATTTGAAGGTATCAATAAAACGTGGATTACAATTGTCCCTGTTATGTTTGTAAGCTTTTCTTACAAACATTCTTCTCGTGATCTCCAGGCTCCTTAATGAGCCTGTTCAAAGAGTTTCTTGAAAAGTATTAGGTAATTAACCAGAAATCCTAACCAATATTATATGGATGACAAATTATAAAGCAAATTGTTATGTTTATGAAGAAATAAATCTAGCATCATTGTTTTGAGTCAATGACAATTTTACTATTTCTCTCACGTTAGAGAAGTTCAAACACGTGCTTAATAAAGGAGAAAAACCTATTAAATATCAAAATACACTGCATAATTACAGTAAAAATTATTCTGCAGCTTTTTCATCATGTTTTATAATCGGACTCTAAACTATGAGTTTCTATAGTTCTTAAGAGTACTAACACTCTTCCTTGTAGAATATTGTATACTGTACATTACAAATTATTGCGCTGGCTTGCAGGCAATAGAAACAAGGAAGAAAATGCAAATAGATGCTTTGACTATGCTGAAATGAGAGGAGAGGCACACTCTTTTAGATCTTAGGATCTCTTGCCATCCTAAGGAAAAAAAAAAAGAACAACTTGCCACGTGTTAGCAGAAGCTGCATTTATTTAACATGCAACACAAAGCTTTAATGCACCAATCATAAACTGGTTTTCTTGTCCTCAGGAAGTAGTGAAGCAAGTAGTTAGGAGAGGAAGTTATGCTTAGCAGAAAGCTGTCTCTCTCATAGAAGGTCAGATCTGAGATACTTAAGATGAGGCTGGCCATGTAAGTTGTAGTTTTTGAAGCCATTGCTGTGGCTTTAGGTAAGTTTGGACGGTTTGTGTAAGGGCTCTCTGTGAGGTTATGAAGTGATGCATCAGCTTTTCTTCTGAACAGCACAAAATATTTATTTCAAACCTCTCCATGCCCAAAGATAAAACAAGAATTTTGTGTCACATAGTTGGCAAAGGCAGTTTCAGAATTAGGCATTCTGAATCCTGCGTGGCATGCTTTATAAATGGTTGGGTTTAGTCTAAAAACAGAGTTGTCATCTTGCTAATATACCAATATGTAAACAACAAAATGATGATGTGCAAAAATGGAAGAACAAATATAAAACATTTTGTAACGGCTTACTATATTTCTTGTAAATACTTCTTTTTTGGTGACATACTAAAATAAACAATTGTAAGTAGAACTGTAGCAATTTTTGTGAGTACAGTGATATCCGAATAGAAATGAGGACTGGAATTGATTCTCAAGTCTAATGTTTGCCAAGAATTTGTGTTTTGGGGGGGGGGGGGGGCGTGCGGGTGTGGGTTTTGTTGTGGGTTTTTTTTGTTTGATTTATGTTTGGTTTTGAGTTTTTTTGTGGAAATACACTCTGTTCAACACATTATTGTTTTGCGATTATGAAAGTTCAGACAGTTTTGAAAATTAAATAAAATTATTGTTGCATGATGCCTGACATCTATTTTAGTTGATAAATATAATCAAGGTTTGAAAAGAAAAAATAATAAATGCAATTCTGGTCTTTTCGAGTTAAGAGACAAAACCAAGTTGTAAACAACAGAACAAAATAAAAGCAATTTAAAAAAATATCCAGAAGAAAAATCCAGTCAGTAAAACTATGTTTAATTGGGTATACTGTATTTAGATTTTACAGGAGGCCTTTTTAAAGTTTACAGTTTTGTATATAGCATAAGTAAATAGATGGGGAAGGATTTCTGTCAGATACCATTGTGACAGGCTTTGGTTTAAATCCTTAAGACAGATAGATAGAAGTAGATTAACTGGCCTTAGCTATTTCATGTTCCCTGTCTGAATGGAAACACAGTTCCATGTCAAGCTAGCGTGTCCTAGCAGCCTGAAGTTGTAATGTATTTACTGCCTTTTCATGCATCTTGTTTAACATTTGCTTAACATATTTATTCAAATGAGGCTGGGCATTTGTTTATCCCTTATCAAATGAAGTGGGACAGCTCTAGGACAAGAGCAAAGAGATGGTATCAGCAAAAGCACCTTAAGGTTTCTTTCTTTTGTTGTTTCTGGTGATAAGAGAGCACTTAAAAAAGAAAATATCAGCATCAGAAGATATGCTTATGAAGTAATTTTTTAGCCAAACTTTGGGTAACTTTTGTTCTAACATGTAATATACTTTAAATGCTGCAAGAAAGGAAATATTCAACAACCAACCTCAAGCCCAAATCAAACTCTGATCCCCAACCATTAAGCAAAACAACTAGCTCAAATCTGGGAGCACCTAACCCAATCAAATAAATAAATAAACCAAGGGTAAGGCTTCTAGGTGGACTATGATTAGAGTTTAATTCAAGCACTCAAAAAATAAAGCTCTAAATAATCTTTCCTGACTGGCAATTGTTTGGATTACCTTGAATAAAGAACTGTGTGTAGTGCAGCTTCTAACGTGATGGGGACACATACAGGCTCTGTCCATTGCCCCTCCTTACTCCCTTTCTCCTGCTCTTTTTCATATTGATTTCTATTCTACCCTGTGCTCATCACTGTGATTTGTATAGACAAAACCTGTACCAAATCAGTAACAGTCTTAATCACAGCTGATATTTGGTTCTGGCCTCACTCTTCAGGCATCTTCTGTCACTTATTGTGATCTGCTTTAAGGATTAAGTGCCCAGAATTGTCCTTAGATCTATCCAGCACAGTCCTACCACATCAGTAGGTCACACAGGTGTGTCCTGGGATGGCTGTGGAAGGTGAATGCAGAACGCCTCTCTATTGACCCTGGGGGAAAAATCTGTCCCTGTCGTCACAGTAACTTCCCATATGATCTTTGCTTTGGAATGTTTACCACAAAATCTATCCTTAAGTGTCCTGAGTGAGTGAAATGTGATTTTAAATATCAGAGGGAGAGTACTCCCTTAGAAATTACCTGCTAACCCTATAGCAGTGAGTAGTTTCACATAAACACGCTAATCTCTGGAGAGCACGAGAGGAAAAGATGTCTTAAAAATTATGGTGATTTAATTTTATTTTGCCCTAGAATGACATTCTCCTGAGTATTTGTGAAAATGAAGATGAATATGCAAGGCTACATTTGGTTGATTTCGCGCCAGATGGCCAGTTGCAGAGGCTGAACTAAGCTGAACTGATTGATTCGTTTTTGCCATATTGCATGCTGGCGTTTACCAGAGTTCACATCATTCAAATACTAACATTTTTGGTGCTTTCTCTTTTTATTTTTATTTTTTTTTTATTTTTCTCCTTTTCTTGGGATGACCTCTGCTTTCATGATGGAATCTACTTCCTTTTCTGCCTCAGTCTTTAAAGGTCTTTTCCCTACCATAGTGTCGTTCGGTTGGGTTTGGATTTTTTTGGTTTTGGTTTTGTTTGTTTGATTGTTTGTTTGTTTTTTCTTAAAAAGACTTAATAAACTGCTCACAGAGAGAGGGAAAGAGGGAAATACAGAGCGCAAACATGCACAATGGCATTTTTTTCTCCCCAGAGGCTCAGCTTTCTCTTGCACTTCTAATTTACTACATGTGAACAAAGAATACAGCACCTTGCATTAAAATGAAATCCTTAAAATTCCATGGTTTCAATTTACCTATTATTTTAGGGACTGTAGAACAAATAATTTAAATTCCCAACGTTCTAACTTTCCTGGAGATATTCCATTAAAAGCTAATGGAATTAAAATCAATAGTTACACTGAAATTACCCCAGAAACTTTAGGAAATTAACAGGAAAAATTGTTTCTATATATTTTGAGCCATTTTATATATATAAATAAGATAAAGAATACATAGGGAGTAGCATACCATGTATGGATGTGCACACATGGATCTTATAAATCAGAATAAGTATACTTAAGGGAAGATTTTAAAGACTTAATGAACATGGGCTTTCCTATTAAGTTCTGCGGGCTTTGGAGAGATTTCAGTAAAGTTTCAGGAAAAATAATATCTGAATATATATTCGGAGAGAAATAAAAGGTGAGTAGTCCTTTGGCAAAAGAAGATCTGCACTTGTGAGCAGAGTCTTTCTTTCCACTCAGTTTCAGCCATAACTCTTAAGTGTAGTGTCAGGATCCACCTCTTTGCCAGGCCGAGCAATTTGTAAAGCACAATTCCTCACTGATTTCCTACCTTAAATAATGGGGGCTTTGTAGGGTCAGAGGAGAAGGGAAGAAGTGTGATAAAACTTTTTCCTAATGGTCAGCACTACAGGAGAAATTTGGATCAAAATATTGGTCAGAAAAACAGGAAGAGATGGCAAAGCCCTACATCGACAGAAGCCAGTAGGGATTTTACTGTGGACTTGAGAGGTGCTGGTGTGTTTTTTACAGGGGTATGGGGCATTCTTGTTATGCAGAACTGAACCTACAGATAGAGCCATCAGCTTAATCTCTAGTATGTCACGAAATCCAACCAATGCTTTACAGGGCAGCTGACCTGCAAGATTGACACATGCTCGTGTGGGGCTGGGAATCCTCCAGATTTACTTCAAGGCAGATATTTATGCTGGCTGGCTGCCGTAGGCCAGATGATTTCTTCAAGAGCTATGTCTAGGGAGAGTAGAGTTATCCTCTGTTCTCCAATTCTATTTCATTGCAGCTCTGGTGGACAGTCCCCATCAAAATTTGCTTAACTTGCTTGGTGAAACCATGCGTGTTCCTCCACTGCGCTGGGCAAGGCAGGGGCAGGAGTGTTCCTTGCCCTGGGCTTCACACCTCTGCTCTGAAATGCTGGATCTTTGTGGCCCCAGAGCTCAGACAGAGGCACGTCCTGAAATAGGCACCCACTGATGGGGGTGACAAAAGGGGAGGGGATTTCAAAGGGTGGACAAGTACATATAGAAAAGCTGATATAAAAATATTTTTAAACTTTCCAAAGTGCTATGGATTTACTCTGCAACCCCCAAATATTCTCTGAACTTTTTCGGTTGGCAAGTTATTTTGCCAGCTGGCACAGTGAAAATGGTACAGCACTAAAGTTTGCCATCTACCTCACCCCAAGAACCACCTGCCACTTGTGCCCAAAAAATGCATGGTGGGATTGGTACAAACCTCAACTTTTCTTGACAAATCTCTGCACATCTTTGTCACCTATAACAGTTCTGTGCATCAAACAGAGCAGTCAGAAACCCAGCCTATAGGATTGAGAAGGATTAAAAAGGGTGAACCTACAGTACTTTATTGACCTAGGTCCTCACATTAACCTGATCTGATCCTTTAATTACTATGAATAGAATAGGGCTTAAAGTCCTACTTAATAACACCCCATGCTTTTTGTTCTATAAAGAGCTTTCCTATTCATGTGGCCTCTTCTTTTCAGATTTACAGATTTGTAACAAGAAGGAATGCATGGGTTTTTTCTGGCACTCCAGGGGAGAAAGCTACCTAATGTGTATGTGTGGGATACTGGAAAGCATAACAGCAACCTTTCTGTTTTGAAAAAGTTATTTACCAATCAATCCTCATTCAAGTTACTCGCCAAGCAAAGGTGTAAGGAGAAAAGGCAACCAAAACATAAGATCTTAATTTTATAAAGGTAGTAGAAGGAGCTTAACATAGTTTCTATGCTAATCAGAACTGTAATCACATCAGATGCACAATTTTCCCCCTTCCCATGAGCATTTGCCCCCTCCCCACAGACTCAGAGAATCAGCATGCTACTGTAACCTAGGCAGGCTGATATATACACATGTGATCATATATATGGGTGATATATGGTACCATAATTAATAACTGGTATTCTCTCTGCATTCAGGAAAGCAGCTGCAGCCCACTGATAAGATACTTTATGAGAATAAAATCAAAGCTGAGCATTAATAATTACAATTTGTTGTGATCAAGAACAGTGCGACGATCATTTTATTTCTTGAGAGTGAACTGAAATATGAGTGGGCCGCTGGGTTAAAAATGGCAAGGGGATACAGGTTGTGATTGGGAGCCTAAGACATTGCGCTAAGAGCATTATAAAAAGTAGAAACAGTCTCCCTAATTGTTACATGAACATATTGTTCCTAGCATCTTGTGTGAATCCACCCTGAGGCCAGGTTGAGAGTACAATCCAAATTTGGTTTTGAGTTAAAGATGGAATGAGTGACAAAAGAGAAGTAGAGGTTTTAGGGATTTTTAGGGAGGAGGAAGAGGAAAAAGAGAAGGAAAAGGAAGAATCTGACAAAAATGGGTGGAGGTAGTGGAAAGAACCAAACTAAAATCATCTCCTTCTCTTTCAGTCATTACCTCCAGTATGATTTGCCTGAACACACAATCCTTTGACTGTTGTAATTATAAAAAGATTATAGTTTTATACTGAATTTGGAAGGGAGGGAGTGCTGCAGATATTTTACTATTTGGAAGTTTTTCTGCTTATTAAGGAACAGCCATTTCAGCACTATTTTAAGGCTAAAACTTGATTAACATGCAGCAGTGAAACCGGTCTAATTTTATTTTACTAAATTTACTGTAAATAACATGTTAGTAAAATAAATACTGAAAGAAAATGGTATCTGACAGTGAAGGCATGCTTAAAGTGTTTTATTGTAATTCCTTAGCTTTCCCAAGACAGGTATTGTTAGAAGCCAGCCTGATTAGTCTATCAAAGACACGCCGCTGCCTCTTTCTCCCCCACCTTCCACCCTCTTGAAGATAGAATAGTCTTTACTGTGCTTTTAAGGAATGAGGATTTAAATTGAAGCAAACCGTGACAGTGCCAAAGCATGTCTATTATTGACAGGTTATATGAAAATGATAGCTTGAATTTATAACCCACAGACAGACAGACAGACAGACACACAGATGTATATAATCCCTACTTTAGCATTATAGTCTTTCTCTCTATTGCTACTCTATACAGCTGTAATCTCAAAAGACCATTTATTAAATGTGAAATATTGTGTGTTCCTGTAGCCTCCTTTCTTGATTGTGTTCCCAGGGCCTTGTTGGGCAATTGATTACACTGTGCACAATCCCGCTGCTTTAGGTATTAATGGCAAAACCCCCATTGTCTTCAGGATTTAGGGCCTTTATGATTTTTCTGAAGTTCATTATATTTTGCAAGCAACTGAGTTTAAAATCCCTGATTGGAAAGACTTACCCCTCACATCTTCCTGTGAAATGTTTTACCTTTAGAATGAAAAAGCATTTGGAAACTGTAGAACAGTTTTGATCTGCAGGATTAAAAGAAATCAGTACTGAAAATGGATTCACATCATTTTCTTTTTGGGTACACGATTCTTGGGGGGAGGGGGAGGAGGAGGAGAGAAAAAAATAACAGCTGATTTAATATAAGTGGGCTGAATTCCCTCTCCTGGTGGGTCTTTCAAACCTCCAGTTTCTGTTCTTGCCATTGCTCTGTGAATATCCCCCTTCCCTTTTTGTTAAAAGGCATTTACTATGAAAGCCTACAAAAGCAGCTTTCAATCTGATTAAGCTTCTCCTGTAAAAAAATACAAAAATAGGGATACATTTGGGTCAGTATCACCCCGCTATTCATCTGCCTTAATTTGCCTAGGCTGCTTACTAAGGATGCTGCACATGAGCATGGAAGCCTCCTGCAGCCATTAGGGGCTCCCCAAAATATAATTTATGAAATTCCAAGGTGCAACAATTACCATAGCCCAAAACCAATTTGCCAGAAGGCTCTGAGCAGGTTGACATAGCTGTGGGCTCACTGCTGGCAGGTACCAGTTTTCCAGCCTTACCTGGAGTGAGCTCTTGCTTGATGGATGGAGAAGAGATGGTTGTCTCCTGAAATCCCCATCACTGGTGAGGTCTCTCTCTCTCTGCTCTCCTTTGTGCAGAGGTGAAGTGTCTCATACTCCCAGCTCTGCAGCCACTTCCAGAGGTTGCTCACTGACCGACCCTCAGTCAAGCCAAACCGTGCCCCATCTTAATCTACCTACCTGTAAGATGGGTACAGAATAGGTGTTTCTGGTAGGTTTTTGAGGGAGCTTCAGTACCTGAAAACCTTCTCTGGTATTGACTTTTCTCAACATCAGCATCTGTATCTCTCATTTGTCCATTTAAAGAAATACATACAATATTTCTCTCCAGCAGATTAATATCTGTGTGAAATATTGGTACAGCAATTTACAAAGGTGCTGTGATAACACATGTAAACATTTTAACTGTGTAGCTCTGAAAAATAGGTTTGAACTGGCACTGTGATTTGTTTCTGCCCTTGAAAGAATTTTGTAACCTTTCTTAATAATTTTTTTCTTTAGTACACTGCAATGTTGAAATGTAATCTTTATTACTAAATGAATGAATGACTGGTGTTGCTTAGGGCACAGAATAAAAAAACATTTTCCCATGAAGCCCAAATATTGTTGCTGTTGCAGTTGTCCTGTTGTTTTATTAGCTCTGAACAATGTTGGACTACTCTCGAAATCTAATAATCTCTGTAAAGTGTCTTCCCTCAGTAGCATCTTTGATAATGGAGAATAGATTCTAAAAACACAATAAAAGCATAAAAGACAATATTATCATAGCTGCTTTCAAAAACTAGAAAAAAAAATCCAAACAAGTAAAAAAGAGACAGAACACATAGAAAGGAGGAGAAGAAAACATACTAAGAATTTTTGTCATTTTGTGTGTTTATTTATGCTTTAATCTGCTAACAGCCATGTTAAGTACAGCATAGGATTTGGTGGAAATTTCAGTGCCAGCTGCACACTCTTTATTTCCGAGGAGAAAGAGAGAGAATTATTCAAAAAAATATGATTTTTTTTTTTTACTTATTAGTTGAATTATAAAAACCATAGTTTGCCTTTTTTTTTCTCTAGTGGCCATCAGTTGCCATCAAACATACATAAAAGGAAAACGGTTGTTTTAAATATTATAATTGTTCTTTATATTCCTCTTATTAGCAAGGCGTCTTATGATCTCTGAAGAGCAGGAATGGCCCTGGAGACAAAAGCATCTTTGCAGTGTGTGTGCGTTACGGCGCGCGTGCATGCATGCGTGCGTGCCTGCCTACACACGCACAGATATGCGTGTGCACAAGGCAAAGACCTTCACGGGTTTATGACTGGAGAACAAACACCCATGGTTTCCTTTTGATTTTTGAAAGCAGAAAATATGAATGCTGGCCCCAGAGTGTCAGAACATTACAGCTCTTTTGCTATGTAAGTGGAAGATATATTTTTTTAATTATGATCTTATATACCAGTGACTTTTACATGAAGATACATTCAGATGTTTTATGTTTCGCATTTATTTAAACAATCGTTGTGTCTCTCAAAATATTTTCCCTGAAACCTTATGTACAAGTAATAACATTCTTGTATTGGAGCAGGTTCATCTGATAATAGCAATATAAGGTTGTCCGATTATGCCAAAATACTATTGAAAAAAGCAGGTTTTATTAACTGACTTTGAATGAAATCCATAACATCTATGAGATTTCCCCCTTCCAAATTGACCAAAAGTTTCATTAGCGAGCAGAAACCTTTTTTTAAAGCATACGTGGTAGAATATAAAATACATTTAAATTGAAGCTAGGGAACAAATGATAACCATTAAATTTCTTTGCCAGAAATTCTACTCTCTGCTCTGCCCTCTGCCACCTCCCTCCCATGTTAGCATCTTGATGCAGCATCTACATGCTAACACTTCAGGCGATTCACTCTCCTGTTTTAAGTAGCTTGAGAGGCAACCTCAGTTCACAGAACATCCAATGAGACAGGTTTAGTGCTACTGGATGCCATACTTACGTCTTTTCTTCTTGTGTCTTTGTACAGGTCAGTAGCACCTAGGTTCTGCCATCCACATTAGATTTTGAAACGCTACTCTTCCCGTGATTTTGATGTGCATTTCACCTCAGGAAAATATTTGTTCCAGAAATAATTTTGCCTGGCGTGTTTCTGTGCAAGAGCAAAGAAATTATTGTTATGTTCCTGCAGAAACAAGGTTTTTCATCCCTGTGTTTGCAAAGGCAGTTACCAACTAGCTCTGGCAGTAACTTTTCTCTCTCTTTGGCTGTCTGCAGGATGACAGGTCAGCAGGAGCTGTGGGTAGAGTTGTGTGCAGTTCTCTGCTTGCCAAACGGTTGCTTTTTGTGGGAGCATTTTGCCTCAGACTAGACTTTCTGTCTTTGTAAGGGAAACCTCAGCAGAAAGAAGGAACACACAGGGGTATGTCCTTTCAGTCCTTTTTCTTTTGGCTCTGTCTCAGTCCCATTTCTATCTCTTGGAAGGGAATCTAGCTTCTCATTTAGGACCTTCACAAGACTTGCCTGTGCCTGGCCTGAGGAGGAATACTGGATATTTCTGGAAAATATTCTCAGGGCCACCACTCTGAGCTATTTGCCGTTGTGCACAGCAGATCTTCCAAGCCATGTTGCTTGTAGTTCTCAGGTTATTTTTTCCCAAATATTTTTAGCAATTCAGTACATTTCTGTTTCAAAAGACCTTACTGGAAAACATGAAAATAAGTGATTGTTATTTTGCTTAAAAACAACACCCAAAAGCCTTATTACCACTGCAGTAATTTTAATACAAGTATTTTGGTCAAAGCATTCAAACAACGAACATTCTGCACTTTAGCAAACAACACCCCTACCCATATAACAAGATATAAAGGTTCAGCACTAAAAAAAAAAACCCACAACCCCCCAGTAAATTAGGGGAATCCATGTTTAAAAACAATCAAAGAAATGCAAACACCAAAACTTTGGCTTCAGTCTGTGGTGACTGAAAATAAGGCCACTGTGGGGAGAGTGTCTTGAATGATGTAGTAGTAATAGTTGTGTCTGGCTGGATTAGAAAACTTTGAAAACTGCTTTATTTTAAGTATTACAGTTATTTAAATCACAAACAGCTATCTTACAATTGACAAAAAATGAGATTGGGGGAAGAATTTTGCAAACCTGACATTTTAAATTCTGGGCTATCCATTTCATATGATTTCTGACTGTACTTAAATACTGATTTCTCAATAAATTCAGCAAAATATCGGATTTTGTAAATGACATGTAATAAAATACGAATTCGGAGTGTCTGCTGCAAAGGTAATTTATTTTAGAGAACTGGATTATTTTGACAAAAGATAAGCTGTTTTCAGCAGGGAAATACTTATTGTTTGCTACTCAAAAATATATTTACTTTAAGAAAACTTATTTTCTGTTACATAATAAAATTTCTTCAAGTTTGAGTCAGTCTACACTGCTTCGAAAATATTTTGCTCACTTCTGTTAGATTTAGTGCAGGCACACAGAGTTGCAGCCTTATGTATTTCCCTTGCAATAATTTCCAGGGCCTTATTCTGTAGCTTCTGAGTATACTTTCAGCAATAAATTAAAGGCTTCTGAAATGGACATTGTTTAAAAAAAACCCAAACGACAATATGGTAAAAGAATTCATAAATTATTTGATCTGCCTTAATTTGTTTAAATACCATTGAATCCCCACTATAAATGGAAACAGTAGCGGCCACACTTGCTTTTACCAGACAAATATTTTCTTGACACCCAGGAGCTAAGCTTGTCTTTCATGCAGCAGAATTGCACTGTTTGTGGAGACAGGATTGTAGTCATTGAAGGGTTAAAGTCAGTTTTGAATTTGAGTTAATCCATATGCTAATCTATTTTAAATATCCCTGCATAACTACCATCATATTTTTAGCAGCGCAGTTTGTTGTTCCAGTTGCCAGCTATTTTTGATGACACAACAAAATAGGGCAGAATTTAGTTCTAAGGTTTATTTTGGCCTCTAACTTTAAAAAGGGCAAAATAACCCCTTGTCCAGGGATACTTTTGATTTGAATGGTCTATAGCTGCCCTCTGCAATCATCCAATTATTGTAAGCAGTGTGATGGGCCCAAGGTATTAGTGCTGAGAACGTTCCTGTTGTCCCTCGGGTTAGGGATTGTTTTGCAATGATCACCTGTCCTGATTTGAAGATTGCATGACAAGACACTATTAAAGTAAGGGCAAGGAATTAAATTTCTTGATGTCATTTTGCCTGGCCTGGTTTTGAAAATAGGTCACTGTATGCTATCTGGCTGGGTATATTATAACAGCACCTGCTAGCATTTTTGTAGTGAAGGGTCTAGCCGTATTTTCATTATAAACCCCAATTTTCAGGGGTTTGTAGACTGTAACTTGATTATAGAAGGAAGTTTCTATCTAAATGTTGCCATGCAAGGTCTCTTCTAAGGAGCATGGTTTTTACCCTGCAAATCTCAATAGATCCGTGTTCAGCCATTTCTGCCAGAGTGAAAAATGAAAACGTATTTTCAGCTACAATTTGGTATTGACAGGAGATTCCTTTAGAAAAAAAGATACCATGCTATATTTATCTTTTAATTAAAATGGTACTTAAAAGAGCTGTGTTTCTGATGCAAGTCTTTATAAGAATCTGAGTAAGTATAGGTTATAAGCGTTGGTGACTGGGCTTGTATATTTTAATTATGCAAATCCACAGTAATAAATGCCCTTATATAATGGAAGGATTTAACAGGGTCAAAAACTGGTTGTTTGAAAAGGTTGATAAATAAATCATACGGATCTGAATGTCGAGTTTATGTTTTCTACTCGTTTACGCCACTTTTTCCCATAATGTGGAATTGTTTCTGAGGGAGCCAGCATCACTCTGTGGCCTAATATTTTAGGTTGTGAATAGATTCGTGCTTACACAACTGAATCAGCACAGCTGTGCAAATGTGTGTATTTAACACTGATTAAATACTTCCACCTATACATTAAAAAAAAACAAACCAAAATGCCTTACTACCAAGAACTGTAGGTTTTTGCAGAATAGCTGTGGAGGTGCATTTCATCACCTGCCGTACACTTCCTATGTGTTTTACTTTTGTTTTTTAATAAGATCAGGAGCAGCCAGGCAGCCACAGAGAAAAATGGAACTTCTTCTAAAACAAAGATGATAAAATATGCTTGAGGAACATGAAAAGATAGTCTGAAGACTGCCGATGTAAGGAAATTCAGGGTTAATGCTGCGTTACTTCATTTTGAAGTCAACCCCATTGCGTCTGCTTATTGCGGGGGTCTTCAAATGGAGCAATTGCACAAGGACATGTTGGAGGATGCTGCAGCACCCGGTGGGCTCAGCCCAGTGCCAGACTTTCAGATGGTTGAATATAAAACTTCCAAATATTTTTTGGAGGGGAGAGGCGTAAAGGAGAGGAAGAGTAGGAGGATGGTCCTGGCCAGCATCGCTGGTGATGGTTGTGCTGAGGAGCTCAAGGCAGCACAAAAGAGACAGGCACTCTAGCACCCAGGGCTGTGCCTCGTTTTTCCTAGATATCAAGATTCCTGGAGGAATTATTTTTACCTAATCCTCGAAATACCCACTGGTAAACCAAAATCCCCCATCCTCTGCAGAGCCAACAGTTTGCTACTTAAATGGGTTTAGACTTCATTTTAATGGAAGTGAAACATAGTCGACGGAGGCAAATTAAAACCATATAATTTTGTAATCTTAGTTTAGCTATAATTGCGGCAATAAAACAGTGGAAAGAATAATTGGGGAACATATGTTTGTGAGTGACATTATCTAGGTGACTTCCCTTTTACGGCGCTGCGCTGCTGTCCTATTTGTCTCCCCCTCCCTATGCATTGGAATGACAAACCTGCGAGCCTGGAGTTAATGCTGATTGCGGCAGCTGCTTACACACCGAGTCGCCATGGCAACCGGGGACGTTGCCACGCAACCGTATTCTTTTAGGGACAGGGAAAATGCCCAAAGGCTTACTAAAAATACATGGAAGAGGGGGGAAAAAAATCTTAAATTTTCTTACTACTGTTAATGGGTATAAGGGACCGTGCTTCTGCTTGAAAGCAGAGGTCGGACAAATAAAAACCCAGCCCTGACCTTTCCAAAATTGCTTGCCGTTGCTTGAAATCTCCAGCTTTATTGACAAAGATGACTTTTGATCGATTGTAAAATTGGTAGCTAACACGCAGCAGCCCTCGCAGCCTGCAAGATGCAGCGCCTGCCCATTGCTATTCCGGAGGGGTTGAAGGTCAGCCGAGAGCCATCAATGCCGTATTGATCAGCCGAGCTGAAAAATGCCCGTGTTTCCAGCTCCTCGCGCAGTGGGGCTGCGGTCCCAGCCTCCAGCACACTCCGCCGCCTCGGCATGCTGCCGAGCGAGCCGTCCTCCCAGCTAAAGTGACATCACTTCACTCAGCTCAGCTGTTTCTGCACTTTTCTATAAATAGCTAGATAAAAAATTGAAGGCTGCTTTTAGAGAATTTAAGCAGCCAATCTTCTCATCGTCAGCAGACGAGACAGGCTGACTTTTTTTTCCTTTTTTTTTTTCACCCTACTAATATTGCGCTGCAAATTCTTCCTCCTAATATTTGGAGCTTGACGCCGAATAACCAAAAATTTTGAATGGCATACATGTCTGCATTCAGGATTGTGCTGGAATGGATATTTAATTCATCATTCATTGCCTCTCTAGCTGTTAAAACGTGACCAGATAGGAGTGAGGGATGGAGCGAGCAGAAAGGGTCGGCGCTGCCACATGAGGTGCGCAGGCCTGGCATGTTGCTGATGCGGCACATTTGCTGAGCTCAGTATCACCCCTACCTCAGAATTCCCCATGTGCCAGACTCCCAGTCCCCCCCCCCCCCGAGTGAAACACATCATGAACTGGAGTCAGAGTTACACCAGGGCTCTTGTCGGCTGTAATAGCCGAGACGAAGTATTTGAAGGAAGCAATTAGAAATGCAAACAAAAGCGCTGTTAATAAGCACACTTCCTATTTTTCCTTGATTCCCATTTTGCAGCTCTATTTCTTAATTAACCCTCTAAGATAGCTGATGAAAGAAAAACATCACCCGCCTGGTCTGTAAATAACCTAAATAACCTCTTGCTTGATAGTATTTTTTTTTTTTTTGGGAACAGGAGCATTAAAAGCTGCAAAACACAAAACAAAGTATTGAAACCGTTTGGATAAAGATGTGCATTCTGCAAGTTTTATGAAATTTTGGAGATTATGTCAGTTCTTTTGGGAAAAGTAAAGGAAAATACACCTGTAAACATAAAAAACAACCAGTCCACTTGAAGAAAAATATGTCTTCCTCAGACTCTATTTATAGGTAGCCATTATGGCTTTGCTTACCGTGCCTTTGCTGTCCCTGGGTTGCATTCCCAGTAGGAAACAAGCAGGGAAGGGGAGTCTCACACAGCCCACGAGCCTCTCTCAGCTCTTCAGCACTCCCGAGCACATGTCTTGGCTCAGCACCACACAGGATTGAACCTCAACTGTCCCCATCCTTGTTGGTTTGAACAGGGAGCTGAAGCTGCTTGGCAACAAAAAAGATGAAAGTACTTGTTTTTCAGAAAAGTTAATGGCACTAGAAATAGAAACCTGACAGTTCTTTGAAGGTGGGGAAGAGGGGACCAGCAGTTTTTCTCTCCCTACTGCGGTGCTGATTGTAGTGTGGTGGGTACTGCAAAGTGAAATGCTATGGCCTGTGTAGTATGAGGAATTAGAGCAGAGAACTGTAATAACTCATGCTGGTCTCAATATATGCAAATGTCCCTTAGCAGTGGAAGTGCAAATGAATTGCAAAATGTACATGCAATTATTGATGCATGGGAGTTCAAAATGCATTTTTTTCTCTACAGAAATGGATCTAAAAATGATCTTGAATGTAAAATTCACAGAGTACTCTAGGGATGGAGATCAGTGAGGCTTGTATTCTTAAGTGTCTCTTGAATATCTGGGTGCATGTGATCCAAAGCCAAGCTGCAGTTGTTTATTGAAATATTTTTGCAAGGGTTAATGGCCATAAACTGAAACACAAGAAGTTTCACCCTAGCATGAGGAAGAACTTCCTTAAGTTGAGAGTGGCAGAACACTGGAACAAGGCTGCCTATGCACACCGTGGAGTCTCCCTCTCTGGAGATATTCAAATCCCACTTGGATATGTTCCTGTGTAAACTACTCTAGATGACCCTGCCTTGGTGGGGGGATGGACTAAATAATCTCCAGAGCTGCCTTCTGTCCCTAACAATTCTGTGATTCTGTAATGTTTGGTCTTTTTGAATGGTCAATACTGATGCTTCAACCTGGGAACAGAGAGGAAGTAGGGAAATGGCAGAATGAGAGAAATCCAGTCTATCTTCTCTGCAAAGTGGGCAAAGTAGTATCTGACCCACGGGCTGGGTGGAATGCAAATAAAACAGGCTCGAAGGTCTTGCTGCATATAATTTGTTTCAGAGAAAACTAGTGGTTGAAAGATGGATATAAATTTTGCCCAGATACTTGTTAAAATTTGTCTAACTTCTGGAAGAACTACTACAGAAGTATTGTCATAGTAAGAAACCACAACCTCAAACCCAACAACAGAGTTTATTTACTGGATTTGTATTTAAAGAACTGCATTCTGTTTTAGAATTTTATTTAGTTTTGCACATAAATGGATGTTGAAGACTTGCTGATTTTTTCAGTAACGTATTTATTTTTCAATAAGGTTCACATTTTGCCCTTATCATTATATTCTGTAAGACATTTTAAATAGCACATTTCTAGAAATGTACTTTTTCCACTTTGAAAGAAAGCACACATAATTGGGATTTTTGTTTGTTTGTTTTTTTTTGATCAAGCTAGCATTCTTCCTACTTAAAAAATCATCTGCTTGGTAAAGGCAGAAGAGAGAAAGCTGGAAAGAAAGACCTTCCTGCATTCCTAAGCCCAACTTCATATTGTCTTATTAGTCAATGCAGCTGGTGTGTATTGAATACTGAAAAGCTGGACAACTGGTTTTATTATCTTTGCCTGGTCTCAAGCCAACCCTCTTCTGGGGACAACGGTCTTGACTCTGCATTCTGTGACCTTTTCAAAATCTCATATCGAAAATATGAGTGGATTAGCCAAATTTGTGAATCACAGTCCTGCTCACTAAGTAAATAAGAGCTTGCTTGCTAATTTCAATGGAAGAAGGAGCAAAATTGATGTCAAATTGTGCTCCAACAAAACTCCATTTGACTTGATGTCAGGATAAAATTAATTTCCATTGTCTTTATTGTCCTTTCATGTCTTTTTAATGACGGACAAACAAGGAATTTTACTGAATTTTCGGAATCCTTTCTTGAGAAAGGTTAAGTGAGCCTATAACTTTTATTTCTGAGCACACAAACATCACCTGGGTAGGACCTCCTCTCAGTTCACTGCTGGTAGAAGGAAAAAAATGACTTATAGTGTGGGTGAACATTGGCTGAGTGTTTGCTGGTATGATCAAATCTGATATTTGCCTGGGAAAGAGAGGAGGAGTGCCCCAGGGAACAATTCCCCAGACTACCCTGAACTCATGCAAGAGCCTTGAAAACACTGCTCAGCTCCATGTTTTCCCTCTCCCTCCCTGGCAAGGCAGGCAACGAAGTGGCCCTGTAAAAGAAAAGGTTTGAGAAACGGTGTCCTAAAACACAGTGTGACACTATTTGGAAGGACAAGGGGATTCCTTCTGCTGTCTGTAGTCTCTTCCTTGACTTTATTCTTTAAGGCCTTTTGGTTTTTAGTCTGGTTTTCTCTTGCCAGTCTAGTAACCTGATTTTGAGGATTTCTTCAATGTTAGAGGCTGGCTGAATAGAAATAGGGTGTACTTGTATGTGCACAGACACACACAGGGACATCAGCAAACACGATGCTTTACAAGGCTGTTTACTAGTGGAACTGTAGACAGAGCAGCTACATTATTATTAAATATCTATTCAGTATCTTACAACTAAAAAACAACGGCCTGGCCAAGGCTGTTGTTTTTTATTTTTTTGAATGAGATGAAGTCTTTAATAAAAAATCCTTCTTTGTCATTTTACATGTTTGTGTCAAAATATCTCAGGGCACAAAGCCCAGCAGAAAGCCAACTTAGAAAAAAATAATCTTTGTAAGTGCTTTCATGACAGCGAACCATTAAATCTCCTGAGTAATGTAGGGAAGAGCTGGATCATGCATAGCTTGCTCTCTACCCAGGATGCACCATTGCCTGCAAGATTCTGAATAAAGAGACACACCTGCTAGCTAGCTGATAACACTCTGGGGTCATTTCATTGAAGAAACTGTCAGCCAGGAGGTATTTAAATAAAGCCACAGATGAATTCATGACCTGCACTACTGAGACTAAAAAAAAGGTGTTAAAGCAGAAAGAGAATGCAGATAAATGCACATTCCTTTGTACTGCAACAAAACTTCCCCGTGTAAATCAACTGAATGGGAAAGAATGGTGAAAGAATGCATTTCTCCGTACAGTCGTGGGGAAGTGAGATGGTACAGCTGCACATCTGGCTACCAGCCAAAGCAGTCGTGTGCCATGCTTGTTTGCCTACTAGTGCTGCTTAGATTGGCAAATGCCCATGCAGTTTGAAGAGGGCAGGCACATGACTGGATGGCTGCCAGCAAGTGTGCGGGACTGATGCCACTGCTGGACGCCATAGCCTGGTAGGAATGAGGAATACAAAGGCATTCAATAATCTGAATGTCCCTTTGCTTCAAGAGAGTGGTGCCAGGCAGCATTTAATGAGAGATTGCTTTGTTACAAAGTCCTCGACATCAAGTGGGCTGGTGAGCTCATTAACCTGACTGCAGCAAATAAAAAAGGCGCACTCAGAAGACTCCCATGATAGCATACTCAATAGTGTAAGAGTCCTTTTGCTTCCTTTATGGTGATCCATTAGCAAGCAGCAGTGTAAACACCATAAAGCAAGCCAGTTTTCTGATTGTTCAACTAAAGTCTGTTTTCCCTTGAGGATTATGCCACCAGTTGATGCAGAGACATCCCCCCCACCCCTCCCTGTTATCTGTTACATAATGATCTTCCGTGCAATCAAGGACTTCCCCATATTTCTTAGGAGTACAGCTAAGGAAACTACTGACAATTCACATCTCTAAAACACGAAAGCCAATGATGTAGGGCGCATCAGAAAACAAATAAACCACAAAGTGATGCCAAGGGGAATGGAAAATATGATTATGCTTATGTTTATACAATTTCAGTTAGAACTTATGAAAATGGTACATATCTTTCTGTGTTGTCTTTGTTCCTGTTTACATAGGGCTCTGTATCTGTAGGAGAGGCAGCCCACCTTGCTTACCTAACTTGGTTCTCTGCATTTTCCATGAATGCAGTTTGCCCCCAGGAAAATGCATTATAAAGTAGTACTTCCTGAATAAGTGCCTACCATGTATCCATTCGAAATACAGCCCTTTGCTGATTTACTAATCAAAGGAAAAAGAGGGAAGAAGCAAATCCCCAAAGAATTTCCCCTTTCAAAACAAAGGGGAAGATTCCTTGTTGTAGCTATTCCACTAAATCCACTGGAGTGACACTACTGAAAACATTTTTTTCTACATCTAAAAAGGTCACATTAAAATACCTGTGTTTAATCCCCAGGAACTGCAAAGGGCTGTTGCTTCTCCATAGGCACCCAGCAAACAGAACTAGAAAAATAGCTAAACAAAGCCAAAGATTTTTTTTTATTTTTTGGTAGCTTGGTGATCAGAATGGATCTGGTGAACACTGGTGGTAATGATTTTTGATTATTCAGTTGCTCAGTCAAAGTATCTGTCTCACTCAAGTATCTGTCTAGCACAAAAAATATAAATTAAAATCCTGTTAGGCATTAATTAATATGCCATTCAGAAGAATTACATACTAGTTACAGAGTTTGAATATATTCTCTTCTTAGTAATAAGATAGTTTTAAATTCTTTAACGAATTTCAGAATTCCTTAATGATTTTCAAGGTGCTGCCACCAATAAGATTCCATTATAGGAATTTAAAGTTACCAAGCAGTAATTATATCACCACTGTTAGTATGTGAAATTCTGTAAAAAGGACCAAAAGAAATAATTAGGCTACCTCTTCCTATCTTTATCTACTGTATGACAAAATAGTCTGAATTGTGTTTTTTCTGTGGTGCTTAGACAGTACTTCCTATTTGTAATCAAAACTTGTTTTGGTCTCTATTTTCACATATTGCTTCCCACCTTTTGTTCAGGAACATGCTGGTTAACTGGTGCAAAAAATCTACAGTGGATTGCTGTGGCAGATCAGATACATATTCTTCTAACTCTCTCAGAAATTGTGAAAGGGAAGTCAGGGAAACTATCTTATAGGATTTTTGGAGGTTTTGTGCTCTTAATGTTTGGAAGCAGATGGAGAGGGCATGCTGGACTGAGTGCAGTGAAGGCCACTAAGGCAGCCAGTGGGCTGGGGAACATCATGTTTGAGGAGATGCTGAGAAAACTGGGTTTGTTCAGGCTTAAGATGAAAAGACTTGGGAGGGATATTACCATTGTCTAGAACTGCACACGGGAGAACGTAGGGAAGACATAACCAGCTTCTCTCCGGAGGTGCACAGTGATAAGCGCTGGAGGCAGCAGACACTGGAACATGGTGAAGTCCTGTTAGATATGAGGGTCGGTTTTGCATCTTTTTCACCATTATGGGGGTTATAAATCTCAGCTGGATGTCCAGGAAAGTGGAATTGATATCCTTGTAAACATTAAAACTCAGCTAGAAAAGACCATGAGCAAGCTAATCTGATTGAACCTGCTTCAGTCAGATCCAATTGGGTGTCCTTCAGACCTCCTTTTCAGTCTAAATCATTCCTTGGTTCTGGGGCTGGTCTGTGGACAAGATTGGTCAGGCATGAACTGAGATCCCAGCGAAGGATCTCAGGATTTTTGTGCAGGGTTGATCAGGAACAAAGAAAGGTGGCACCACAGGGCTGCTCTGCTACGTAAGCCCCCAGAACCGCAGCTCGGAGAGGATGCCATGTCTGTGGCATTTCACGGTGCGGTTCTGTCTCTGCCAGCAAGTCCTTCACACTCATAAAAAAGGTCACCAAATGCAGGCAGCAATAGCACCTTGTCACTACAGTACCAAACACTTGCATATGAATTTTTTATTTGAATCATGCAACGCCTGATCCAAAGGCAGTCCTTGAACTGCAAACTCCCGTTGAGAGGACATTGCCAGTGATTTGACCTGACAGTGTGCTAAGATGAAAATCACCAGATCTGTGAGCACTCATAATCAGGCCTTAAGCACAATGCTGGAAAAGAACAAAAGGACTGGAAATATCAGACTCAGGGCCACCACAGTAACTTTGAACTGAACAATGTAGCAGAATATAGCTCTTTTTCCTTTGAATGCAGCAACTTGGGCTGATGTCGAGAACAGTAAGGAAGAGTATGGGGAAGTTGGACCAACTGCTGGCTAGAAGAAGACAACATGGAAGAAGCCAAGCTATCCCAGAAGCACAGTGTTGCTCTGTAACTGCTGCATGGCACCTGACCTGCAACAAAGTTTAAAAGTCAGGGAAAGAAAGCAAGATGAACTTTAAGAAAAGAAAAACAAAATCATTATATTAAATACTACCAGTGCAAACTTTAGCTCAGCAACAGAAAACCAACAGAGTAACAGGCATTTTTGGCAAGCAGGATAAGTGAGAGTATTAAGACAGCTAGATTAGACACAAGATGATATATTTTCTCTTTTTTCTTAGTGTTGTTACATGAATCTCTGTCCTTTAAACTTGAACAAGATCATGTGTAAAGCATCCATGCTGTCCATGTGAAAAGTAACATGGATGTTTGACTACACCACAATAAAAACTGAAATCCTGATGACAAAAGTCTAATTCACACACACATTTGTGAAACTGCTTCAGACAGTCCCAATAGTAGAGGGCAAAGTCCTCATTGCTACAATGGATGCTGCTTTTAGCTCCTTTGGCTGACTTCCCTTCTATCTTTAAGGCACATTCAATGACTTTGACCTTGCTGAGATAGGAGTGAAGGTGACTGCCTGTTTGGTTTAGAGCTGGACAAAGCATTTTGAAGTAAGGGAGGAAAGGATAAACAGGAAGATTCAAGAGTCATGGCAGCAATGCAGAACTTGTTTCTCAAATGTTTGATGGAGCAGCACTAATAAACGAGATAAAGAATTCTTTAACCCTTCTCACAAATCTTTGATTCCTCTTTGTCTGCTTTGTTTGCCTTGCCATCATCACAGAGAAAGCAGTAAGAGCATTGCTGTCTAGGAGTATCCCACAGTATTACTGGGGCTGGGTCAGCGGGTACAGCGTTTTAAGCCTTTCATTCTCAAAACCCCCCTGTTTTTAAAGTAGGCTATATGATGTGATAGAGATTTGTGATTAAATGTTCCTAGGATATCAGCTCAACTCACAGTTCTGCTGTTGTCTAAAGAATGGCCAGACTTTGCAACCACTGTCTGCAAAGCGATAAATAGTTCTCTTCATCAGAGGCGGAACTTGCCTCTCTGTAAACTCTGCTGTGATTCCGGGCTCATTCCTGGGCAGAGGCAATACAAGTTCATTGGAGATTTTCAGTTATCTTAGACTTGTAGGCCATATAATGTCAGCATCAAGCAGTGCAGAGGACCTATCTAACGCCAGTGGACAAGGTTCAGAAGGGATCATGGTATAATATCTTCCTGTGCTGCCTAGACACTAATACATTTGTCTCCTGCAGCTTCATCCTCAAGACTTAAGGCATTCTTGAGAATTCTGTTTGTGTACTAGTTCCACTCTGGGAATTTAATAGCACTTGCTGGCTGTTTGGTGATAAAACAATGTAGGAACAGCAGCACTCCCCCACTCTACAGTGCTGCCTATTTTGAGGTTCCTACTTATAGCAGGAATGCATGCTGAATGGTGTAAAGAATTGAGGAAGGCCATTCACAAAGGCAGCCTGAGCTTAGCCCCTTCAGTGAGCACAGGTAGCCTCTATCCATGCCAACAGGTCAGTTTCAGACAGGGTTTTCAGAAGTCCAGGAGAGTGATTACAACCAAAATGTGCATTTTATATGTGAACAGACCAATGTTATTCTGACAAATATTTCCTCTGGCCCAGATGCATCGAATTGTTGAAAGAACATGGAATCAGCCAGCTGTTTCAGGAATTTTATTTTGTTTCATCTTGTTTTGTTCTTTTCACAAGTATAAAAAAGTGGCAGCCTGGATTTTTTTATAGCCGTTAAGTGCTGGAGAAGCCAGCGTGGTAACATATCATGTTAAGACAGATCATGATTTTCCATTTCTCTGGCTCTTGAGGCCCTCCTGACGCTTTAGCTGCTTATTCCCTTTGACCCCAAATACGCAGACCCATTCCATGCTCCCCAAACCTCCAGACACATCATGAAGACTCTTCCACTCCCAATACTAGAACCTTGCAATGCCAGAAGTTTAACCTTTTAGATTTCACATGTGTGATATCCTAGAGCCTCCTTCAACACTTTGGCCAATGCATATGCATCATAAAGGAAGGGAGGAAGGGAGGAAGGAGTACACCATGCCTGCAATAACTTTTCACAGTTACTCAAGAGCTTCAGAGGCAGGGGCTCTTGAAGTACAGGAGAAGGATAGGACAGAGTGAGAGTCAGGATAGTGGCAATAGTCATTCTTCTTTTTGGAGGAGTCATATTTATATAAATCTATGATTGTTTAAAAAATGAGCTGAAAAGTTATTTAATACATACATGACCTGTCTTGATAGTTAATTTTCAGACACACATTTCACAAATTTTAACTGAATTTTTTCTTCATCATTTGTAAATTTGCTTAAGATAATTAAATTTCGTGTAGACTAGAACAATGTTCTGATAGAAGAGCATTTCTTTTCCTCTTACATTTTAAATCTAGTAAGGTGAGCATTAGACAAAATTCTTTCTGCAGCAGTGGCTGTTGGAAGAGACAATACAGATTAGCAGCGCTTGTTCAATTCTAAACAGGCACTAAAAATATCCTTTTAAAACGTAGGCCAAATAGGTGATGTTTATCTTTTTCTTTAGCTGTTATGCCATATCATTAAAAAGGGCACAGAGGAGATAGGTCTCAGAGTTTCCAATAACAGGAGATGTCTAATTTTGACCCAACTAATGGTGTTTATAGAAGTAAAAGATTAAAACTACACATGACTAAGGATACTTTCCTCCCAGGTCCACATGGCAGTTAGCAGTCACGTCACAAGAGTCACTAATTTCTGGCAGCATGAAGCACCTAGCACGTGTGAGAACAGCATCAAAACCTCTGTTTTTCTGTCTTTTGTGCCTGTAGAATAGAAAGAAGAGCAAATCTTCACCGATATGACCTCAGTTATTTTCTTTCTCTAGCTTCAGCTGGCAGAAAGAAGTGGACCTGGTGTGTCTGCATCTTCTCTCACAGCCTCTGAGGGAAAAGGCAGTACTGGCTATGTTTGCATTGGAAGGTACAGTGGGATATTGAGGCCCAGATAATTTGGAAAACCAGGATGGTTTCTCGTATCTGAAGAAGCTGAGGTTTAGCTATTTGCCTAATACTAGTTCAGGGATTTTTTTTTTTTTTTGAGACCATGTCAAGAGTCACACAACGTTCTGCAGTATTTTGAATCTTGGCTGATGGCACTGATTAACACCTGAAGATGCTGGTTCATCTCATGTATTTTGCTGTATGTCTTGTTTGGAGTTGTTTCACCATGCCATGAAAAAAACATTGTAGAAAACTGCTGGAAACATTAACTTTCATCCTCGGATAGGTCATTCTTGGCCTGTTTGAATTCCTGTCATCTGTGGGGGCAAGACCAGCCGTCAATATGCTCTTTGAAGTAATAAAACTTCTTCAAAGCCTTTCAAGTCAGCTCAAGAAAGCCTAGAAAGTGACAATATTCAGGCAATAATTTTTCCAAATCTGAAAATAATGGTCACAATACACAGAGAAGTGAATTTCTGCCTAGAAAATATTTGGCCCCTTTGTTCCCCTTTCCTAATGCCCTCAGATGACAGCAAGCCAGGTATTGATAAAACAATCAGGGTCAACACCATTAACAACAGGGCACTGGATTAAAAAATTCATAAAAATCTCTGGATCCCCATCTGTCTAAATACCAGGGATGAGTTTATCGTGCCCCTCCTCCTAAATCACAGGTTTTTGTAGTAAAATTGATTAGAATCAGAATTTTGTGACTTGAACAATCCTTTCTTTGCCTGCAGTGGCATGTTGTTCAAACAGAGAACCGAATGAAGCAAAGGTTTGGTTTTCTGCTGTTAATGCAGCATTCAATAAAGCACAGGGTCCCCAAAAGCTGGCCCAAAATATGCATGAGGCAGTATTAAAAATAGACGGGAATGTAGGAGTGGTAGCTATGAAATTAGCAAAGAAAAAAAGTGTAAATAAAAATGTACAGTGTTACTTTTTTGAGCACTCTGCTGGGCAAAGTGGGGAGGTTGAAGAAGCTGAATGTAGATGTGAGCCAGGAGAAGGAGCTGTGTCCCGCAGTCAGGCTGCAGCCCCTTCTTCCCTTACATCCCACCTGGGCCAGCCAACAGCACAGCTCCGACTTTGGTGAAGTGGGAAAATAGATTTTACTGTCCCCAAACTACTCTGCTCACCAATTGCCACCCAATTTTGAGGATCCTGGTTGCCTGGGAAACATAACTGGGTGTTGCTGTGGAAACTCGGCTTCACTGACCACTGGGTTCCCCTGCCACCAGGCGAGGAGATGGGAACTCTCCGCGTTTGTGCTACCAAGTGGCAGGAGATAGCTTGGATAGCACTGATGCTACCAATAAAGTTGCAAAACGGTGTTAATAGATTTTGCTTTCACTTATTTAAGCCTTCTCTGCTCTTGACTTTTGGAGGGAAAAAAAACCTGAGGATAATCCATTTAGGTAATAGATCAGAGGAACATGTAGGAGGAGGAGGAGGCATTTGTTTATTTATTTGTGTCAGAAAAGTTTCTAAGACTTTTTGTGCACAAATTACTTGGAAAGAAATGGACTTGAAAGCCTCACAAAATGTACAATTTCACATCGCATTAATGTAAGCTTTTTGAAGTTAATATAGTCCATCCTTTGCCATTAGTGTTCCTCTGTAGTCAGTTGACTTAAACTGTTCATCTCACAACAAACGTATGCTGTCAGTAAAAGCAATAGCTGCTGCAGCCTGCATTAGCTCCTTGTTTCCAACACCCATGACAAGGAGAAATGGTATTGACCGTGTTTAACCCCGGTTCTGTATTTTGGGGCAAAAGGAGTTAAGAAATATCTGAAACAGAATGCTGTAAATTCCTCAATGGCTTCTGCCGGCTTTAAAAACAGAGCAACAGCTAATTTTTCTTTCTCTTTTAAGTAAAAAATTGGAAAAAACCATTATTATGGCTCACATTGACATCAAGGAAATAATAATAATACGTTGCACTTATACAGCAGCTTTTATCCCAATTTTTCAAAGGATTTTTTAAACATTAATGGTGTTCCACTTTATTCTCTGTTGGTAAGGTGGTCACATGGTGGTGTGGGAGCTGAGGAGACAGAAGGCAATTTATAGGGTGGTGGGACACTGCCGCAGAGCTCAGGAAGCAATGCAAGCTACTGACAACAGCTCTATGGCTAAATCATGTTTAAGATAAAATAGTCTGTCTAATCTGTCACTGTCACAGTTTGCTGCTGTAGAAAGGGACAAAATCTTCTCTGTAGTCCAGTGATTCTGCTGCAGACGCTACAGCAAAGGAAGTCAAGGTTGGGCTGGTTTAGCAGTATCTCTTGATCTATTTACTTTAGCAAACCCTGGTCTTCTTTTTTTTTTGTCTTCCACGATACTTAAAAATACACGTAAAAAGCTGTAATTATGGTATATCTACCTATGTTCGCAGAAGGCAATAACTGAGTAAAAATGCAGAATATCTTGAGTAATTGTCCTGCCTTTTTTACACTTTTGGGGCTCCAAAAATATCTGCACTTGAATTTATTCAAAGAGAGAAATTTTGGGAAGTCAGGAAAAATATCTCCCTTCCCCCCCCTTTTTTTTTCCTAATTGGAAAAAAATATTGTTTTCTCACTCTAATAAATATTCACAAATTTGATATTCAAGTGAGGAAAGGAAAAAAAGGATTTTTTTTTCCACTGGAAAGGTGACATATGAGTAGCCCTTTTTAAAAAATACCTCCATATCCAGTGTATAAACAATCAGGGCTCTGGAGGCATCTCTTAAGTGACCTTACAGACACAGGGAATACTATGTTACCCGAGGCTCACAGGAAACCCTGCCTTATCTGTAACTAATATCAATCAGAGGAGCTCTGATGAAATCTATGGAGCTACATCAGTTTACACAGGCTGAAAATCATGCTCAACTGTTCCCAGTCAAACAAAGGCACACAATTCTCCATTTGCCTCAACAAAGGCAGATGCTTTACCTCCTTACCTGCTCCATTTGCTTTAATGAGGTGTTCACAGCAAAGCGTAAATGGTACCATTTAGACGTCAACATTAAGCATGGCGATGTTTTAAGAGTAGCACTTAAGGAAATTAAATGCGTAATCTGAGCTAATGTGAATGGCGTATGACTGTTGTTAAATAAAGCTAAAATGGACAAAGTAAAATTCTCTCAAGTGCCTCTAACTAAGGCATGTTGTTAGTAGTGTGAGTTACACACATGAGGCATTATCTTGGTACACTGGAGATTTATCTATTCAGATTTTTAACATGGAAACAGGTGATTAAGATGACTATGTCTGTTCCATGGCACTGGCACTATCTGTTACAACATTAGTATTCGATGTGCAAAATTCTAAAGGTGGAGAAATACTGTGTGTTAGGAAATACTGGGGAGGGACTGTGGCTGTTCTGTGTACACAAGGAGAGAGGCAGGTGCTGTTTTGTCCCTGTCCTCACATATTACAAATGTAAGAGGCAGAGGCATGATTTCATAGATTTACCCCAGCGGTGTAGGTGGCATCATTGGCTCTGCTGGAATTATACCAGATTTGCTTCTGTCTGAAACGAGAATTGGGACTAGCTGATTTAGCTTAGAGTGCTGATATGAAATAAAAGCGAAAATGTCATTCATTTGTGTTTCTTCCTGTACCGAGAAACCGCTGGAGGCCTTGTAGGAATGGGAATGTTAGCACTAACAACATAGCATTGCTTGTGTGTATATATATATATATATGTATATATCACTATATTTGCTTTAAAACAGTCTTTTGGAACATGTTATGCCTATGTTAAGGCATACCTTTGATTACTGGCTCTAACCATGTTCATGAGGTCCAGCCTCTCATTTTTTGTGTGTCTGTATATTAACCTGAGGACAAAGTAATAGCCTTTGCTAGACTCAACAAAGCCCTGTATTCATGGGGAAAGCATTATCACAGATAAAAAAAAATCTGATTTAAAATAATTTTCAGACCTTTCTACTACCCTTAGGTTAAAAAAAAGGAAAAGAAAAAGCAATGAATAAATTAGTAGCCACATCATCGTTCCAACAACCTAATTTCAATAGTATCGTAATAAAAGGACAAAGGTCATAGATTAAAGTATTGTAATGGAAATGCAAAATCTGTATCTGCTCATAGGTTTAAAAATGTATTTTTAAAGATAGTACCAGTAACGATTCTAATTCGAGCCTGGTGTCACTTATAAGAAAATACTTCTATTTCATTCTGATTCAAGAACCAATATTTACAAGTGTGGGTGTATATAAGCATAAATAAATAGTTAACAATTGTACTGAGAATATCTGCATGGAGTTTTGGGTTAGCTGCAGAACTGTTTGTCTAATGCTCTTATCAGGACACCTGTTACAATTTAATCTTTTTTTCTCTTTCTCTTAGTAGGAGGCAAGTAATAGATTCAGGATATGGCTAGAAAACAAAAATAGGAATATAATCTTCCTGGTTTCTGCCAAAATGTTAAAATGTATCAAATTCCTAATTCATAAATTACAAAAGTATCCACAATACTTAGAGTAAAATCACAGAGAGTAATGTAGCTCAGACCTACTGGAGGCTGGTATCCAGAGCGCTCTATCCTAAATAAACCTGTGAGAGAATGCAAACTGAACTTTGGTGAGAGAACCCAAAGTGACTTCTGCATCAGTAACTGCAGAAACCTAAGCTCTCCCTCCATAGAGAGCAAATAGAATAATTTCCTACAACTTGAATATGAACAGTTCTCTTCCTGCTTCCTACTGACTCTCAAAGTCAGAGTCAAAAATGCATGAAGGAGGCTGTCATGAATAATATACACTTTAAACTTTTGTCTGCAGTTTTTTTTACATGCAATTATTTAAAGGAAGAGAAATAATATTGGTTTGCTATGGTATGTTGCATTCTCTGCCCCTCCCTGCCCAATCCCGCTACCCCCCTCAAAATAGTTTCACCTATGGTCGAGGATCCATACAAAAATAACTGACGTTCCCTCTACCTAATGTGATAGTACATAGCGTGGAAAAAAAACTCATTTAACTTCTGTCATTTCCTAACAAAATACTTAACAAGCAGTTTGCAGTGCCAAGGTAATGCTGCAGGACTCTCTCTCACCAGATCAGAGCAGTAATAAAGACGCACCTGAAGGATGCCAGGGCTTTGCGTTCAGGGGAACTGTTCTGCATTGCACATCAGAAAACAGACCTAGGGGACATGAGAACAAGCTTAGCTGAGAGGACTCTTCATCTTCACCTGGGCATGCAGAGGTTTGCAACCCTGCTCTATCCACTGCCAGCTGTCTTGCTGCCAGTTGAAGGACAGTGGAAGTAGAGCAGCCTTCAGCCTTTCAGGTTGTTTCCTTCCACAGGAGCAGAGCCCTGACTCCTGCAGTGTTGTGTTGCCTTGTGGCCACTCCTGGCTCTCTGTCCTGAGCCTCCCTTGCTGAGGTAATGAGTTTGAGAGCAGAGATACACAAACTATGATGTACCATTAGTGGCACACAGGCTGCTTCAAATCTGTACAGCCTGTGGAGAAAATTGGTCCTTCCGGGCATGCACAGGACACAGGAGCTGCTGCTGGCAGTGTCTCCCAAAGTAGCTCAGCTTGGAAACACCTGATCTGATGCATAGTGGAGGTGCAGAACATCTGCAGGTCTTTGTCCAGCTTAGTTCTTGTGCTCTCTAGTCTCCTCTGTTGCTAGCAGGACTGACCTCTTACTCTGAAGGGTTGCTTTTGCAAAGCACCTCCTCACTTGTGCTGGAGTGCTGTACTGTGTTTGGAGAGGAAAGGTGGACAGAGCTCCTCCAGCTTCTCACTCCTGGAGGCCAAGGTTAGGAATGGCACTGAGCACGGACCAGGAGGGTGAAAGGGACAAAGGGGCTGTTTATTTTGCTGGTTAGAAGACTGCTTTTCCCATGTGGAACTTACTTGCTGGTGGCAAGAGAGTAGCCTTTACTTAGAGATTAAAGGTGGAAACCATAAATCAATCTTATGCAATCTTTTCCTGGGAGCACACTCTTTTGGAGTAATAGGCTTTTGTAAAGGGACGCTGAGGGTGGTGGGATGTGAGGTGAGGCATGGGCCGCGCTGAAGTTCAGCTTATGTTTGGTTTAGCCCATGTCTCTACCAGCCTCTTTTGAGCCAATAAAGAAATATTGTGAGCTACAGCTATAATCTGGTCTCCTCTGCCCTCCTAAAAGTTCCTTGGGATAAATATGTTCTGGAGATCACAGAAAGCCACAAATTCATCTCATAGAAGCTGTATCACTCTTTCTTGTCTTCATGGATTTCACGATTTGCAAAGGTAAGCAGATCTGGTCCTCATTCATGCATGTTGGTATGCATAAAAATGGATATTGCTCATTATACAAGTTTTTCTACAACATATTTCATTTCAATATTTAGTTATTTAATTTGAAAATATATACAACTCTTCAGACGCCCTCCCACAGAGGGCCTAGTCTTTCAATGCACGCTATTACAGAGATGTTTCCAAAGAGCTTGCATCTCTTCTGTAAGGGAAGGGAGGATGTTCTGGGATTTGTTCACAAATGCAGCTCACACTGCATGATTTCAAACTCCTTCAGTGCGAGAGGAATGTGCTATCTTCATTTACCATTTCTTCCCACAAAGGAAGCTCAGGTAGGACTTCTCAGGTCAGTGCAGAAGACACAAATGTACATGTATGTGTGCGTACACGAGTTTTAAAGGAAAGCTGGATCTTTCCAAAGAAACTCCTGTAGCAAACCAGTGTGGTGCTCTGTGTTTGGCTCGGCCTCATCCTTCTGTGCAATCGCAGAATGAAGAGATGGAAAACAACTTGCACATGATTTGTGTTGTGTCTCTCTTCCAGTGATGTTCTGTTTTTTACCCTGTACTGCTCAGGTTTTCCAATTTGTTTTTAAATAGCTTGTGGTTATGGCTTCTCCTTCTTCCCTTGGGACACTATTCCACAACCTAATGGTTCTCAAAATTAGAATTTTTCCTCCATCCCAGGTGTATGACTTTGTTTATAAAGCGGTGAATTCATGCAGTAATGTACGTGGTGCAGATGTTTCACATGGGGACATTTATGTGAAGTGCTTCCATTGAAAAATGGGGATAAAATCAAAAAAACCTTATTAAGTGAATTTACAATATATGATGTGTAAACACGCTTTTATTTTGCAATTTCACTACAAAATTAGCGACACATACAACTGTAATACTGTATTGCCACATAAAAATTAATTACCAAGAATTCTATTTTTCCAAAGCTTAGGATCACAGCAAATTAATTAAAATTCTTCATATAAAAGAAGAAATTTCATAATACATTCTTACAAAATATATGGATAGTACATATCAACCTTTTAAAATTTGTGACTGTAACATGGGCTTTTTTCTTTTTCTGCCTTTTTAATAAGGCAGCAATTGAGATCTATCACATCCATAGCATATATCACTGTTTTTATTCAAGAATTCTTGTGAAAATAAAGCACTTCTTTTATTCACAAAAATCATAATTGCAACATACATAAAACCTGTCAAAGCTCCAATTTCCAATATTCTAATGAATATCAAAAGAGTCCAGCATTTGTGACTTTGACAAATTGCAAATGAGGTTTTATTCATTAAGAGGGCCGCTAATGTTTATTTAAATGCAATTTACTGTTGCATTATTGATTAGCTACTGCAAAATTATCTTACAAGGAGCACGTGTAGCAAGAAGATTTCAGGTTGAGAAAGGATTTATCTAGGGAAGGCCTGTAGGCTTGATTTAGGCCCCAGGACATGAGAGTTTTAATTTATCTGGAAAGAAAGGCCTGGTGGAAGGTTTGCTTTGTTTGCATTTAGACAGCAGATGAAAGGGGTTTTGATGTTGAGCTGAGAGAAAATGGCTGCCACTCTTGTTATTCACAGAGAGAATTGAGAAAAAGGAAAAATCTATTATAGGGGGCAAGATAAAAAAATGTCTGTCNCAGTCCTATTCAGCATCAGCCTATATGTGGGTTGTTATTTTTGGAAGGAGAAATAATATAGAAAATGTTGCTTATTATCTAAAATCTCCTTAAGAAAACCCCAACTCATATTGCATTTATTACTGAGTCCCAACTTGTTTTTTCAGGGCCACAAAACTCCACTGAGATTGCCATATCTGACCTGAGAGTACAAATTAAACCTGGCCCTATATATGTTAATGAAACCTGAATGTATAATGTTTTCACTGTTTCCCAATATAACCAAACACTTTCTGGCAATGTTTCATGGAACTAATTGGTAACAGCTCAAAGAGTGATACAGAGCCTCTTTGGCTTCCACCTTAAGGAGGGAGGCATCTGCAGTACTTACTTGTTCTAGCACTGGTTTTGTCTACAAGAATCAATTAGTCATGTAAACCTCTGGCACGAATCCTATCCTTCCTGAGGGGTTCTGCTGCAAGATTGAATAGGACTCAAGCAAATACATATAAGGGATAGAGATTTAAGAAGGGGTAGTCACCCCATTGATCTAATAGACAGAAGCCTGTGAACCTAAAGAATGCCACTGGATCAGGTGGAATCTGGTAAGCAGGCAGCTTCCGCTCCTGAAAGAAACTGTTTTAAATTTCCAACTTGGAGAAAAGTGTCTTAAACAGAACAAACTGCTACTTCAAAAGGCATGGATCAAGTACACAGTAGCAGGACCTGAATGTCCTTTTCTGGACTCATTACAACCTGACAGGGCTTCTCATTTCAAATGACAGTCAGGAAAACTTGGAAAGCTCTCGGCCAATTGCAAGCAGGAAGAATGATCCGACTGAAATTAAATCTGAAACTCAAATATTACACCAAGACCTTTCAACTTGCTCATTATTCCATTAAACCAACTGTAAAAGCACCATTCTTCATCTGAAATGAGTTTAGAAAAACTTTCATTGTGTGACTTGGTCCACAAATGAGAGTGACGGGAGCAGAATGATATTTTCCTTCAGGGCTTATACCTTTAGTGACTCTGATGATGATGACTAAGTATCAGATCTGACAAGCTGAAGGTTAATTACTTACTCTGTGTTTCAGGTCTGTCAGGGCAGAATATCAGCATCGATTTATTTACCAAAAGTCAGGAGTATTTGGTATTTACTTTGGGCATAGAGAACTGTTGTTCTAAAGACTTGTCTTTAGAACAATGCTAGTCTTCTACTAAACCGAAAATGTTTCTCTGCTTCCCATTTTGGCTTCATTTAAATCTCTTCTCTTTCCTCAACTTCCAAGGATCTCTTGGTATTTTTTCTCTTTACTTTCAGTCCTTGGCAAACAGTAAAATATTTCACATCACATCAGTGAAGATTATGAGCAATTAGAAGGCTCAGATAGCAAGCAAAGTAGGTGGTGTAACTTTGAGATGGATGAATGCATGCATAGTGGTCCACTAGAAAATACAAGAAACCTTATATCACACTATTAATGGAAAAGTCTTAAAAAAATCAGGTTGGTGACAAAAATCTTTCCCCATGAATGTGACATATTTCAATCATTAACTGGTGAGGAAAACAGATTATGTGGTGCTGCTGCTGCAGCAAAGGAGAGAGATGTCTGAAATGCTGCCAGTGAAGCATTGCTTGGTAAACTTTTCAGCCTTTTCCAATTTAATTTTTTTTTTGTTTGTTTTTTTGCAGTCCAATTAAAATGGAAACAAAAATTTATGGGAAAAGGGGTATATTTATATAACATACTTTTACAGGCCTTTGGAGTCTTCCTTAGCAGCATTTTTCTCATCTTCTCTCTGACCCTGTCTTTCACGTGTCCCCATATCCCTTGGTCTCCTCTGTTTTGCCAAAACTTAGGTTCTTTCTCACTCTTCTGTGGTTCTTCTGTCTACTTTCCTCAAAGAATGTCTTCCTCCCTGAGACCTGTGTTTAGTTGGGATTTATTTGGGTGCAGTTAATTAAATCTGGATTTCACCTAGGTTGCATTGGAAACAGACATCAGAATTCCACTGGCACTGTACGACGAGAGACTTAAATATAGATGCAGCGTCCTATTTCCTTTTCGTCGTCTCTAGTACCCTGTTCTTGTTTGTTTACTCAGACTATATATAGAGCTGCTCTTTTGTTTCCAGAAAAAAATTCCTTTGCATGCATTATCTATCCATAAATCCTTTTCTTTGCTGTGTAGAAGCCTACAGCTACAGTTGGAGTCAAGTTATGCTGAGATCCCTGATCAAAACACACACACTTCAATAGAAACATCACTCATCGGGAATTTGCTCTGATGTTGCCTGCAACAAACATTTAGGAACTGTTTTGTTTTCTCTTCTCTATGTCTGACTTTAATTTAGAACCCAAAGCTCCAGTTAGTTACATGTATATTAAAAATAATAATAATAATATTAATAACAACAACAAGAACAACAAGTGAAAAATGCCTTTTATGCAACACCAAGTAATAAAATTTTTTTATTCTTTTCTTTGACATTCTCAGTACCCCTAACCTTTAACAGAAATGTTCTCTATTTCTTTAAAAGAGTGACGGCTATCCCAGTAGCTACTCAAGTACATGTCTTGAAAACAAATAGTTCCTTAGCATTTCCTCCAATAACTTTTTTCCAAAGACAAATGAAAATTTCTCTTATGTTGTCTTCTGAGCCAAAAGGAGTGTCAAACAAAACAATATTCTGTATAAAATAAAATCAAAAAGAAACTTGACGTCCATATCAGACCTTGGGGAAAAATGCTACTTGTATATGTTGAGTCTCAGATTTGTTCTACTTTGAGTAATTTACCTTGAGGATTTGGCATATTATGCTTAGAAAGATCTTGGTAGAAGGAACATGAACAAAAAGACTGTGCAATGCAAGGATACAGGAATGTAGGAAGAACAGTTGTGCTGGTGGAGCATTGGTCCTGTGCAAAAAGGACGGCTAAGAGTCAGACGAGATAAGTCAAGCAACTCCCATCAACTAATGCAGGATATCTATGCTAGACATACAGAGGGAAAGTAGAGCATTCAGACTGCATTGTCTGTGGTGGGTTGATGCCAGGTACCCACTATCACTAAGCCACTCTATCATTCCCCTCCTCATCTGAAATGGGGAGAGAAAATATAGCAAAACTTGTGGGTTGAATAATGACAGGGAGAGATCACTCACCAATTATTCTCACGGGCAAAACAGACATGAATTGGGGAAAATTAATTTATTACCAATGAAAGCAGAGCAGGATTACAAAAAAAAAAAAACCAACTGAATCTTCAAACAACTTTTCCACACCCCTCCCTTCTTTCCAGGCTTAACTTCACTCCTCATTTTACCTACCTCACCTCTGCTGGCCCAGGGAGACAGGGAATGGGGGCTGTGGTCAGGTCCTCATAAGTTGCATCTGCCACTCCTTCCTCCTCAGAGGGAGGACTCCTCACACTCTTCCCCTGCTTGCCATGGGGTCCCTCACAGAGCCTGCTCCAGTGTTGCCTTGCCCTGGCGTCACAGTCTCCTTCAGGCACCTGCTGGGTTGTATGGTCCTTCACAGGCTGCAGGTGAATCTCTGCTCCGCTGTGGACCTTCGTAAGCTGCAGGGGGACAGCTTGTCTCACTGAGGCCTTCAGGGAGGACTGCAGGGGAATCTCTGCTCCAGTGCATGGAGCATCTCCTCCTTCTTTACTGGCCTGAGGGTCTGCAGAGTTCTTTCACATATTCTCCTGTCTCTCTGGTTGTAGGCAGAGTGGGTTTTCTTATTTTTCCCCCCTTCTTAACTACATCCCAGATATGCTACCACCATTACTGATGGGCCTGGCTTTGGTCCATCTTGGAGCCAGCTGGCATTGGCTCCATTGGACATGGGACAAGCTTCTGGCAGCTTCTGGCAGAATCAACACCTATAGTCCCCCACTACCAAAACCTTGCCAAGCAAACCCAATACACTGTCAAGTTCCCATTCTGGATTTGCTCTCAAGCTTGAAGAATACCAGAGACTCAGAGGGCAGAGACGTAAACTTTGGTAGAAAGTATTTTTAGAAGGAAGGATTATGTAGAAATGAGGAAGCATAATCAAAAGAAATTCAAGAGGGATTCAAATGGCAAAACACTGTCAAAATACTCGTGAATGGGAAAGAGAGTGTTTAAAGATAGTGCCATGGATTCAGCAAATATATGCTAACTATCAAAACAATCTCAAGAAAGACAATTCCTTCCTCCTAGACTGATGCATTTTAGACAGTAGGAAATTAACAATGAGATGAAGGACATTATTAAATGTAAGAATTTTGACTTCCAAATTGAAGTTCTGCTCAAGTGAGGAAAATAACAAAAAAAAAGAAAAAGAGAAAAAAGAGAAAAGCTTTGGCAAGTGTTAAACACAATAAGGCAAGTCAAAAAAGGGTTCTGAAGAGCAGGTTGTTAAAGGTGTAAGAACTAAAAGTGAATTCTCTTCAAACACATCAGAGGCAGGACTTGTGAGATAGTCTGTAGGGCCAATAGATGATGGATATAGTAAAGGAAAGCTCAAAGGAAACAAAGCCATGTAGAGAAGCAAAATGAATTCTGTGCTTCTTTGTTCACTGGGAAGGGGGAGGGAGGCAAGGTAGACCAAAAACTTTGTTTACAGGAAAAATACCAGAAAAGAAGCAGCATCAACTTTTAAAGAACAGAGTTATCTCTCTCTAATCTGTTCCAGTTTCTCAAAGGAGTAGCTGGATTTGCAAGCAAAGCTGATCTGATGGAAACAGTCTGCATAGCTGTCTCCAAGTGCTTCATCAAAGGCTCCTAAAAAACCTAGCCTATCATGCTTTAATGGCCAGATAATCACACATGAAAGTTCAAAGATAGGCACCTACCTCTGTAATGAGGCACCTGAATAAATTATTTGCCTTTTATTTTTTTATTTATTTTTTATTTGTACATGTCTTGCAGCTCATTTCATGGGACAAGAATGCGGTTTTGGCTCTGTAGAAAGTATGGATTGTTTTATTTAGTAGTCCAACATCAGGCATACAAACTGGCCCAACTGCCATTTGATGTCCACAGAGGGACATATTTTGACACCTTTGACTATAGCCAGATGCACTAACTGCAGAAAATAAAATATCCCTTTTGCCATATTTGTGTTGAGATGGAAAATAAACCACTTAGTTCTGTCTTTACACTTCACCTAGCTGACAGACAGAAAAGCAGATTACCACTGAATTAAAATGTTTTTTTACCAGCATTCATCTGAGACAAGAAATATCAACTTCATTGAACTATTCACTCTATAAAAACTCATAGTAAACACACAAAACCTGTAATGTAGGAAGAAATACAGAAAAAATAATAGTGTACAGGCACAAAGATTGGATAAAATAATCATGAGATCTAAGAAAAGAATACTGTTCCCTGCTATTGAGAGTAGCAGCACTTAGAACAATGGCAACATCAACAAATCCTGGCTGACTGGTGCCAGGGTTCCCCATGATCCGCACCTCAGGTATTCTTCCATATCACTGCTGTTAGAAGGTTTTACCATTCTGAGGCAAGGGAAAGAAAATTTCATTCTGCAATTCGATTTCTCAGTTTCATTTTCCACGTTTGCCCTGAAAAATGGAAGTCTCTATCACAGTAGCAAATTAGCCTCAGAAGATGCTAGATTGGCCTGAGAGATTTGTCTTTTCACACGCTGCAGTTGTTTTGGAAATAGTCTTAAAAGAAAATAGCATTATGCCTGTTTATTAACAGAATCTGGAAACTGCACAGCCTGTATATTTTTTGAGTTGAATAAAGAGCCTTTCTATAAAGTCGTTCACACAACCTGTTATTTGGGTTGAAAAGCACTCTACATGAAAACACTGGCTTGAATGTCAAAGACAGGAATAGGAAAGTTTTGCCGGGTTCTCTGTTTCAAACTCCGAAGTAAATTTGATGACTTCAGAGAAATTATACTGGGGATCACTTCAGGCTCCCATAGGCAGCCAGTACTCTATAAATGTAATATTATAGCAAATTAAATTCTATATCAGCAAAAGCATCACCCCAGCAATGTGTGTAGCTCCCTCAAATTCGTCCAGCCCAGCCAATAAAAGTAGTGGGTTATTTGTTTGGGGTTTTTTTGTTTGTTTGCTTTGTAGGGTTTTAAAATTCATTTAGAAATAACAGACTGACACAACTCCAAGAATTTGCTGCAATAGAGGTTGGCAAGTGGGAGGTCTGTTTTGGTGTGCTTTCAGGTAGGCAGGCACAGCCATGTTCAGGTTAACAAATGCAGTGAAGCTCACTGGCTCTGCAGGAGCTTCTAAATACCTGTCTGAAAGGTGGTGAGGGCAAAATAAAGGAACTGTAGATTGTAGCTGTAAAACTACTTAATTGGTAACTGGTTTGCATTCTTCTAATTTTTTCTTTTAGATTAGATGTTAATTTTACATGTCCTGTGCATCTTCTAAAGAAACACGGGGATTCTTGCCAAAAAGCTTGAATGGCTGGTATTTTGCCAGAAAGACCTCTGCCTGCCCCCAGGATTGACACTCTGTCTCTCCTGTCTTTGCTGAACTAATTACTTGGAGGAATTAAATTACAGTAACAAATCGGCATCTCATCGTGATTAGAATCTGTTTGAAGTAGGCCTTTTTGTTACTCATTGTATTTTATAATTCCTTTTAAAATGGCCTATTGAGGGGATCTCAGTAAGATTCATGCTGGTGGGACAGTCTATGGAACACTGCCATTTTATTTTATATTGCTGTGAAGAATGGTTGCTCTACTTTGAAAGAGGATTGATTCTAAAAACAGTCCAGAAGGGGGATGATGACTCGGTTTTTATTCATCCAGTCTTGTCATCACATTCAAGTTTAGAGATTACTTTTCTATTTGCAAGCCTTGCAGACTCGCCCAAGCCTTTGAAAATCAACGTGGCTTCTCTTTTTTGCCGAGACTCTTAAAAAGCCTATCCTGATTTTGCCTCTGCAACTCCACTGTCTGAGTGCATCTCTGACAGAAGGGTAGGATTGCAAGGTAGCTGCTGCCATGACTCTGCCTTCTTGTCTATCCCTTAGCCTCTAGGAGATTCAAAAACATTTTGTCATAGATGGAGCAAAGTTCTCAGGTGCTATTAAAAAAAACCACAAACAGTGATTCCATTGGAAAAGGCTTATTGATCAAACCCTAGACTTCTTAGAGCTGTTTGAGAGTTTGGATTCAGCTTTCTATCACAGAAAGTTTCCCAGGTTCAAGATGAAATCTGATCGGAACAAGGAAAATGATCTGACTTTACATTTCACTGTTAAAGTCATTTGTGCTAGACAAGCAAGGAGAATTTAATGTTGTCTCGGAACACCACACTTTCTACAGCTCTATATGAAAAAGGAAGAATTACAGATCAAAACCCCCCATTTTTCAGCCTAACACAGAGTTAGCATCTCTAGTATTAAATGATTCTACCTGCACGAAGGATCTGTTATAAATCATGGGATACCTCATTCTTGGCAAAATAAACATCTCACCTTCCACATGCAAGGATAAAAGAGAGAAAACACAAAGCTGTATTGCATGAGGTAATCCAAGGTTCATCTGCCTCTGAGATATTGGTCTTACAGCTTGCTATGCAGTCATGTATTGTTACATAAATCTGGACTAAAACTCTTCACTTTTTCCACTTCGGACAGCACCTGTCAGACAGAAACCCTTAATGAAAGGACTATATCCTCCTACTCTTCCTCTCCACATATTGTCACTTGCTTCCTAAGTCATTCCTCTGGAAAGACTACTCTTGGAACATGGAGATAATCCCTGGTTAACTAAGGTAGCTCTAACAAAGACATTAAATACGAAGTAAGAGTGCAAAAATATTGTTCCTCAAAAACCTTACCATGGATTTATGGCTTACCAAGTTAAGGGAGTATGATAGAGACATGTCTTGGTTTGAAAAGACAGGAGTATAATTCTGAAATTGAGGAGCTTTTAGGCAATGATATGAGAAAAAAGAATAACAGTTCTTTATTAATATAAACAGCAACGGTACCCACTGACAGAGTCAGAATACAACCTGACACCCTGTTCAGAGTGGTGGTAGCAGTCCAGATGAAAATGGTCCTCTGAAGCGCTGATCAGGTAGAAGGAAAGATCCTGATGGTCCAGTGAAAAGCTCTTGTCCTCTGGACATCCAGGAGCAGGAGCTAGCTGGTGCTGTACAGTCCCAGAGTCCAGTTTATATTCAGGTGGGAATGCTTGGCTCCTCCCCCCTGGGTGGAGCCTCTTACAATGGGATGAGATGACTCATGAGTCATGTGGTGGGCTCTTAATGGCCCATTAGCAGAGATAATGGGCCCCGGATAGCAGGAGATAACAGTGCCCCAGCTGTTTTAACGGCTTTGGAGGTGGTGATAGAATAAACCTATTTTTAACCTAGGACAAGACAGTATAGTCTTGCTTTCGCAGTTGACAGTGAAATATCCTAGGAAAGCTGGAGTAGCTGCTATTTTGAAGACCATTTTGGAGACCGGGCAATTCAAAGGTTTGGTCAGAGCCTTGCACTGTGATCAGATTTCTCATTGAGATCTTTATCCTAATATTAACACTACATGTTCTTTCCTAATTTGTTTACCTTCCATGTGACTTAGTTCAGGATCCATCCAAAACCCACAGCAGCCAGGTGGTCTGGATTCCTCATGAGTCTCTCATTGGATACTACAGTCCTAAAATTTATAGTTTTTCAGAAGTGAGATAAGACCAAATTGTCTCTAAAATCGTCACATGTTGTATGTTCTAGAGTTGCTAATGCAAAAGATAGGCTGATATCAGTGTTTATTCTCATTTATTTTAATACCTTTGTGCAATAGAAGAGTGGGAAACAGCACATACACACTCTCTGTAGCAGGACCCAGGTTTGGAATTGTGAAGAGAAAGAAATAATAAGGCAAAATGAGTGTCTGAAGCAAGGAACACAAGCAGGAATTAGCACACTGACATAAGGTTAGGAAATCTGTGAGTTCCATAGCTGGAGAAAACAGCCCATTAAATGAGAAGACCTGGAAAGCTGGAAAGAGACAGGAATATAAGAGTAGGTAGGGCATTTGGCATTAAAAAAACCACAATAAAAATGTTTGGTTTCAAAAATTAAAATGGAAGAGTGGGAATTAAAATGCAGAAATGTAGATTTGCTTTGTAGACACAGAATTCCAAGTCAGGAAAAACAAAGAAAGAAACCCACTCCTGTGGGTTCCACATTGCGTGGGATGCCAAAGATAGGGGAGACACCTCAGGACTGCTTGAGGGGACACCCTGCAGAGCAGAAGCTTCCACTCTGTGCAGGATAAATGTTCCCTGCAGCCCCGGTGGCCTGGCGAGGAGCTGCAGTGGCCACGGTGAGGGCATCACTGCAAAAAGCCTTGCTGCCCAAAGCATTGCTATTTCTGCTTCCATGGAGATTCTGTCTCTCTGCTCCCAGTCTGTCTCCCTCACTTTAAAGCCCGAGCACCTCAGGCAAGAGGCCTCCCACCAGGGTATAAATGTAGCCTATCCTGAATTTCATGAGCAGTCACAGATATGTGCACCGTTTTATCAAAAACTCAACTTTGACTGACATCAACCGAACATAATGAGAAACACTTTTGAGAATAAATTGAAATAGAGTGAGCAGAGCAGTAAAGGCAGCTTTATCAGAAGAATAGATCTCAGTGACCTCTCTGTTTTTTTTTTTTTCCAATCTGCCATTAGTAATAAAAAGCAGAGGCATAATGAACATTGCTTTCTGCAACAAAAGTGTTAATTATTCCTTCTCTCCCACAGAGGTAGTGAAATGTCATTGATGACTGGTTTGCAAATTCTATAAAATATGCTTTCATCCACTTTTGCTATCAGAAAGAATCAAATCATTATATGTTTTAAATTATATATATCTTTCAGATCACTCTGATTTTTTCTCCTAGGTACAAATGGATGGTTCTTAGCTTAGCATGACTGAAAACAACAATGAATATTAAGGTAGTTTTATCATTCCATTTAGTATGCAGATAAGAGAAGTTTTTTTATTGCTAACAGATATTTGTATAGCTAAATACAAGCAATTGTTATCTAATGTGTTTGATGACAAACTGGAAACTTCAATTTACAAAATAATTATTAAATAGCATTTCCTACGTAAATAGGAGAGACATTTTGGAATCAAATGGGAAGAAAAAAAATACAAACCATAACTCTTTGCTTTTCCACTTGAAAGAATCACAGAGTAAGACTGGTGAAAAGAATTAATGGAATGATATACATTATACTGCAAAATAACATTAATTCCTACATCAATATTTTCAGACTTTCTTGTTTTGTAAACCACAACCGACTAAAAGTGTCTGCAGTGTGAGAGCTCTGTAGAAGTGCTTGGAGAAGATTTTGAAGTGGTTGCAAAGCAAAGAGAACTGATAATGCTTTCATACTAGATTAACAAATCTATTGTTTATTACCTCAGTGGTATGACATGCTGTGAGGTGCCTATGCTCATGCAGTAATGATTAGCTGGTTGGCTAACTTCCAGCCAGTAGGGTTATTAACACTATATTGTGAAGCTTCAATGTAAGTTTGATTTCCTTGTACTGTATATTGCATGAAGAAAACTTGTATTAATCAATATAAATTATTCCCCAAACAATAAGACACAGTGGGGGTGAACAGGAAAGGCTGGAAATGAGGTGTTAGTGCAAAAAAGCACAAAAGAATAAGGAAGGTCACGTGTTCTGCCTCTAATTAATGTTGAAGTAAAATCTTTGAAAGGCAGAAATCCAATGGCTAAAGAGAAGACTGGCTAATGGCCTGTGCTAAGAAGAGGAATTGGGATGTAACCTTAGACTTACCAAGTTTTTCCCATTATGCTTCAAATTTTACCTGAAAAATAAGGATACCACCTCCCTCCTATATAAGAATCATTAATACATTAAGCAGTTGACTGAGAATGCTTTATATTGGACCATAGGCAGATGGCAGAATTTAAGATATGATGTTGAAATAATATGAACGTATATAAATAAAGTCCAGAATATGTATATCTTACTGACGTTGTGCCTAACTTAGTTTTTTATTTTTCTTATTTTAGAAGTAATAACCTCAGGCATGTATTTCCAGGACTACTTACCACGACAAAAATCCCAGTATTAATTGTAAATGCAATATCTGATGTTATTCACTAGCTTAAGAATTGAATAAGAGCGTGTAGAGTTCAGACGGACTATTAGTGCTTATAGTTCACCACCCTTTGGACCAAAAAAAATCATTCTTCTTATTTAAACCCTTGCTTTTTCTCTGGTGTTGCACTGGAAATGAAAAAGATGAGTCAGTTTGATGGGTTAGGAACTGTGGACAGCTGCTGACTTCATGTTCACCTTTATGGACTATCAGATATTAATTTCTGGCCTCAGCCAGCATATCCACAAAGCTGGATGTGACATATGCCTCACAGGTGTGTTGTGGATCAGATGTGTTCAGAGTGTCAGTTGTGCTAATGAAAAGCTCTTTACAAAACATTGCCTTGAATAGGTGGACATAGAACCACTGGCCAAAGAGGTCCTGGCATCAGAGAGATTTCTGTGTGTTTGGAAGACTCCTCAATGTGTTTTGCTTTTGTTTTATTTTTATTTTTATACATACATGAATTTTAAAGTATTTCTCTGAGCACTTAGCTCTGAGCAGGTAAATTGAGATGACAGTGCTTACGGGTGATGCACTTTGGGTTGGATTATGGGCTAGTGCCAGCTGAAGAAACCATTTCCACACACTCTTAGCCGTAGATTGTATGAATGGAACGAGTGATATCTATGAGACTACATAAATATTTTTAAATACTTAAGTAAACCACACTAAGCCAGAGGCTTAAGCTTCACTAAGAAGTTTGCACACACTGCAGCTTTAAACAGAACAATATTTCTATCCTATTTCAGTATATGCCTAACTTTAAGCTGGACACATAGACCCACTGTGATCCATGGGACCCCTTGTGTGCTTGTGCCTGAAGCTCAGCGTTTGCTTAATGGACTGATGGAGCTGGGCCTGACAATAAACGAGTCTGCTGGTATCCTGAAGGTCCATCTGCTTCCCTCATATCTAAACCTTGATGAAAGTGGCTTAAACTGACATGTTTTACTCCCCAGTTGGAGTGGGCTGAGGGCACACAACATGGCCAGTTATAGCCAGTGTTACCATCTGTCTGGGTTTTCCTAGATGTACTCTTTTTTTCCTCTGTACATTCTGATCTGGATAGCAGTTGCATGATTTTTCTAAATGCCAGGAAGAAATACGGCAGCTCTAGGATCAGCAGCTCAAATAAGAGGGCACGATGTGGTGCCAACAAGCTGTAAGTTTGTACCTGAAATTATGCTTAATAGACTATTTGAAAATAGATTTAAGATATTAAAAAGACATATGAAGGTATGTTTTCAGAATGGCAGTCTTTTTCACTCTGTAAAGTTTTAATTGAGTCAAAGTAAACTTTTCTCTAGACCATGTTTTTAACAAGGTGTTGCAGGACTTGTGTTTTGTTTCCAGTTTCCAATACTAAGGATACAGATGCCATGAAACATTTAAGCAAAAAAAAAAAGCAACTTTAGAAAGGTTTTTCCCCCACTTGAAAAACATAGAGGAACACCAGCAGTCAAAAAACAGTCTTTGGAAAGTACAATTAGCTCTGCTGGGCAAATAACAAAGGCTTTGCTACTGTGCCACACAGCATATCTAGTAAGTGTTTTACACATCCCTAAAGCTGAATTACTAGTGAAATAAGTAACTTTGAAAGTACCGAGTTATTATAGTTTTCATCTTTACATTTTTTTTTAATGTAGACAGCATGTGGCTGGTGTATGAGGATGGATATAAGTGAAATAGTTTTCATGAATCTATATTTTCTTTGTCATATGCATATAAAATATGGAATGAAATATCAGATACGAAATGAAAAAAAATGGAAAAGAAAATAATCAAAAGAAATATAATTGAGGGAATGAACAGAGAAGAAAAGTGGATTTCCTTCTAGAAAAACGTAGAGAACAGAGATTTGAGAAAAGAGAATGGCATGATTAAAAACTAACCATAAAATAGATATTAGAAATACATAAAATGAAGTCAAAGCTTAGCATAAGGAATAAGTAGGCGCAATTTCTAAAATGTGACAGATAATAAGAAAAAAAAAATTGAGAGAAAACCCAAAGGAAATTAAAAATAGACATATGGTAAGAATCTAAATGAAAAGTTCAAAATTTTGTACTTAGCTATTAGCAATTATTTAAAATTTTAATCAGTTTAAAGGATTATCAACAGAAGTTGTAAATTCTGAGGGAATATTCTGCCTTGTTTGATACTATAATAATGAAGGGCATATACTTAAGGTGATTATGCCTCTAATTAAATGGGATTATTCCTGAGTTAAACTTCAGTTCCTCTTGGTTAGTCCTGTGATACCCTACTCGATTTATTCTACCCGTAAGATGATAAAATAGAAAAGGTCAATAAAAATAAAACGGAAACATGTAGACCTAGTGAACACTGCAAAAAAAGTGTAAATTTCTAGCTACTGAAAACAGTCAACTAACAGAAAAATTTGCCCCGGAGACTAGCAGATTACCCAATAAACTGAAATGTTGCAATTTACAGGATGTCTTTCTGAAATGGATAATTTATTCTCAAATTATGTGTTGGATGAAGAAATTGTTAAGACTTTTTTGTCTGTGGGAATGTTGGCAACCACAACTCTGTTGAAGTGAAATATTCTGTCGCCACTTTTCCATGACACTTCCTTACATTGACACGCTGTTGCAGTGATACCTCGTGCATGTCAGGGTAGAGTGACTGTGTAGGTGAGAGCTCCTGTAAAAAAACGAAGTCCCCAAAGGCTGTGCCTGCCTGCTCCTATCGCTAGGCAAAGCCTGGATAGGACATCCCCCATTTCATGTGGTAGCGAACCACATCAGTAGTTCCTACCTCCAATAGCACAAGGAGAAACACCTCATTTTTAAATTTTTTTTATAATTTTTATCTACCTGGAAATTGTTCAGACACTGAGAGATGAACACAAACCTCTCCTTGCCTCTGAAACGCCTAATTTGCAGGTTGCTGAAAGTGAAGGGTGGGAACGTATTACTACGTGTTCTGTTCTTCATGCTTTCCCCATGTGTTTGTTACAGGACACTGGTAAATGTTTTATCTGAGCCATCAGAGTAACACTTATACTCTCGGCTCTAAGCTGCCGTGGCTTACCTACTCCTTGCACAGCCCATGTTACTAGGGTTTACTGCCTGCCCGATAGCCTGTCCGTCAGTTTTATTTCAGACACATATTACACGCAACAGCCAACTCCTCCATAATTCAGATGCACTGAATAACACCTGGAAGCTCATTTACTCTCCACAAATCTAAGTAAAACTGAATTTTAAATAGCAACGAGGACCTGTCATCCTTGTACTCCTCTCTCAAGAGCTTCTGGAGATACCCTGCATATTAAAATCTCACCACATATCAAAATATTTTCATTTCTACAGGTGGTTTTACTAATGACCTAATTATATTTTGTTGCCAGCTTCTGATATAGCAACTTATTTGTTTTTCTGCCATGTTAAGAAGAATGTCCCACCTCAAAGGTTAGGTATTTGTGACGTTAATTATAAAAGTAAAATTACCATTTAAAGCTTTTCTCACCCCTTCTTCCCTAAATATCCCAGCAAAATTTAACCCTGGATGAAAGAAAAATCATAGAACTCTGTTGTGCCTCTTCTGTTCTCTTGGAGACGGACAGGCCCTAATTTCTATACCAGAGATTGCTCCTCCACTTGCTTTTCTAAGTGAAGGAGGGCACAGACCCTTCCACCTGTATTAAGAGTACACGAAGGGATATCACAAATATTTGCATCTTACACCATTAGACCCTTCATAGAACATGCACATTTTGACAAGTGCAGAAAAATCAAGGACAGAGAGGAAAATATGGATCCATATGATGTCTCCTGAATATGTCTGATTCAATCATAACTCAAAAGGGTTGGTTCAGTTGTATTTTTATATTCTGTTTATAATGCAGGTCTTTGACCTTAGTTTATGCAAGAGAAAATGTCGGCAAATTAGATGACTATAAACTTGTGGCCCCTTTGCACTATTGAGCCAAGGACTCAGACAAGTCTTGATCCCTTACTCTCTTTCTGCTCTCCCAGTCTCTGTCTGATTTATAAACAGAAATATTTATGTTCCTGCATCACCAGATGCTTCCAATAATATCTCTGCTTTCTGTTGGAAGGTCATCAAATGAGTCTCAAGGCTTACTTTCATTTTGATTGAAAATATGGCCGTAGCACTTTGATGGGTCCCAAGTCTTGTTCTTTTCAGGGATGGCAGGGTCTTTGTTGGTGCCAGAGCTGGAACATTTTCCCCTGGTTTGAAAACATTTAGAATCAAATCAGGGGTGCCAAACACAGAACAAAGAAGCAAAAAATTTGAAGAAAATAACACTGAACTCCATGTGATTGTCCGAATGGACTACAGAAAGTAGAGAAAAGTAAATCAGCTGCTTGTTGCAGGTAGTCATGTGACCACAAGTCTTATGGCAGGTTGTGAATAGTAATTTAGAAATCAGTGTATATAAGAAAAGCTCATGGAATTGCAAGGGAACGTAGGGAACAGATACACCTTTTCACCTATTTTTTTCTGCAGTAAAATATTTGTGCTATTTATAGGTAATAACCATTATTGTGGCCTTGGTGGAAGAGAATCAGGTCAGCAAATAATTCATAAAACCACATAATTCCATGGACCCTAGTGGGATATATATACATGAACACTGAGGGAGCTGGCTAATGTCATTGCTAGATCACTCTTGATTATTGTCCAAATCCATGGAAAGGTGCCTGAGGACTGGAAAAAGGCAAACGTCTCTCTTATCTTCAAGAAAACAGGTCAAGAGGGAGAACCCAGGCAACTACAGGCCTGTCAGGCTCTTCTCAAACCCTGGGGACGTGAAAGAACAAATCCTGGAAATCATCTCCAGTCACATGAAGGACATGGAAGTCATTAGTCAGGAACAGTCACCAAGGGAAAGTCACATTTGACAAATCTGACAACATCCTACCATGGAATGACTGCTTGACAGCTGAGGTGAGAGCAGTGGATGTTGTCTATCTTCTGTGAGGCTTTTGACATCGTCTCCCATAAGACCTTCATTCTTGGATGGAACACCTCCCCTATGAGGAAAGGATGAAAGAATTTGGATTGTTCAGCCTGGAAAAGAAAAGGCTCCAGGGTGATGTTGTTGTGGCCTTTCAGGACCTGAAGGGAGATACAAGAGAGCTGGAGAGAGACTTTTTTTCAAGGGCATGTAGTAATAGGATAATGGGAAATGGCTTTAAGGTGAAGGAGAGTAGGTTTAGGCTGGATATCAGTAAGAAATTATGGTGGTGAAACACCAGAACAGGTTGCCCAGGGAAGTTGTGGATGTCCTATCCCTGGAAGTGTTCAAGGTCAGGCTGGATGTATTTGAGCCACCTGGTCTAGTGGAAAGAGTCCGTGCCCCCACGGCAGGGAGGTTGGAACTAGATGATTTTTCAGGTTCTTTCCAGCCTGAACCATTCTATGATTCTATAACCAGAGATAAACTGATGAATTATTGGTTGGATGAGCAGTGAAGTGAACTGAAAACTTGCTGAATGTTTGGGCTCAGAGGACTTAGTCAGTGGGATGTAGCTTAATTGGAGGCTGGTTACCACCGGTGTACCCTAAATGTCAATAGTGGGTCAAACCCTGATCAGTGCCTTCATTTATGACCTGGGTGATGGGACAGAGTGGACCCTAAGCAAGTTCATTGACAGCAAAAGGTGGGAGGAGTGGCTGATGTACCAGAGGCTCGCGCTACCATCCAGAGGGACCTCAACAGGCTGGAGAAGTGGAATGACAGAAACAGCATGGAATTCAAGGGAAAAGGCCTGCATCTGGGGCAGAATAATCCCAAGCACCAGCACATGCTAGGGACCACTCATTCGGGAAAGAATTTTGCAGGAGAGACCCTGAAGGTCCTGGTCCAAGCTGAATGTGAGCCAGACATGTTCCCACACGTCCATGTGCAGCAAAATTGGATAATGGTGTCCTGGGCTGCATAAGGAGACATGATGTCAGGGGATGTGATTCTTCTGTCAAATTACCTTGATGTGGATTAAAACAAGAACAAGAACAAGAACAAGAACAAGAAAAACAACAACAACAACAACAACAACAGAGAGACATTTTGTTGCTGACTCAGTTTCAAGGAATTTGTTTTTGTTATGCATGTGGCACCACTGAAGGTTTTTGAAAAGGCAAAAGGAAAACAGTTAAATACAGCAGTATTACACAAAAGTTTAAGTATGGACCCCACACAATCAGCAGTTTCTGTTAATTTTAGAGTTTTGTTTCGTGTTGGATTCCAGCTCTCCTGTTTCTGGGTTGTCTGGTTAACAGGTCCATATCCTTTTCGGAGTACTCTCCTGCTTCTCACACACTGAATTTGAGCCTCTTTGCCCTTCAGAATCAATCCACCCTTAGAGGTGGGTGGTGACACCTGTAGGCCTCCCCAAGTAAGGGAGATGCATCCCTTCTATGCCAGACATTGACCCTCTCTCCTTTTCCCATGGGCTATCTCGCCTGGTAGCTCCAGATTATCACCCTGTAATCCTCCCACTTTGCTGTCTACTCCCTGCAAGCATTACACTCACAGATGGTGAGCATCTCTCCTTCCCCCTTCCAATCATCATTTGGCCATGCCACAGCACACATTGTTAGTTCTCTTTAATCTTTCTCCATAATGAAATGAAAAGCCAATTTAAAAGGAGCTGTAATGAAATTTCTTCTCCTGAAATTAAATATAAAAATAGTTGCTTCTTTTTATGTATTGTAAGCGATTAATAGGGGATGGGGCCGTTTCAGTAAGGACTTCAAACAAATGTTCCTTCATGCAGTGGTGCTGTTGCTGCTGGTGAGGAAGGGATCTGTTTTGCCTGCTGACACTGGGTTTTCTCTTTCATGGCCATTTTTCATACCTGCAAAACAGTTTGCGGACTCTTTAAGCAGAGAAGTGGGGGGAGGAGGGAGAGAGGGTTGATAGGTCTACATTAGCTCATTAAAAACTAAAAAACCATTTCTATTTTACATAATTTAACATGGCAAACTATTAAAAAAAAATAAGGTGAAAACTGCAACCCCTAGGCATGCGTTTAAAACATCCTCATTTAGATGCTAATTTTGATTCCTAGTGTATGGCTGGTTAAAAAAAAAGCCATTAACAAAGGGGCAGATTACTTAAAAGGCATTATTAGGCAAATATGTATGAGTTTTCTGATACCAAGTGGCCCTTTTATGACTGAATACAGCTGCTAAGTAGAGTGACATGGAGATATTTGTATTAAAAGGAAAGAAAAAGCCACCAGATTTAAAAAAATACAAACCAAAAAACAATAATTATATAGAGTGCAAATCACACAGGTAAAAAAAACGTTTTAAAAGGCGAGTAATATTTTCTCCTTTAAATATTTAGAAAATGTGTGGCTCTGCAGGTGATGTATGTTGCCAGCTGAATTCTAGGATGTACCTAACATTTATGTAATAGTGAAACAAACGTTAAAATGTTGTTATTTAATTCTAATCATATATCCTGTTTTGTGTGTTAGTAAAATAACATTGACAGAAGAGTGAAATGAGGAAAATAACAGGCAACAGGAGAGGAAAGCGCATTCTTTCCAGCTGAGACTGAACCCATGACTGGCAAAAATAAGGTTATAATGACATTAAAATGAAAACTGTTCAGACAGAAAAGATATAAGTAAATGTACTGTGCTGTATAAATTAAATGAGTAATAGAGGATGGGCAGATGGTTGCTTAACTGCATCACAGTAAAAGAACAGTGAATAGGTTTTCACCGAGAGCTCTCTTTCTGAACCTGAATAAAATTTTCCTTAACAGGAGGAAGGCTAAGGGAATTTTTGACTCTAAGAAGAAGAAATTAATTTGAAAAGCAGAACTAATTTTGACGCTTTCTTAGTTGTCAGGGTATTTGAATAATTTTTGTGCTCTCTGTAAATTATCCAGTCAAGAATCAGAAGCCTAAGCCAGAAACAGCTGATCATTCAGATCTTTGTGGTCTCCAGCAGCCCCAGAAAAGGCAATTCTGCTCTGGAGAGTCCATAGAGTTCACCAGCCCTTTCTTGGCAAACACAGGGCAGTTTGGATTTGTTTGCATTTAAATGTTTAAACTATATAACGAAACATGGATGAGAAATGAAAGAGGCGCTTTGCCTTCCTCTCTCTCTCAGATCCTTCCCTTTACATGTAACATCAAAACTTGCCAAAGCAGATTCTTCTTACACCACAGCTTAAGGAGTTTGACCACTGTAAAACGGGTGTAGAGAACTCATCTCACCAGCCTATCTCGTTAGCTGAAGCAGGAGGGAGAGAAAAGTAATTGTTATGAAAACGGGATGTTACATGAGTGTAAGAAGAATGGGATATCTGTCTTCGTGTGTTGAACTTTTATATTTCCCTGCTTTTTAAAAGGGCTGGAAGGAAAATTTGATGATTTAGTGACTCATGTTGCAGTTCTTTAAAATGCACTTCTAATTCTTTAAAAGGCCATCAATATCAGAAGAGCTACATGCATCATCTGATTTAAATTTCTTTAGTATTGCCTCGGAGTCTATATGGTTAGATGAAGAGTGACCATGGAAGTCTTATCTGAAGTTAGTCCCAAAATACCTTTTTTGACTCAAAACAATTATTTTACTAAGCATTTTGTTTGATATTTTTAGAGCTTAGTGCCGTTGAGAATCTCTGAATTATTACCTCTCTCTTCATTGCATTATTTTAGGATAAAGAAAAATAAATTAAGGTTTCAAGAAAAAACCAAAGTAGGCTGGCCTAAACCAAAGATAATTCATGATTATCCCTCCCAATAATGCTGCTTTGTGTATTTGCTAAATGACATTGAAAAGTGAGTTAACAGTAAATGTAAAGCATTTTCCAAACACAGCTGTAATGTGGAAGTGGAAATGATTTGGCAATATCCCACACAGTTGAATCCTGGTATGAGGTGGAGTTGAGGTAAAGATGGAGAGCTTATGCTACTGTTTTTGGTGCAGGTATAGATGAATTTTCTGTTGCAAGTCAATTACTTGCTGGTAGCTAGGGTTTGTTTAGTTGTATGTAAAGGTTATTGAGGCTATGTTGTAAGTGACAGTGATTTATTTCCAGAGAAGTTTATAGAAGAAATATCTGTTCTACCTTTCATAAGTGCTAATTATTGCAAGTTAATCAATTATTGCATGAGGAATCCTTACGAAGCTGGGGATGTTCTACTTCAGATATTTATTAAACCCAAAAGAGCTCTGTGAAGTGTACTGTTATGAAAGTAGAAAAACAGTGTGTTTTGTCAAGCAAAAGGAGTGAATGAATAGCCTATAGACACTACTTCCAGGCAAATGCAGGATGTGAGACTTGAAAAGTGAAAGATGGTAAATTAATGTGACCTGGGGACTACAGGACAAAAGTGGAAAATGCAGTTTAATGAAGAAGAATCAGTGAAGTGTGTAACAGTGGAACAAACGAGATGAACAAAACTAAGACAGGTGTGTGAAAAGAGGAGAGATTTAACTTTAGTGGAGGAAAATCTGACTTTGCCTTGCACCATGATACCAGGAGAGAAATGAGTAAGGGGCTGTAACTCTTTCCTGTACTTTTGTGAAGTTATTTCTGACATCCCACTGTATGGGGAATGGATAATCAGTGTTTCAGACTGTTGGACAATCACAATGTTGAGTGTAGGTGAGGGTTTGATACTGCAATTTAAAGAAGAACAGCCACTTAGTAATTAAATATTCCATGCAAATTTCTTTCACTCTTTGGGTTTGGAGCACTCAGACAGGGACAGACTAAAAGAAAATCAGATAAGTTTATGTTCGGTGTTAGTTTATAAAGAAAATCCCGAATCTCTGGCTGCTACGGATGGGAGGCTTATTTGGCCTCTACATTTTGCCTGAGAGCTAGAGAAAAGCATTAAGACTCAAGCTGAAGATGCTAACTATATGTTGTGTTAAGAATCCTGTGGAGGAGTCACAGTATCATGTGCTTGCCTTCCTAGCCACCATTCATAATATTAGTTAAAATGGCAGTGTTTTCCTTTTTTTTTGTAGCTCTCTGTTTACGTGTGCAGGTACCCACTCTGCTGCAGGACAATAGGAGGGTTCCCGAAAAAACCCAAGCATAAAGGTTCTTTTTTATAGGTCCTTGCTTTGTAAGAAGTGAGTTGGATGTGGTTGTGTTTCTATGGCCTGCAGCATGTGGTTTAGAAGATGAGATGGGTATTTGGGGGTTGCTCTTCTGTTTCTTTTTCCTTTGGAGGTTTCTGTTTTGGGGTGCTTTTTAGGTAGATGTTATTCAGCCTTAGGTATTATTCAGCCAGGGTCTCTTCTATTTACTGGTTGATGTGACATTACCAAAAAACCCCCAGTTCTCTAGAGCGTGGGTAAAGAAAATGTATATTTTCTATGCTTGAGGTTTGAGCAATGAGGGTAAAAGCAGCAACAACTTGGCTGAGACATTACCAAATAAAGATGAATTAAGGAAGAGGAGTGAAAATTGAGTTTTATCAAAGCTGCCATTTCTGGCATGTGTTTACTACACCAGTTTACAATTAAAGATTTAATAATTCTGCTTCCCTTCTGAATGCAGCTTTTATTTTAACTCTGAAATAAGGGGCAAGTCCCGGACAGGAGGTCATTAATTTTCCCATTCAGTCACCACCTCCTTAGAGCCACTAGAGTTAATAGGGCTGCATATTAATCAGGGCCTTGAGTCTTCTTTGTAGGAGAAAGGCAGGAAGGAGGGGGTCTCTGAATTTACTCCATTAACTTTAGGTGACAAATAAAGGCTGTTCTTCCTGCTGGGCTGTCACTTAGGACGCCTGGTTACAGCTGCACAGATGATGTGTTGTATTTTTATGTGGTGGTAAAGATGAAGCAGGGTTAAGGCAGGAGGCACTGCTCACAGTGCAGAGCTGAACAAAAGGAATATGTTCCTTGCCTGGAACCAGTTTGAAAATGTCATTTATCTACGTTGTGCAATAAACTGCTCTCACACGGGCTTCTCAGAAGCATAACCAGAAGCAACCTGTGCTTGAAACAAAGGATTTTTTTCAAGTGTGGATGATTTAAATTTCCAAATCCCTCTAACAGTCACAGAGATTCATCCACTGTTCTCCAAAGGTCACGGTAGCATTTAAAAGTAAAGGATAAAACTAAACTGTGCCACAGAGGCCTGCAACAGGGCTGTGACAGTCCTTGGAGATGTCCCTTGAGAGGTTGCCATCGCTTCTCCTGCCACGATGCACCAGTCCTAAGTGGCTATTTGGAGTGAGCAGGAGCAAAGCAGTAGTTTGTCCTTGGTTCTGTCCTTTTGTGTTTGACTGATCCACCTGCGGTCCTGATAAGGGCACATGTGGAAGTAGAAACGACAGGTGAAAGGCAAGGCTTGGGATATCGTGCCTGCAGATGGCTGACTGCTACCTCCTCACAGTTCCCTTGCTTCAGAGATCCAGATATTAAACCAGCTATTGAAGTGGTGTCTTTGATTTCTCATGTCAGACCGTCTCACATTTTTTCTAGAACTAGAGAGCATGAAAGCTGAACTGGGGAATGTGTATTTTACTCCACCATTACTTGAAGAATGCAGACAGCTAGTAACAGCACAAAATAAGGATACTGGTGTAGATAGTCACAGCACAGCCAGCCTGATTGAAAAATCTAATGGTATTTTTAATTTTAAACACATGAATAATGCCACCCACTTCAGTCCCAACTGTAGTCAGTGGTGCTGCCTGTGCTAAAGTTAGGTAAAACTTAATTGGGACTACTCTTAAAGTAGATACAAACCCTCCATTAGGAATAAGACAGAAATTTTCACAGCATCCTTACTTAAGTGCAAGACAAAATCCTTTTACCTTAGTAATTTATTTACATTTAATTATTTTTCCTCAATAGTTGCCTAAAGGGGAAATTAGAATGCTCTCACTTTGGAAACTGAAAGCCACATTGTTAGTATATTAATAAAACTATGATTAACAGTGTTGCTAACAATAACATAATCACAAGAGCATTTACCTATTTTCTATTTTGCAGCTTCTCAGAAATTTCTAAGGTTTTCATTCTTTTTAATGAAGATATAATTTTCAAAACAATTTTATGCAGAGTTAGGTACCTCTAATTTTTCTTTCTTTTCCCTAAAATGGAAGAGAAAGGCATGCCAGCTTTCAGAGACGTAGTGGGATAAAAAGACACTATCTTCACCTTCTCTAATAGCTTTTCATGATTGGCTGGCATGTTTTGACTGAACTGGAATGGGGCAACATTTTTCGTGCTGTGAAATCTCATTAAATGGGTTTCATTGTGATTGTTACGTAGAATAAGTCTTTATTTTTCTAATGGTTTATTTTCTTGTGATACATTTCACCTAGAAAAAGAATGTTTCATATCATCAGGGTTGAGGTTGTGTTGCTTGAAAAATCCTGTATTGTTCCTGGATTCTCATGAGAATTTATCCATGTGCATTTTCATCCATTTGATTTGTTCTAGTGTAACTAGGTAAGCCTATGGCTCTAAAACATTGGTGGTTCCTAAATCCAATCTCCCTAAGGTAACTTGAAATCCAGTTGACTTAAAGGATGAAGCAAAAGATATTTATTTAAGTGCAGTGAAACTGCTTTCATTTGTGTGTTAGTTTGCACTTTGCATTAGAGACTATTTAAAATATATTTAACTGGAATGTTCTTTCAATAAAGTTCACACTTCTTATAATTGCAAGAATCAATCTTTTATTTCACATAAAAATTGATCTCCATTTGTTTTTATCTTTGGTCTTAGTTTCTGTCTTGGGAATTTTTAACTTTTTTTTTTTTTTTTTTTTTGACAGAGAGAATGGTGTGAGGTATTTACAGGCATTGTCTTTCTCATCTCTGGAATCTCTGGATGATAAATTCAAGCAGGTAGGGGATGCTAACCTGTTAATAATACCTCCTATTATTGCTACAGAGATAGGCTGGTAGATGAAAGAGGTTTGCAAATGGTGAAAGCGGAGCCAAAACTGAGACTGCCACTTGTCATGCTGACTGTTTCCATATGCTTTCCCATTTCTCTGCCTTTATCTGGTTGTTGTCTCCTGGCTTACACTGCAAGATTTTTGGGGCAAAGATATTTTTACTGTTGAAACAGGAAGGATCTGGTTTTGTGGGAGCCTAGTCATCTCTTCAGTCCAAATGTATATCAAGACTGAAAGTATAAAGCTTTGACTAGGCTTTCCAGCCTCAAAACAACGAAAAATTTGAATATTAAACATTATAATTAAATCATTTTGGTATTTATGCAGTTTCAAAATCTGCTTTTATTGGATATTTTTAGTTTTGCTCAGATATATGCTCCCAATTAAAAAGAAGGTCTCCTGCTGTTGGTAAAGCTTTGAAGCTTTTTTTTTTGTTAGTTAAATCTGTTAATTCTTTTTGAAGTGATTTCACATGATTAAGGCTGTGAGTGGCCATAATGTATCAGGACAACAGCAAATTCTGTTGTGCTTTAGAATAAAGGACCTCTGATTTATCAATGTTTTCTGTTTTTTTTTCTTTTTCTTTTTTTTTTTTTTTTAATTTCCTACCTCCTTTCATTGTGAGTCCTTGATGAACTGAGTATCAGTACTTTGAGTTGCTGGAGAGTTAATAACCAGAGGTATTAGTTGAATTGATCTATAGTTAGTTGCAGAGGGGTTTACCACGGATTTCAGAGCTTGGAAGAACTGGGGTTCAAGTCAACCCTTTCCCCATGGTCTCCCAAGTGTCTTCCTGAGACACAAGGATCCCTCAAGGAAAAGTTTCTTTGCCCAGAGAATTTGCTTTCTGTGGCTGACTGACATTGCCATGGAGTGAGCATTTTTCCAATGCAGAAGCCATAGTCATTGTTGGATAGAACAGGGAGGAAAATATGGGGAGATATGGAAGTAATCAGGGATTAGACGGGATATCCGTAAAACTTTAAGGATTTTTTGCCTCAGTGAAAGGAAAAATTGAAATGTTGTGGAATGAGGCCAGTGAAGCCACAGGAGAGCAATAGCAGCAAACTTTCAAAACTCCTGCCCTATTTTATGCAAGTATGGTATGTCTTAGATTCTTTGTTCATGTTTATGGACAAAAATTAGGAAAATTGTCCTGACTGCACTGAAAAAAATCCCCAGACTTGGGAATAGGAAGTTTTTCCAAACACTGGGTTCCCGTGACATCAAGATAAAGTGTCAGGAGGACAAAAAGGAGGGCACAAGACAGGTGCAGTTGCTCTTCTGGGTGTGGCTGTGAGGGAGTACTAATGACTGGCTGCAGCCCCCTTAATCCCTTCTTCCCTGTGAACCCACACCCCAAAGGGTTAATAACATCTTATCTTCAATTTATAACAGTGAGAGAAAGAGAGTAAGAGGATGAGGGAAAAGTGCTCTAGTAGCTGACCAGTGTCTGCTTTTCGATCCCAACGTGAAATGATGAACACTTCACTGGGGAGTCTCAGGGAAAAAGCCAGAGGGAGAGAGCATAAGAGGAGAGGAAGAGAAATCAGAAAGAGAAATTAGGGAGGAGGAGGAGGAGGAAGAGGAGGTGAAAAGCAAGCGGGAACAAATCAGTGAGTGGACAGGGTGCCTATCACGTTGTCTGCCCCATCAGCAATGGGTTTGGGGCAAAAAAAACAGCTGCAAACAAAAGCACAGTATTCTGTTAGGGCTTGATTCTGTTACAGACAGGATTTCAAAAACAGCCTTTCAGCTATGGCTGTATGAATGCCTAAACCGATAGTTTAACTTTACAGATCCACAAAATGTATAAATCCTGATCCAACTAAACACTTGCCCATATGTTTAGTTCTAATGGCATAAGCACTCCCATCTGCTGTGACTAATCACATTCTAAGTGTCTAAGTTATCCCAAAAAACTAGAAAATGATTTCATGTTCATCGATTATATTTGTGTCGTAAATGTATATTTTTTGTATAGAGCACTTTTGTGATTTAAACATATATATATGAATGGACTTTTCTAACACAAATTTTTTTAATTGGGCAAATGGAAACATTTTATTATTTTGGAAAAATGTTTTCAACACTTTTTTCTGGTTCTTGCCTAGTTCTTTCTCCTTGCTTTCCCAAACAATTTATCCCAAACCAGTTTGGTGATGCTGGTATAGATTCATGAAACACTTGCAACCTCAGTAATTTTTTTTGAAAGACTATAAAGTGATTTTAAAAATGAGTTGAAGTTGTAAGTAAATGTTTAAGAATTGGTTTTAAGACATAAAAGAGCATTTAGTGATATGGAATAAAGTCAGCATAGGCAGATCAGTAGGGATCTGACAGCTTATCTCCAGTGGGCACTAAAAAAATGTATCTGCTGCCCTGTACCATTGGACACACAGCATAGCATACAGCATAAATAATTCATAGATATCATAATTCCAAATGTTCTGGAGAGCTCTAAAGTACTTTTTGGTTACTCTTTTTGCAATCCTGTGGCTTGTAATGATGCCAAGATGATTTTTGATTTTTCTTTTATATACCTTTTACACAGTTCTATGTATTCACAAGTATTACTATGCATACTTGTAATTCTTTAAGTCTGATAATTTAGCATAGTTCCAATGTTCTGTAGGGCCAGGGGACCAAACACCCCAGAAACTGCATAGAGAGGAGACCAAACATTCTACTATCTTGGGGGCCAAGAAATTAGCCCACCCAAGCCCCATTTTTGGGTACCCTTGTTAGATATGTTAATGTGTGAGGTCTATAAATTGTATACGCGATTTACAGTGGGGGTGCATTGCAACGCGTTCCACCTTGGCGAAATGATGCATCGATAAAATCCTATTAAAGATACTGAGGTAAACAACCCCCTCACCCTTTATCTGTGTCTGGCTTTCATTTCCTAAGACCAGAGAAAGGCATCAGTAAGGTCAGTATTTTTAATTGTCTACTAGAAGCCCAGCTTTAGAGGTCTAGCAGAGATTGAAAACAGTAGCTGACGCATATTAAAGCACCTATTTTACGAACACCAAATGCTTCCATTTTAAGGCCCAGGATCATGGGTAATAACCTAAGGCTAAAAATGGAGAGCCTTGTAACAACAGAAAATGTAAGTCTCTGTTTTTTGGTTCCAAGGAGTCTCACGGTTCACTCTTAAACCTTTCATAGGCTCCAAGTTATTTGTGCCGAACTTTGGGACAGTGTGATTTTTGTGATGAAACTCCGTGTTTGGGAAAGGGCACGATTTCTAACAGTGCATGTTCAAGTCTCCTTAAAGGTTTGGACGGCACTGAGTTGTCCTGGACAGAGATGGATTAGCAAGCAGGGTGAAAGAGAGACATGATTAATGCAGCTGCATTAAAAGATGCATGATAAATGCAATTTATCACATGACTATCACCATCACATATGTGCTATATAATTTAATATTAAATAATAGTAGGAGGCTTGTTGCCAAACAGTAGGAGCATGGATGAGGGAGAGGGTGATTGAGAGGCTAGAGTTAGGAGTGATATATTCATTGATAAGAGTGTAAAGGATTATAATTGTAAAGTGGCTACCGGGTAATGCAGAGTAATCAAATATTTCTTCTTGTATTAAAGTGATTTATTGCTCTTTTCTGAAATTAAAGCTGCTCAAGGCATTTTATGCATAGGAACCAATTTTTGGAAAGGACTTATCCAGTTTTAAGGAGTAAAAACATGTAGGGATGAATAACCCTACTCTACATAATTGTACATACTCCTGTTACGTCCCACAATTTTACACGGGAAAGTAATAAAATAACAAGAGAATTACATTAGAGTGCCTGAGTCTTTCCTCTACTTAAGTAATAAAATACTGGGACATGGATTTGTGGGATGCTACTGAAAATAATAATGACTTTAAAGCTATCTTTTTTGGACCAGACAATTACCTGTCTGACATGAGAGGGCTGCATTTAATTGTCTCTTATGCAACTAGATGCAACTGTTTTGCCTTGTAAGGAGGATAACTCAAACGCTGCTTTGGTGTTCTTTTGTTCACATTGTTAGGATTTCTGGTGAAAGTCAAGATATATGCCTGATATTCCTGTTTTGACTAAGAGATGAATACTTTATCTAATTCAGAGTGCGCTCTGCTACCGTAGTGTTTGGATCTTGAAAATGTAACATAACAATCTTTAGTAGCTTTATACAAGAGTGATAAAGATGGCCTATTTCACCTTCTTTTTTTTGGGAAAACTTTCTTCTGCAGGGCAAACATCTAGGAGGGGGAGCCCCACAGACTTCCCAGACAAGGGAAGTTATTCTTCTGCCTTTAGGGCAGGGCATGGAGTCACCAGCTCTCAACCCACTGGTCCTGAAGAGCACCTGTCCAGCAGGTGTCTGCCAGCCTCTCTCCCTGTCACAGCCCAGGAGAGCAACTCCTGTGATAGCCAGGATGCAGAGGTCTGGTGGCACAGGGCATAGCAGGGCTGAGAGGGGCATGGGCTTGCTGAAAGAGAAATGCTGTCCACAGACAGCTGGAGAGTCTGGTGTGAGGGGTCCAGTGCAGGAGGAAGAGAGGTTGGTACAGCCTCACGGCAGGGATTTTCCTCCTTCATGTGGTTTCTGCGTTGAGAGCCTCAGTGGAAATATAACACAGGTTGGTGCTTGTCTTGGAAGGAAAGGCAAAGAGTTAAGGACTCCACTGTGCAGCTTTCCAAAATATGGTTCCCTTTTCTCTTGGAGTTAATATCCTTTGCCCACTGGAAAGCAGACATGAGATGCTACATCAAATGTATTGCTCTGTTGTTTTTTTGCTTGCAGACAGTAATTTGCTCCAAGATTTTTGTTGCTTTCTGATGCATGCAAACACCCACAGAATGAGATTTTTAATTTGGATGCATGAGGAAAGACTCAGTTGATGAAAGAAGTAAAAGTTGCTTTGCTTTTCACTCTTAACAATGAATATTATATCCCAAGAAAGGAGATTTTCACGGCATGTTTCTGGCCCTTACATAGGAATCCACAGGATATTTTAGAATCCAGGCACTCAAAACTCCAAATAACGTGGCAGTTGCAACCAAACTCCCAGTGGTCCCCTGTAACCAGGAGAGCAATAAAAACCAAACACTGCAGAAAACTGTGGATTGTGCCTGAACTTGTAATGAGGCCCTGCTTTATTAACTGATGTAGCCATACCTGAGAATCTTGGGTATTCTGGATCTTTGGATCTTGGGCTGGATTTTTACTAAGAGTAGGAAGTGTTGTGAAAATTTAACCACATAGTTTCCTACAGGAGCAGCTTAGTAAGGAATAGAAATAAGTATAAAAATCCCTTTGCAACACGCTTTACAAGGTTTAAAGTGATGAAGAAAAGACTTGATAACCCTGTTTTATCAGATTTGATGTTAAATGTCTCCAGGCTCTGGACCTTCTTTCATTTCCAGGGCCCTTTTTCAGGATTTGGGTGCATGGCAACAGGTCTGGAAGGAGATGAAATCTGGTCAGTCCCATAAAGTACCATGATGATCTTCTCCTGGGGAGCTCTCCTTATGCTCCCCTCTCTCTGAACTGCTCTCTTAGCCTCGAGGGAAGATCTAGTCCCATCTGTCCTTCCTGATGCGCATATCTACTTCTTCAACCATGCCTTGGTAATTGCTCCCTTCCCATTCTATAAGAAAATCCCTGTTTACAAAGTGTCGATGGTCCTAGAGAGACAGCTTGCAATATTTGTTCGGCATTTTAATATCTATACTTAATGTTCGAAATATTTATGGAATACTTCTTTGTGGTATGACCAAATTTGATTTTACATGAGCCTGAGATCTATTACTATCTCATTTTTAAAATGATATATGTAGTGTTGTCATTGCACAAACCACAATACTCAAGAGGGATTGGATAAGGCTGAGCCAGTGTGGGCACAGTGCATAAATGCGATGAACCATAACAGGCGTGTCTTAAAAACCAGTAAATCAGAATCCAGCGTTGCGCTATTATCTTAGGAATGCTTTTGCATGACATTAACCTTCAGTACACAAGTTGTCATTTCTGTAGGTTACAGGCAGGGGAGACTCCACAGGAGTGACGAGGCAATGTTTCTCTCTGGCACAGATCATGTTGGTGCTTAAAGATTACATAGAAATATATACTCAGTGCTTAGCAATAAGTTCATTCTAACATTAGTACCTGAAATTATGATTACATACAATGTCTTCCATCTGTTAAAACGCCTTTGAGAAGGTTTGCCACCATTCCATATGACAAAGCAGAAAAAAAATATTGCTACTTAATTTCAGGAAAAGCTTAAAAAGACAATCAGACATAATAAAAAAATCACCATTTCTTTTAAAAATGCAGTATGATATAAAACTTACAAATAGCACCTTATTTCATTGAGCATTTCAGAAAGTTATAGCTCAGTTGATATTCTAGGGTGGAAATAAATATAAAATATTAATTTAGCAAAAATGGTCCATTTCAGAGAAGAAAATTACATACTTGTTATTTAATCGCATACTGAAATACTAGAATCTACTTATTTACTGTTTATCTGGATGAATTCTCCATTTCAGCTCTTGCTACAAATAAATGTGAACAAGGTACCATTTGTCCTGTTTAGAGAACAAGAAATATATTTGACAAATAAAGTATCTGTCTTTATTTGGATCAAACATGAGATGACAGAATTTGGAAGACTTGGGAATGAAATTAAAACAAATCATTTAAATAGCTTAATTGACTGAAAGTGTGAATAACAGATTGTAAGTATTTTCATATATTCAGCAAATGCGCCACAAGTGGAGTTTATCATTCAGTAGATGGAGGAAGGTTTCCAAAATTCTACAGATTTTGTTACTTTCATTCTTTCTCTGGGAAAAAAAAA
>VZTG01010063.1:190919-202517 GCA_013397845.1 Melanocharis versteri | reverse complement strand
AAAAAAAAAAAAAAGAAAGAGTACCTGGGTAACCACAGAAATGTATACTGTGTTCTTTGGGGAACATGATATTTGTACAATTATATATTTTCCCCGAATGGAGCTCTTGGAGGTCCATCTGTGTATGCAAGAGTGTCTTTATGTCTCTGCAGCTGTGGTTACCCACATGTTGAGCACAGTGAGGACCGAATTCTGCTCATCTCTCTTTGGCTGGTGACCCTTGCAGGTTTCGCTTGTGGACTCAGAGAGTGGGATTCAGCCCCTGGTCCAAATCCTGGTTTGGCAATGAGAACCCAGCCCTATTCCCAGGGTAAAGCTTCCTTTTACTTCTGTTGGGGGCAGGGCCAAGAACCACATTTTCACATCTGACTGCTGGTCATGAAGTCATGCATAATGTCACTAGAGGTTTTAGCTCAGATTCAGAGGTTAAATGGAAGGTCTGTCCTTGCTTAAACCACAAAAGAAAATTGTTAGTCCTTGCTGAGTACTTAAGAAAGAATGGCTTGTCATAAACACTCAAACCTCTTTAGCCACAAAATTCCTAGAATTGCTGAGAAAAGCTGTGGTGCAATGAAATAGTGGTAGCAAGTGACTGGTAAATAAAGCAACCACTTTTACAGTGATTTCTCATAGGTTCCAACAACTATATGTGTTTCAATCATTAAACACATTACATATTTCTTCAAGCTCTCTAAAACTGTACTTTTTCCCTCACCATTCCTTATTGTACTATAGGCTATAGATTTCATTTTATGCTCATGAAACACCTTTCTGTTATTTTTTCACAGGAAAAGAGTAACATTTTTAAAAATTACATTAGTCAGATGCCTTTATTTGTAATTTGAATACAAAGTTCTCCATAGAGTTCATTTGGATTTATAATATCTTTGTAGATTTTATATAAATGCTATTGTATGAGCTTACCCATAAAGTGAAGGTATGTTCTTCTTTACCAGACAGGTCTAATGTTGATTAAAAAATATTTCACTAAGCAACTTTAGAAAAAAAAAAATCTTTCATACAGAAATAATCTTTAATACAGAAATAATCCATCAGAAACAACTTTAATTAGCAATGCAAATCATAATGAATTCCAAATGGCAGAGTCGGTTAAGTTACAGAAAGATGTGGCTGCTAGATTAACAAGACAATGAAAACTGCCAATTGTTTTGTGACAGGACCGTTTGTGTTTACATGTGTGACGCAGTGGGAAAGTGAGCCCTATATTTAAGTGCAGATAGCAACCCAAATAAATCCTATTTTTTTTTTTTAAAGCACAGAAATCATAGCTTCAGACGTCTGAAGTGTTAATGTGATATGCCATTCTAGCACTTGTAGCACTAGAAAGATACTTTTTACACCTACTAAACTGAATCTTGATATATTAGAACATTGTTATCTATTTTTTTTCTTTCAGACTGCTCCACAGTAAATACAACATATCATTTATTGGAAGATTAGCTTGTAAAATCTGGCATTTTCATGTGTTTAAGGAAGCATGGAAATATGCATTTCTTAGCTTCTATATTGTGTTCACATTTTTATTTAAAGCATTTTGGAAGGAATTTAAATGCTATGTGTAGGTATCATAAATAAAAATACTTCTTCAAGACATGATCATAAAAATACTAAATCTGTGAACAAGAGAGATGATTGTAAGAGGAAACATATTTAATGTATTTTAAATGACTTTTATAAATTTTTATTCCAACCCCAGCTAAAAATTTACTTTTGAAGTGCTCTCTGTACTTTGAGCTTCAAGGGTGCTTGTCAGATTCTCACTGCGATTTCAGAAATGCTTTTTAATATTCCTCAATAAAATGTAAAGGAAAAACTTCTTGGGACAAATGCTGCCCTTGGAAGAAAGAAGTTATTAAATCAAACATCAGATTTCTGCACACTGCGGGGGTACTGACACACCTACTACATTATGCCTTGCTGTTTTTCCATAAATTTCTTGTTTGCAGATCAACCTCTGTATGATACGTATGGCTTTAAGATACTCTTTTCTTTACATATCTGTTTTCTGATCTTTACATGTCTTTCCTCAAAACAGAATGGGTCCCTGCTCTTCTCTTCACTGGAGGCTAGGAACACCATTACCTGAAATATTTTGATGCTTGGGTCTTTACTCTAGAGGTCCAAAGGGAGATGTGAGGCCTTCTGCAGGGACTTATCCTGGGCAGGGTGTGCCAGGAGTGTCAAACACCTCAAGGGGAGGCTAAGAGAACACCAGGCAAAGTCACAGAGCACACCTTCAACCAATCCTTAGGAAGAGTAGGAAGAGTACAAAGGGATGTGCACAGAAGCTGCAAGTGCAGCTTTTTCAAGCTATGTTTTGGCAGAATATCAGCACTTCTCTCAGAATTAGCATCACTGAACTTTTGTCACTGAGGCGGGCTGCTGCAAACCCTCTATCACAAGTAACCATGCTTCCACCAATCCTGGAGCCCCCAGTGTTTGTCACAGAGGTTACTGGGTATCTCTGCAACTGTTTCTGAATGCCTTCTGCCATTTCTTTCCACAGAAATGCACCAAGAAGTAGAATCCTTTACTTGTCGGCTTTATCTCCTGAAACTGCCCCCAAATATTTACCATAAAGCTGTAGTATCCAAAGACCTTGAATCATTTACTTCTAGCTTGACTGGAATTCATAAGTTGTATTTATAGTTCAAAAAACTACAAAGAGGACTTGTGGATGGTTAATATGATGCAGGAAAAGATGTCTGGGAACTTCCAAGTCAGATGTGTGATGCACATCTCTTCTCGAAAGGAGCCATCTACAACACAACAAAGTTGTTGAGATAAAATTTCATTTGAATGTGGGCAACTTCTTTTATTTGCTCTCTTGTGCATCTCATGCTTTTTTGAAAAGTCAAATACATGTAAAAAGCGTGGTTGTACCTTCAACAAGAAATAGTGCTAATTTCGTACTGCAGGGGGAACCCAGCGAGAGTTTTCAGCATCTGTAGTGACACCCTATCTCTACACAGCTGAAAGCTTTGTGGAAATTCTCTCTCCAAACCTGGTTTTCAGGGAAACTGCTTTTTGTGCATCTCAATAATTTTGTCTGAGAGAGGAGGTAACCCATATCAGAAGAATTTTTTTGCCTATTTCTAGATCCTGAACCCAGGAGAAAGAAGAAACTCTGGAGTTCACAGGTCACCAGGGTTTTGTACTCAGTCTGTCTAGCCCATGGCTTTATAGACTCTATTTTCTGCATGGAAATTTGATTAAAAAAGTAATCCCTTCAGAACCTAATGCAGTAATAAAACAATAAATGGCCACTTGTTTATGGGCAGCCATGCTCAGTGAAATACAGAACTAGGAGGGGAGATAGGAGGAATCCCTCCCATGCTTAAGTGACTCTGTTTTTCTGATATATTGTGCATGATGTAGGTGGGAGAGAAAGAGTAGACTTCAAGGGATCTATTTATCCTTCAGAATTTAGTGTAATTCCCGTTAGCATCAGTGGAGCCTGTTTTGTAGAGGAAGGAGTTTACTTCATTTGTAATTAAAAGGTCTGGTTTATTACTTAAATATAAGGGTGGACTGAAGAATAACAAATGTTGCCCAATTTAACAGAAATAAGTTTAAAGAGATAATGCACCACTTGAAGACTTGCCTGTGCCTTGAATATAGACTTGCTTCTATAGATGCAAATATTGTATGTGTTGAAGATGACATAAAACCTAGAAGATCCTGTTAGTATCCTGTTCCTCTGACAGAAGGGATGTCCCCATCATATATTCATTCTTCCTTCATCCACTCACTTGTCTCTAACAATGGCTGTTTCTGATAATTTTCTTCACTCTTGTACTTTGAGGCAGATAGAGCCCTGGGATGAATTAGTCTTTTATTTTCCAGTCATTGAGGTAAATAAATGACAGGATAAAAATATTTTCCAGGAGTTTATTTTTCCAACTTTTTTTCTAATTCCTTTAACCAGTGCTGTAAGTGTGTCAGCTACAAACATGATAGGCTGGAGAGGCCTCTATTGTATGAGGAAATGGTATTTGCAAGTCTTAAGTGGTGCTTGACATAGTGGTAAGAACAGTTTGTCTTTGACTTCTGCTATGAGAAATGGTCCTTGTTATATGAGTGACTATACAAACAGGCTAACATGATTTTGTCAAGCTGCAGAAAGGTGCTGTTTTTTCCTTTCTAGATTGCTGTCTGCTTTTAGATTATCCATTTAATGAGAGACTGTTATCGATAAATCTTGACAGTGTATTAAGCATTCACAACTACCTAGATTTACAGTTTAAATGAAGTGACTATGTCACTCAAAAAGCCCTTTAGTTTAGAAAAGCAAGTTTTTCACTATCTTTCATGAAACACGGTGTTGTTAATAAAATGCCTTCAGTCTGCAATGTAGTTGTTTAGGCTGAAGAGTAAGAGAGAGACAGTTCTCTAAATTTACTTTCTAGATGGATGGATGATTTGTCTTTAAAAGGCAGCACTGAAATGGTCACTGTGCGAGGAAAAAAGAAGTAGCAAAACACAGCCCCCTTTCTGAAGGATTATCTGCCCAGGTCAAAATACAAACAATGCAAAAGTGCAAGGGCTTTGTTATGCATGAGGCCTATTGGCCATTTTAGACCAGTCCTCTCTGTCACCTAAATCGAGTTGATGACAGATGGTGAGAGTGTCCTTGCAAATTTTTCACCTTAAAGTGACAGGCAATATGGAAATGCCCTGTGATCACAGGGGATTCTCCAAATATCCCTTGGTAATCAACACAAAAAGGAATAATTTTTAATTTGGAGCCTGAAGCAGTTTTAAAGATTTGTCTTTATGTATTAAGACTTTATACTATTTTGCAAGAAATATAAACAATGGGTGAATAAAAAAGATTTCATGTTGTATTCATAGTAACTAACCTTTAGTTGTTTAGTGAAGAAAGACAGCCGATAAAATAATTCCACAACAGAAGTAAAATTCTTAAAAAAACACAAGAAAGCAATTAATCAAAAGGAAACCTGAAACATCTTGTAATCTATATTCAGGGAATAATATTCTGGTCCCCTTTGCCACCTCAACAATTTTTGATCTAGCCTTTTTATATTCTGTTAGCTGTACTCAAAAGGTAAAATTCTTCAAAATCTTCAGATACAACTTTTCTTTTCAAAAGGAAAACATCATCTGTGAATACAGGGACAAACAAGGTTCCGCCTAACTCACGCTTGACATCAGTAGGAATACCTGACGGACAAGTTTCAGTCCTTTACAAGCCTTACAGCTGCCAAGGGCTACAGCCACCATGGAGCAGAGACTGAAGCAGAGACTTGGCCTCTACCAGGGGAATAAAAAAAAACAGGCAACCTTTCCACCCACAGGCAAAATTCCTAGATCTCCAGCCAGATTCTTTTTTTGTGTGGTATTAGCCTTGTTCGTCCAGTGCTCTCATCCTGTATTCTTACAAAACCAACGTTTTTTGAGGAGTACAAGCATGTGGTGGGAGCTGTGGTGGGGCACTGGGGAAGGCTGAGTACCACCATCTCGTGAGAAAATCAGATGTGAAAAAAGAGCAACTACTCTCTGTGGTAAACCAGACAAAAGAGGGTGAAACTGGGCTGTGGCAAGGGCTGGGCTGAGGGCTGAGTTGATGGATACCATTGTCTCTATCCTCAGAGTGCACTTTGCCTAAAACTGGAATGGATATCACAGGCTCATATGGGTGGAATTTTGGTTGGTGGAATAGACATTGAGACACTATGCTGATAAAGATCTGAATACAGGTGCATGTTATTCCATGCCCATATTTGACCTCAGGCTCGGACTCAAATTTAGCTCCTTTTGGAGACTGATGATTTTTATTCTTTTTCTTTAACTTGCATCTGCTTCAGGGACCCCCTAGTTTTGTGTTTGGGCAAAGACTCTGAGGACTTTTTTGCACAGAGCTTCTAGTGGAAAGTGTCCTAACGATTTTATTGTGTGACTCCAGTTAAAATTTTAGGTTTTGTAGAATACTCTAATCTCAAGTTTTCATTTAGCTTTGCTTTGCTTTGTACTTAAGCTATACTAATTACTGGTATAAAGGTGGTCCAAGAAAAGCTAGAGACCATGAGCTGAGAGGTTTTGATGGTCTGTTGGTGCCTGAACTGAACAGACCTCATATATTCAAGTTTTTCTTATCATTTTCTTGGGGATGAAGTATATTCCTTGAAATAAATGCGTGCTTTCAGTCCTCAGTGACTTTGTCATCTGTCCCTTTAGGTGCTCAGTTCATTTATATGCTACCTGGTTTTGACAGTTTTAGCCTCCAAAGTGGGTTTAGGCATCTTTTTAACTCCTTAAAACCATGTACCTATGGATAGATAAATATAGATTTCTAGTCTATGGATGTAGATGGTATAGATTCAGTAGAAAATCAATTCTGGGAATTTTGGGTAACACATTTGATCAGGTTCTATATACAGAAAAGTTATCTGTTCAGAAATACAGTGTATTAAGGATTGGTGCTTATTTATTTATTTATTTATTCGGTGAAGGGAAAAAAGTTAGTTTTGACTTTTTTTCTAGCCTATATTTTAATGAGAAAGTTTGCTGTCATTTCTTCATTGTCAGCATCAGGTACTGTAATTTGCTCATGTAATAGATTGTGGCCCAAAGGTATATTGCCAACCTACAGAGTGATTTCATAACAGAAGAATCAATACCTCATTATTTTTGGACTCAGAATAGTTTGCATGTTGCTTTGGAGATTTCATGACATTTAGGAGATTATTTGCAAATTAGAACAATCTTTGGATCAATCCATTAAATTGTCAGTTAATCTTCTTAAATTACACTTTGTTTTAAGTTCCATGTAAAAAGAATATTAATTTTTTTCCCTCCTCCCCCCCCCCCCCCCCAAAAGAAAACCCCACAGGGTGGAAGGTTGAACTGGTTATCTAACTGGTTGATGTTGTTAGCTTCTGAGTAGTTGTTCTATTACATCTTGCTGTAGAGTACCAACAGCATAACAGTGGTAGGTATTAAAACTCATCTAAATTCATTGGCTTGACTATTCAAACACACAGTGCTGCAAGTGGAGCCCCCTTGAATCATATTACTCTAGCTTCTGTTACACAAGGATTGGGCCTGAATAAGCTTCTTCCTCCAAATTATTTTTCAGGAGATAAACAGTGCAGAAAAACAAGTTCATAAGTCACTGAGAGAAGAGATGTGACTTTTGAGTTAAATTTGAGTTAAATAGTTGCTTCTAAACAATTAAAATGTGCCTGTGCAAAGGCCACCTTGTCCAGCTCATCCTTCCTCCTCTCATTTCGTTCTGTGGGCTGCCTGGCTTGAAGGGTGGGTACCCAAATTTATGGTGGGCCTTCAGTTAAGAGGTGACTAAAGCTCCTTTGTGTGCAATGAGATTGCTGTGCTTGTGCCTACCTCCCATAAAGCTACTTTTCCATGATAAGGCCCACCTCTTTTTCCTGGCATACACCTGCAGCTATACTTCCAGGATATTTGTTTCCTGGGCAGGCTCGTCCCCCTAGGGATCAGAACAGCAGCCAGAGAGCTGCCTGCATTTGTCTGGTTGCTGAATTGCTCCTTAACTTGCCAGCAGAGGAGTTTTTCTGTGTACTTGGGTCCTCTCCCTGCTGCCCCGCTCCCTTTACATCTTCCACTGGGTCCTTGCTCTGATGACTGGGTGCTGTAGCATCCCCCTGCGGTGCCCAGGGACCTTCCCCTGATGACTGGGTGCTGTAGCATCCCCCTGCGGTGCCCAGGGACCTTCCCCTGATGACTGGGTGCTGTAGCATCCCCCTGCGGTGCCCAGGGACCTTCCCCTGATGACTGGGTGCTGTAGCATCCCCCTGCGGTGCCCAGGGACCTTCCCCTGATGACTGGGTGCTGTAGCATCCCCCTGCGGTGCCCAGGGACCTTCCCCAGCCCCCCTGGCAGCACAGTTCCTGCTTTCCGCCCTCTGCCCTTCCACAGAAGGGAGCAGGGAGATTTTCTCCTGATGAAGTTGCTTGGTTTATTAGTCAGCAGATTTTGTGGTGACATATAAACCAGGGGAATACAAACAGCTATATTTGCTCATACTTCTGGGAAATAGCTGGGGAAATACACTGAGGAACATGAGCTGGAAGGATTTTAGCCCAGACTTCCCTCTGTTTTACATATCATCACTGTGAGTTTTCACTGGCCTGAATTTCCATGTAAAGCAAAATTAGAACTAGTAAGTGAGCATCTTTTCTTGCAGAAGCCAGTTTAGGAGTGTGCACATGGCTATATTCCTGCTGTGGGTTTTCTGTCTGATGGAACTGGAAAACCAAAAGAGCACTCTGGTGAGAATAACTGCAGCTAACCAGTGTCATCTAACTAGAAACTGCACAATGCTTTTAGTCTGTACAGGATTGATCCACTGAGAAAAAAATAATGGCCCACGTGTGCTGATGAATAATGACAAATAACAAATAAGTCAGAACATGTCCCAGTTACACATGGATTATTCAAACAGAGTAAAAAGTTACAGTTTAATTAGTATCTTTACTAGGGTCTTTTGTTTTGGCTCCACATGCTTTGCTATTTATTTATGAATTTATTTTACTAGAAACAGTCATGAAACATCATGAAACGTCAGAGACAAAATCATGGTCATTTGTACGTGTATGGCAAAAGACTTCATCTTTCTTGACTAACATGCTCAGTCACTTTGATCTGTCAGAAAGTTTTTCATACACTTCAGTTTCAACACTTGCTGAATCTTCTTTAGGCACTGAGACTGCTCAAATGCACTGTTACGTCCTAGATAACATGTGACCACCTATGTTAGAAATGTAAACTAGATTTGGTTCACAAGTATGCTCAGCCACACAAAGACATTATAAGTACAGGCTTCTCTCACTTGATACAGCCCTAATGCAAAGAATTGTGACATACAATAGCACAAGCAAGAGTTCCGGACAAAAGCTAAAATTTTGTCCTCTGAAGTCTGAGTGACTTGAAAAGACATCATTTTGCTACTCTTTGAATGTACCTTATTGAGTCAGTGTACTGGGGTCTGTGTTTATTCTGTGCTTACTCCACTATGTTTCCAGTATTTGAAACTGTCACATTCTTTTAAGAAGACTTTCTGTTTGAAATAATTTTTAATGTATTCAGAGTTGGGAGAGTTGGAAACATCTTTAAATGGGTTTGTGATAAGCACACAAGGGAATTCAAATATGAGTTCTTCTGCTAATGTTATTTATTATTTGTAGTGTGGCAGCACTGGTGATTCACTAATGTGCTAGCAGGTGTATAAACACAGAAACGAAGCATACCAAAGAATCTGTAACGCTCTCATTCCTCCCTTGCTGATTCCAGTATGACTTGCTGGAATGACAGTTTGTTAGATGGAATCAATATCCAAAATATTGCTTTTCCTAAATTGAAGGCCTGCAGTTTTTCTGGAGGTAAATATTTTAATTTCTCTATTTCGTCTATGAATATGTCCAATTTTAAGGGGGGTGGCTCAAAATTAGATTCTTAAAGCATAAGATTTGATGGTCTTTAATATTAACAAAGAGGGATTAATCCTCTGAACTGTCCTATGTTCGTGACCTCCCTGAAGCTGCTGTCTTATGTGACAGGCATGAATATATGTGACACTAACTGAACAACACAAAAGCTGAAATCATCAGCCTTTCAGCATGGGCTGAAGTCTGGGAGCAAAGCTTTTAGGAAGCTTCAGTCTTTTATGGCCTGGGCTCAACACAATGACTGTAAGCCATTAAGTAGAGGCTTATTCTGTTGCCTGCCCAGATCATTTCTTCCTTGTTTCTACTCTTTCCTTCCACTGTCCTGTTCTAGAAGTAAAGGAAGAAAGGGAGCCAACCTGAGAACAGCTCTAACAGCATGTCTTTGTCATCATCTCTGCCAACTTAAGAGGTGAAAAAACCTGATTTTTAACTGAAAGGTGATGTCATTTTCATCTTTGTTTGCAGACTGAATGGCAGTGCAGGAAAAGGAAGAAGGTTCTTTGTCACAGAATAAAAGAATGGTTTAGATTGGAAAGGACCTCTAAAGATCATCTAGTCCAGCCTCCTGCCACATGCATCCACAGCTTCCCTGGGCAACCTGTTCCAGTGTCTCAACACTGGAACATTTAAAAAAAATATGTCTTTATGTCCAATGTCACTTTAAAACCATTGCTCTCCGTCCTGTCATTACAGGCCCTGGTAAAATCTCTCTCCTTGTTTTTATAGGACCCTTTATGTAATGAAAGGTCACAGTAATTTCTTCTCAGAGCCTTTTCTTCAACAGGCTGAACAGCCCTAACTCTCTCAGCCTCTCTTCACAGGAGAGGTGTTTTATCTCTCTGACCCTTCTAGTGAGTCTCCTAGGGACCTGCCCCAACAGGTCCATGTCTTTCTCATACTGGTTTCCTCCAGGGCTAGATGCAGTAGTCCAGGTGAGGTTTCACCAGAGTGGAGTAGAAGGGCAGAATCCCACGACCTGCCGGCCACACTTCTTTTGATGCAGCCCAGGTTGACTTTCTGGGCTGCAAGCGCTGTTTTCCAGCTCATGTCTAGTTTTTAATGCATCAGGATCCCAAATTCCTCAGTAGGCCCCAGTTATTTCAACCCCTAGTCTGCACTGGTGCTGAGGATTGCCCCACCTAGATGCAGGACCTTGCATTTGGCCCTGCTGAACTTCATGATGTTTATATAAGGAAAACTCAGCCATCAGTGAGCTCTGCTTGTTTGGCAATGCAGCTGAAGAGCTGAGTTCGTTGTAGCCTGCCAGGATTTCTCCTATTCCTTCTTTCTACTTAGTATTTCTCAGGGTCTATCGAAAGTCTAGGTAATCTGAGTGGCAGAGTGGCAGTGTAAGCATATTTGTGCCTGATGCTCAAAGGACATAAGCAGAAGAGTGTTGCATTTATCCGCTTCCACAGGAAGCACAGGAAAAAGGTTGCCGGGACTGAACTCTCACTCACAACTAGCAACTTGTTTTTCAAATCGAAATGAAGGATGTTTATTCCTAGGACTTCTTTTACCAGAGAAAACAACAGAACAATGTAATGATTGGGAGAGAGATGTGGGAAGAGTGACAGGATGCCTACCTTAACAGTAGAACTTGAGGCTTAGATTATCCTCAGATGACACTATTTCCTTTTCTCCTGCTGCTCCTTTGCTGCTTGCTGCTGATACATCCATGCAGTAGGCTGTGGGATGCTATGATATCCTGAAAGAAGTGTAGGCTTCCAAAAGCTAATTTGCTTTGAGTGCAGCATTGTGCAGGTGTTTCCAGTGTATTTTTGGCTCTGGAGCTAGTTTGCTTAATTGTGTACCATGATTTGGACATGCCCAGAATTATCAGCTCAGCATTTGTTGGAGGAAAGGTTTTTGGTCTCTTTTGTTCTGGTGCAATTTTCTAGGGAGACAAGAGGGAAGGACTGAGGCAGGGGTACCATCTACTGATGTCTCCTCCTCTTCTTCCTGCTCATAGTAAGGAAGAAGTGGTGAGTTGAGAACAAGCTTCCTGATCAGTACATACCACTGTCATGAGGCTGTCTGGAGGTACTTTTTTCACAACTCTTATTTTCTCCAAAATACTAAAATTATGGGAAGGAGTCATCTTCCGTTAAAAAAAAAAGAAAAAAAAAAA
>VZTG01010063.1:172078-190832 GCA_013397845.1 Melanocharis versteri | reverse complement strand
AAAAAAAAAAGAAAAGAAAATTCACAGAGATCAACCAGTTTCAATGTAAACTACCCCCTTCTTTCTTCACCCACTGGATGTTTGTGAAAAATTGAAAGCATCTTACCTGTGACTTGCTTACATAATGAGATTGGTCTTTACCATCACATTGCTCCTTTTCCTAGAAGGAGAAAGAATGAACTTAGGTTTTAGATCTTCTGTAATTACAAGAAAACTTGCGACTAAGTCACGTTCTTCTCCCAGGATTCTCAAAGATTTTCCATTTTATCCTTCCTACTATTTTAAGAAGAATGTGTTTGGCAGTGTCTATGCTTTTTTTATTTATTTATTTTTTTACTGCTCTGATGCTTTAATAATGCGCATTGTACAACAGTGTTGGATGCATGATTGATGCCGTCCCTACCTGCCTAGAAAGATAATGATAAAATATCTTAGGGAGTGTTTTCTCCAAGTGATGCATACATGGGATTCCCATTAATGTTAATGTGAGCTGGGCAGATCCAGCCAGTGAGTGAAGACAAGTTTGAAGACATGATAGTTATGTTAGGGCTTATATCTTTCATGGCAGGCAGGCAGAGTTCTAAGTGGCAGACAGGTTTATTTTAATTTAACAGAAAGCCACGCTAAAAAATTCCAGTTCCGTATGATATGCAGATATATTGCCATTAAATTTTATGCCCAAATCTTACAGCTATAGTGGATCTTACTATAGAAGTAGGTTTCTATTAAATACCTTCCACTATCTAGTTTTCGTAATTCCAGCAGGATGGCTGGAACTCAACAAAGGACTTTAGTAATTGGCATAAGCTGAAAATGAAAAAATATGAAATTCAAAACATATCACAAAATTATTCTTTCTGAAGGAAGCAATAAGGATGAATTGAACACCAAAGGGAGCATTGAAAAGGCCTTGAATATACATTCCTTCCCTATTTTCTTATGCCAGCAAGAATTTAGTGTGAACATGTGTGCAGCTTGGCATGTTGGCTGAGGTCCAATGTTTGCACTTACAACATCTGGCACAAATTCTCTACAAGTGAAGGGACAGGTTTTGTCATTCTGTCGCCGACTGTCCATGAGTTTCATTACCAATAATGTGATTGTTTACATTGATCAGATCAAGGAAAACACACAGATTGGAGCAACTCTGGAGAATTTCACAGTTTATGACATTAAAATCGGCATGCCATTTTATCGTTGTTATTTCTTTTCCTGACATGTTGTTGAACTCTTGGTCAGCGTTCCGTCATGAATGGATCAAAGTTTTGACAGGTTCTAGGAGTTATTTTTAAAAGCCAACCATGCCAAAATATTTTATATTAAGATATTTTGTTGTATTTAGAAACCTTAAAAAAGGCTTTGATTTGATGTTTGACACTAATCATAGAATCACAGAATAGTTTACGGTAGATATGACCTTTAAAGGTAGTATAGTCCAATCTCCCTGCAATGAGCAGCCCTTCAAGTTAGAAAAGCCAAAACTGTCTATTAAAATGGTATTTTAAAGTTGTTCTGGTAAAGAGGGCAGAAACTCTGTGACTTTGAGTGCATTCTTACAAAAGATGACATTATGAGAAATCCTTCCAGAATTATGGCAGGTCAGATCAGCACTGAGGAAAAACATCTGTCAATGGAGAAATATTTTGTCATAACCATTCTTATACATGGTACATGTTGGATTCTGCTTGTCAAAGCTGTTGGATAATTAAGATTTATTAATACAGAGTTCCACGTCCTGAAATTGGATGTAATTTTGCTTTTGCAGACCTTGTTGTGAGGGCTAAAGGAATTCACTGAAGTCAAGAGGATTCTGCAGTATTCCTGCCTCAGTAGACAGATCAGAGTCAGGGCAGGGGCTTGGGTGCCAGACTAAGAATGTCCACAGTGTTTGGTTATTAGCACTTGTCCTTGGCACAGTTCAGGCTTGTGCCAAACAGCATTTTTCAAGGTAAAACCTATGCATGTTTGAGAGAATAACACAAGTGAGGGCCTGCTCTCCACCGGCAGGTTGGATTATACCACATTGTTTTGGGGAGGAAGAAAGGGAATCTGGCCAGATGGCTCTGAGCCATTATGACACTTGCCTTTAGGGTTCCCTAATCTGTTTTGTTTATCACGGTAGACATCACCTATAAAGTCTCATATGTTTGTAGCAGTGGGATGCCTGTTAGTAGCTAAGACAAAAATATCCTGATTCCTTTGAAGCTTTTACATGCATTGACCCAAATCACTCGATTTTTCAAGGACTTTGTAAAAAAAAAAAAACCCAACATATGAATTAAATCAATTTGATATCTCATCTTTCAAGTGTTCAACTGAGAGTCTGTCAGCTAATCCTGGTTGCTCTCTTTCCCAGGGCACCTTGGAGATGCACAGGAGCTTGCTCCAGGCTAAACTAATTATTCTAGTGATGGTGGCAGCTGCATGATCCCAGCTGTCTTCTTTTCTGGCCACATGATAGCAGTAGGGCTCCAAGAAAAAAGGCCACAGGCTCTGTGTATTAATTGGTAGTGGGGACCCACTCCTGACTGCACTTGTGCTATGGGTCAGCTCCTGAACACAAGAGTATGGCGCATGGGAGGTCCCAGCATGAGTTCCAGAAAGCACTGGGTCAACTGCATGTGTGATTAGGTCTACCTACATTATGTCTGTTGATATTTGCAGAGAAAGAGGTGGCCCATTCAGCCAGAAAAACTGTGCACCATTGCTGTACAATATGACCTTGAATACTGAACAAGTCTCCTTTTGGTCCTTTTGAGCTCATTAAGTCAGAAGCAAAAGACAGAATCATAGAAAAGTTTGGGTTGGAAGGGACCTTCAAAGACCATCTAGTCCAATGCCTCTGGAGTGAGAAGGGATGTCCTTAACTAGATCAAGTGATTCAGAGACCCATCCACTGAATGTTGCCAGGGATGGGAAATCTACCACCTCCCTGAACAGCCTGTGCCAGTGCTTTACCAACCTCATTGCAAAGAATTTCTTCCTCATATCTAGTCTGAATTTGCCCTCTTTTAGTTTAAAACCATTACCCCTTGTCCTGTCGCAACAGGCCCTGCTAAAAGGTTTGTCCCCATCTTTCTTATAGGTCCCCTTCAGGTACTGAAAGGCTGCTCTAAGGTCTCCCTGGAGTCTTCTCCAAGCTGAACAACTCCAACTCTCTCAACCTTTTCTCATAGGGGAGGTACTCTGGCCCTCTGATCATCTTTGTGGGCCTCTGATTCGCTCTGACAGGTCCACGTCTTTCCTGTGCTGAGGACCCCAAAGTTGGATGCAGCACTCCAGGTGGGGTCTCCTCAGAGTGGAGGGGCAGAATCACCTCCCTCGACCTGCAGCCATGTTGCTTTTGATGCAGCCCAAAATTCTGTTGGTTTTCTGAGCTGCAAGCACACATTGCACTTCATGCCTTTCATCCACTAACACCCCCAAGTCCTTCTCCACAGGGCTGCTCTCAATCTCTTCATCCCCCAGCTTGGGTTGATACTGGAGGTTGCTGTGATCAAAGCCTTGCAGTTGGCCTTCCTGAACTTCATGATTCTCCAAAGGGCCACTCCTGGAGCTCGTCCAGGTCCCTCTGGATGGCTTCCTGTCCTTCAGGTGTGTCAGCAGCACAATTCAGCCAGGTGTGCTCTGCAAACTCACTGAGGGTGGACTCTATCTTTTTGCCTCTGTCATTGATGAAGACATTGAATAGCATTAGTCCTAATATGGACCCGTGAGGGACACCACTTGTCACCTGGACATTGAGCCATTAACTGCTGCCCTCTGGATGCAATCATCCAACCAATTTCTCATCCACCAAACTCAACCCATGAAATCTATCCCTTTCCAATTTAGAGAGAAGGATGCTGTGGGGACTCTGTCAAAGGCCGTACAGAAGTTCAGATAAATGACAACAGTAGCTCTTCCCTTGTCCACTGCTGTAGTCACTCCATAGTAAAAGGTCACAAGGCTAGTTGGGCAGGACTTGCCCTCGGTGAAGCTATGCGGTCTGTCTCAAATCACCTCACTGTTCTCCACGTGCCATAGCATAACTTCCAGGAGAATCTGTTCCATGATCTTTTCAGGCACAGAGGTGAGGCTGAAAGGTCAGTAGTTCCTGAGGTCCTCCTTTCTACCACTTTTAAAAATGGGTGCAGTGTTCCCGTTTTTCCAGTCAAATATTTGACCCTAGAGTGTATGTGTATCTCAGGTTTTCCTGTGTGACCCATCATTTGGACCAGATATACGAAGATTTGGTTCTGGAAGAGTTAATTCACAGAAATTCTGAATTTAATAGATGTCTAAGCACCAGATTCCAAATGGATTCTTAGCTACTTCCTAACCCTGCTTGTGCCCTGGGCACCTTGGCATGAAACTGCAGTCAGAGAATTCCTAGTGGCCTTCATTTTTGTTGCTTGGCATGATCCCTTCCAAGCAGTGCACCTGAAAATGCCAAACTAACTCACCAGTGCCAAAACCACAGCAAGATTCACAAAACATGGGTGTGCTTCTTGGCAAGTTCCGATGTAATAAAATATTTCAGGATGTCTTAATCAGTCTGGGTCACAAACAAAACCCAGCGACCCATCTCAAATGATCTACAGCCCAGTGCATGGAACACTCATTCATATTACACAGGCTCATTTTCTTCCACCACTTGCTTTGGAACACAGATTTGAAGACACATCTAACCTTCACAACAGAAAATCTTCTAACAGATCAGGAGTTCACTATCTATCACACAATAGCATCCTCTAAGATGAATCCCTCATGCCTTCTTGCTGAAGCTAATCTACTTAATATAAAATACTTAAAATATTCATAGTAAATATTCAGACTCTATACCTTAATGATAACGGCTGTTGCCTGCAAGACTGGGTTTCTAATCACTGCCCTAATGAATAAACATCTGAGATTTACAGATAGTGGACAATGCCAAAGAGAAAGTACTCCTTTCAGACTAGTGTCTGATTTAGCCACGAAATTATTACAGCTTCCTTCAGCTCCACAGGGGCAAATTTTGACTGGAGAGACCCCTGTGTTTGGGATGAAATTATACTTGCAGTGAAGAGACACCATAATGATAGCATTCTATACAAAAATAAAAAAAAAAATCCTAAGACACATTCTTTAACCCAGTCTCAGTATTGTTGTAGCCTACAGGAAAGATCTTGAACCGAAATTGCAAAGTTAGACTGACAGTAGTGCTTTTGGATGATTGCTTCTATTCATCAGACTTCCAGGCCTTAGTGAAATCAGGATGAAGAGCGTTACATTGTTTTTTCTGTAGTGGAGGCTCAGGAAAAAAAATGTTGTCCTATTCATTTATTATCAAATCTGAACAGTTTGCTTTTGAAATGTTAAGTGTTACCCTAGTTGAACTCTCCATTTTAGGCAGTAACTGGTTCAGACTGTCTTTCATGGGACTCTAAAATCAATACAGAGAATGAGAGATGGATGGGAAAATATGAATTAATCCATTAATTTAAACTTCATCTTCAAGTCATTATGCTAAAAAAAAAGAAAGATTCTGATACAATGGACTCTTCTTTTCTCAAGATTCTGGTACATTGGACTTCTTCTTTTCTCCTACGACCCATTTAGAAATCCAGAAGTCATAAAGTTTTGCCTTGTCACAAGCTATAAGTTATGGTGGCACAGCAATATTTTTTACTGTCCAGATAAAAAAAGAAATTACTAACTCCATCCTTGCCTGGTGATGCAGTTAGCTGCCTGAGGTCTCGGTGGTTTCACTTCATTTAACATGAGGAAGTATAAAACTGACATATAAAAATTCCCTTGAGCGATCATTCATAATTGTAAAAAAAATCCCTTTTTGGGAGGTTTTTTGATCTATCCACACATTGATTTTTATGCAGAGAGCATCTCTTTTTTACAAACAAAAGGTTCTTTCATATTTGTTACATAGTTTTCCATTTTCGTTTTCCTTTGTTTTTATTTTGATACCATATTTAAATTTATTCTCTATGTCCATACTTTGTAGCTTCTGAGGTGACTAACTGCTGAGATTTTGAGAATCATCTGCCTTCTTCAAATATTGCTGGAGTTTCTAGCTTTGTTAATGAGGCTACCTTGATTTTTATTCAATAAAATAATTTCAGTGTTTCCGCAAAGATGCCATTGCTATTATTTTATGTCTTATGTAATTTGGTCTCCCAAATTCAATGGGAGGGAAGACTACAGGGCTTTTGAGAAGGAATGCTTGTGGATAGACCACATAGATTTCCAGTCTGTAGTTATGGAGCTTACAAACCAAGTGCACTTTGAATATTTAATTTCTCCAGGTAAGCTATATTTATAGGAAATGCTGATCATGCCATGGTGGGTAGAGTTCGTGTGTATCAGGCATTTGGAGTGATTAAGACAAACGTGCAAATGCTAGTGATTTGTGTGAAACACTGAAGCCAGTATCAGTGTTTTACACGTAGTCCTGAACATGTCAGACCTGAGTGGTGTCAGTGCCATGAAGGAGAATAGGGAGATTCTTGTTGAAAAGAAAATGGATGGTTTTGCAGAGCCAGAACTCTTTTTCCTTCTAAGTAGCTACCAGCTAATTTATACTGAGGTTGCTGATCATTTTAGTCAAGGTAAAAAAGCGATGAGAGTGACCAAATATCAAAGAACAGTTGAAACAAACAAGTGTTCTTGCACACGGATTAGACGGGGAAGTCAGCAAGGGAAGATTTGGTTTTCAAGATTTTGTGAGGAAGCTATAAATAAAGGCATGTTCTAAATAAAGCCCATTTAAAAAAAAAACAAGACAAACACCAGAGAATGATAACTGTTACTTGTTTATGATGAGGAGTTAGGCTGACCTACCCATAGCTTTCTCAGAGAAACTGTTTATGCTCTTTGAAATTTGTGCCATTGCAGCAATGTGAAATCATCAAAATCTCTGCTTTTAAGTAGGAAAAAAATTCTCCCTTCATGGTTGTAAAGAAGAAGCTGGAAAATGGGATCCCAGAAGGCTTAAGATAGAAAAGTGAGTCATGAGACATAAAAAAGTTAAAAATATAATTCTATTGATTTTTAAAGCAACCTCTTAGCTCTTTGATGTCTGCCTGAAAATCTATGAAGAGTTGTCACAGAGAGACCTTGCTGATGGCATCCAGTGCCTCTGAGCTCCCAAGTTTGGCAGGGAGAGCCTCTGCATTCAATGTCACGGTAGCGGGTTAGATCATCTCATCCTTTTCTTTATCTGTAGCTTCCATGGAAGAAAAATGCATCCACACAGGACCTGAGTGAATATAGCATATGCCACTGTTAACATTTAGGACATGATAGGCTTTTTAATTTTCTAGAAGTTCAATGTTGATTACTCAGGCAATCAGTGCAAGACAAAGGAACCTGCCAGAGATAATTCAACCCACCTGCACCAGACACCTGACTTAGACTGGGATGAATTACCCTTGAGAATTGGCCACCTTTCCTCACTGGCTGTTACTGGAATAGGGACAACTAGGTCAGGCAAGCTGTAGCTCTTTCAGGTACTTCATGTCAGGTGAGAGCCCTAATTACAGGCCATTAGCTTTTATCCATCAGTAATCACCGTAAAAGGAAATTCCTCATGTGATCTCTGAAGCTATTGAAGCACAATGTTGTCACTTTACTGTGTGATGTCAAGTCCCCTTGCTAGCATATGGGACATTGAGGGTATCAAAGGAAAGTTTTGTTCCACAAGAACAAAATTGTAACTTTTTTTCCTATTCACAAACAACATACCACTTTCAATTGAAATCTTCCAGTAAATGCTAGATTTTCAGGCTGAAGTAGGAAGCTGACAACCCATAAGGTGAAAATGGACTACACTGTAAGTAAATGAAAGCAAAAGCTTGCAAAGAGATGTGCCAGGCGATCCTGGGGTGGGATGCCTGTCCATCTGCAGGCAACAGATACAAAAAACAAACAAAAGACTTACTAACACTGATTATCTGGTTTGGGTGGTTGAATGGGTACCTTGTAAATGGCAAGTAGGTAGCTTGCAAATTTTATGTAAGTTATATGACCATAATGTACATAAAATCTCTACATGCACTGTTGTAAGTGTGACATGATATCCAGAGATCATATTTATTGAAGTACTATATATTTTCTCAGGAGGCTGCTTTGTCTCAGAGGATGAAAAAATACTCAGGGTCTTACAGATGGCTCCCATTCAGAGAAGCTATTGATAATCGAGTGCATTTAGTTATCAAGGTCAATCAAACCTGTGTTTTCCTGCATTGGCAAGCACCAAGAAGAAAGAGAAAACTCTTTGCTGATAGCTTTAAACCTCATTCTCACTGGGCTTATTGTTTCTTTAAGCTTTATTCCAAGTGCTGGTTCTAGCTGTAACCTTGGCATTTCTAACCCAGTCATGAGAGTGCTGTGGGTGTGTGACACCTTGTGACTCCTGCTGCTATTTCTGCAGAAGTATTCAGACCGCTGTGTGTTATGGATGTAGGAAATATCTTTTGTGCCTGTGAATCCTCAGCTCCTGCAGTCACCCCAAAGGTGAGATCTGGGTGGGTTCCACACCTACTGGCGCTGGGGCTCAAATAAATGTTTTCAGGTTTGTGATTTCACTGTCTTTATACACATACATACACATACATACACATACTGTGTGCATGCCTGAATCAAAATATTTGAGAAAATACCTCTCCGGAGTTTTTCCATATGCCTATATGCTTTCGCCATGGTAAAGACTAAGATTTTACTCCTGTTGAACAAAATGAAAAATTTTTCACTGAGTAAACTGTATCTTTACAATTGGATTGAAGATTAAATGATTAATAGTGGAACATAACTGCTAGATTCTTCCTGTCAGCTCCAGATCACGTGGCATAGCCTGACAGGCACTGGGCCCTAGGAGTCTGGGTCCTGCCTGTTTCATTGAGCAGTATGAGGCCGACTGTCAACTATTAGCATGCAACATATTAGAAGCACCATACCTGTCAAAGAGGAAAAAAGTACATCCATACAGCTTCATCACTATAATCCATTCATCAGTTTATTGAACTGAAGCTTGATAGGGGGTTTCTCAAAGGCATGTGATGCCCCATGCCGTTAAGAGTTTTGTATTTTGATCTCGGATTACGCTGAAAGCTTTGTTCTAGCTCCTTTTTGGTTGCGTATCTGAAGTTGTTCAAAAGTAAAAGTTATTTCTTCCAGAGCGGAGTGCAGTTTGTACTTGCCATGTTTCTCTAGAGACACCTATTTCATGGCTTAGGGAGTTAGAGGGGGATAGAAATTCAACCTTCCATTTTGTTGAGTGCGCCATCAGAGGCATCCCCTGCCCTCCTGTGGTACTCCTGCTGTTGGCTTTCAAATTTGAGCCTTGGCCACTTTACTTCTGGCCACAGTGCAGTGAAATCTGGCTACAGCAAAGATGAGGAATGACGCCAAGATATGGATTAGGTAGGTTCCACTTGATGGCAGGCTGTTATGTGTGCTTTACAGAGGTGAGATGGTTTTATGATAAGAAAAGTTTACATCTGAGAATTAAATGAAATGTGCAAGGACGAAGATATACTTTGGTATCTTTCTGTAAGCTTCAGTGCCATTCTCAGCTACCAAACCCCCCTCTCCAGCCCCCCTCCGTCTCTGTTCATTGTAAACTGTTGGCTGAAGATCCTAGAGCTCTTGAGAGATTTTGGCAGAGGTTAAAGCTTCTTGAATGCCTGGGCAGATTTCTGTATGGAAATCTGGAAAGCTGGCAAAGAACGGTTTTGTGGATATTCTCTTTGTTCACTCTGTTTAATGATTGAGAACACAGTAGCAACATAAATGCATAGAGGTCGTTTAAAAAGTGTTTATTATGTAGCCTCAGAGTTCAAATTTCTCATCTTCTACATCCATGGTTTACATCTGTGGTTCTCACCCTCTCTGTCTGGATGCTTGGACAGTGCTCTGTGTTTGAGAGACATAGTAAATGTAATCATCACCATTCTTGAACCACAGCGCATAGCTGACAGATCTCTTCCAGCACTTAGTCCGCTAGAAAACACGAAATTTACTCATGAATCTTAAAATGCAGGAAGTTGGATATTACATATTCTACCAAAAAGTACATGCCTGGTTGTAGTGGATGGCTCTTCGTGTTTTGTTCAAAAATGCTTGTGTCCTTTTTGATGCTGACTTAAAAGTATTTTTGTTTAAGACTGCCTTACAAGAAAAACAGCAAAAGCCATTGATAAAACCAGACAGCTCTCATGGGGGAGATCCTCGTGGATCATGCTGGTAGAATATAGATTCAACTTTTCCTTCAGTTTCTCGAAATTTAAATGTTTACTTGTAAGTGATGGAGCTATAAACCCTTGGTAAGATTTTGGTCAGTCTAAAAAGCTGAACATTGTATTGTACTAGAAACTGCAAGCTTGCCAGGGTACAAATCTTAGGTCTTGTCTTATTGATCTACATTCTATAAACTGTATTTACTATGTCAAGAAATTTTCAATCTTTTCTCACGTAGTTTTATTTCCAATATTTTCAAGAAGTGCATATTTAAGGATATCTAGAATTTTTATATTCATGGTTCCATAGCCAGGAAGCTGGATTTGCTAAATGTTTGTTAAAATCTGGCATTTTTCTGAATAAGGGTTGAGAATTCTGTAACTTTCCTGCACAACGAACATAGAGCTTGAGCAAGAAACTGTCTGAAAACCTGATACACAAGTGGGTGAAACTCAAATCTCTCAAAATAGAGGCCTCCAAAAATTTCCCCAAGATGTCTGGCAGGAACACTGTAATGAAAAGAATCAGATTTGGCATTTGTGATGTCTTACCTTTGTGGGATACCAAGAAGAGACACTGAAACACATATTTTCCAAAGCAAAGGGTGCACCCACAGAAAGGCTTTTTAGAAGAAAGTTTCCTTTCATCTTTATTTTGAAACTCATTATTTTCCAGGATATGATGTCTCATGACAAGTAGCTGAGATGCTGTGATAATATGACAACAGCAGTCCAATGTTCTGGAAAACTAGCAAAAGCAAAGATGCAAAATGTTAAACCCAATTGCTAAGTGGATTTCCACATTTCTGTTCTACAATATAGACACTAAGTTTCATCAAAAGGAAAAGGAAGGTTCATGTCATTAAGCTATAGGCTAAAGAGACCAGAGTTCTACAAACCAATGTATGGGTTTGAAAACTAAGCTACTAAACTTACAAAAAACCTATGTTGAGCTATTTAGAGGAACAGTACTTATTTCACTTGTATGTGGGTGTACATGTCAGGTAATCAGAACAAAATTCTATTGGAGTTTGGACTGTCTGTGACGTGAATGAGTCAGGTGCTAGAGCCTTTTACCATCAGTCTTCTTTTCCTCCACATACTTGGAGATGACATCCATAATGAGCTGTTCCATCACTTTTCCAGGGGTGGAGGTGAGGCAAACTGGCCTCTAGTTTCTCAGGTCCTCCTTCTTGCCCTGTGAGAAGACTGCAGTGACATTGGCTTTCCTCCAGTCCTCAGGGACCTCTCCTGCTCTCCATGACTTTTCAAAGATGATGGAGAGTGGCATAGCAAGAGCATCTGCCAGCTCCCTCAGCACCTAGCGGCTGCACCCCATCGGAGACCATAGATCTGTGGGTGTCAAGTTTGCCTGAATGATGTCTATCCTGATCCTCCTCAACGAAGGGAGGAGACAAGACTTTCTCTTTCCTTCAGCACCTGGGACTCCTGGGGGCTGGCCTTCGGAAGCAAAGAAGGCATTCAGTAACTTCATGTTTTCTGTATCCTTCATCACCAGGCTCCTTCAGCTAGGAACTCACATTTCCCTAGTCTTCATTTTGTTACTGAGGTATTCGAACTCCTCCTCCTTGTTCTCCTTGACATTCCTTGCCAGATTTAATTCCAAGTGGACCCTAGCCTTACTTGTCATATCCCTGCATACTCTGAAAGTGTTCCTACATTTCTCTGTCCTATTTTCCGTATCCTGTAAACGTCTGTCTTCCATTTGAGTTTTGCCAGAAGTTTCTTACTCGCACATGCAGGTCTTCTTGCTTGATCTCTTACTCACAGAGATGCACTGATCTTGAGCTTGGAGAAAGTGATGCTTGAATATTAATGAGTTTTCTTGGAGCCCTCCTACCTTCTAGAGCCCTAACCTGTGGTGTTCCTCCAAGCAGGTCCTTGAAGAGGCCAAATTTAGCTCTCTTGATGTCCAGAGCTGTAATGGTACTTATTGCCCTGCTTCCTCTATGCAGCATCCTGAACTCTGCCATCTTATGGGCGCTGCAACCAAGGCTGTCCCCAGATTTCACATCCCCAACCAGTCCTTCTTTGTTTGCTAGTACAAGGTCCAACACGCACCTCATCCTCCACCACCTGAGTCAAAACCTTTCATCAATGCTTTGCAGGAACCTTCTGGACTGCATATGCTGAGCTGTGTTTCTGCTTTCCACCAAATATCAAGGTGGTTGAAGTTCCCCACGAGAATCAGGGCCTATGAGCAGGGTACATCCACCTCATTTCTAGATTCAAAAATCACATTCGGGTTCAGCTAGACAGGAAAATTATTAGATTTGCCCATATTTAGTATAAATATTTCTGTGTCATTTATGTACCTTGGCCTTCATCAACATTTTTATCTATGTACATGTCTTGTCTAAAGATTTTCCTGTTTCAAAGCAAGCCAGAGTAAATCACTGCAAGAGTGTCTCTGTAACAATTTCACACTAAGCCCACAAATTAAAAATATGTTTAAGAAGGAAAGTAACCTGAATACGGGTTTCTCTGCAGAAGGATTTTTTATTACTCTTAATGTCCAAAAGCAGTTCTTCACATTATGAACTAATGGCCTGCGAAATGTCATTTAAAAATAAAAGATGCGTTTGAGTCAGAGGAATAGCATCTTTGACTGTCTTTTTTTCCCCACTGTTTTGAAAGTAATTTATTTTTTCTTCTACTTTTTTTTTAGAAAAATGCTTGATCTTAGGCTAAAAAAGGACAGACTTAATTACAGACCATAGCTTTTTTGTCTCAATTTGCACAATTTTGACAACAGTGCTTTAAATGCAGGGACACTAGCACAGCTTAATTGAAATTCTGATGATGTTTTTTGCACTAATTGATACCCATGTTGGCAGACTGAGCTCAGCGACCCAGGAATGAATGGACAGGAAGAATGAGACTATCAGCTTAGCCTTGCAGGTGGTCTTTCCTGATCAAGATTAAAGAACATTGGCAGGGCACCACAGGAGAGCTAGCACTGCTGATACCCTATGCTATTCTCATTTTGTATTTAAGCACAGGATTTCAGTGTTCAGGCTGAGATTTTCAGTCTGACTCCATTTGCAGTAGTAATAATAATAATATTGAAAAAAGACTGAAAAATTACTTGATCATACTGTGTAAGGAGGTTGGCAAGGAGAAAATGCCAGGTACAAAAGAGGCTTTTAATCTTGTAGAAAAAAGATGGGTGAGAACTAATGATTTGTCTTGGATTTAGCATGAACTCAGATTAGTATGAGATACAGATTAATAATGGGGTAGAAGTAGGGTGTTAATAAGCTCTGGAACAAACTTCCAAGGATATGTTAAATTCCGTGTCCTTCAAAGTCCTCAGCCAGCTGTCTAACACAGGGTCTTGGGCTCAGCACAAATAAAACTGCCATGGTATCACATGGCCTACGATATACACAAGATCAGACTAGACAGTTCTGACCCTGAAAGAGTATTAATCCTGTTAAATCTTACTTTTTACATAGCATATTCATCGAAGAATTTAAGAAAGCAGATCAGTAGCAGTATTACCATTGTACAGATATAGGGACTGTATCTCAGGGAAGTTAAATCATTTCTTAGAAGATGTTCAAGAAGCCAATGGCATAAAAAGTAATGGCATAAAAAGTAATATACAACCTGTTTGTCACATTCAAGTGATCCATTATCAAGTGGACGCAGTGATCTTTGGGAAAAAAATACAGTTAATTTCATTTTATATTTAAAAACAAAGTAGGGGAATAATATTTAGCAATTGAAAAAAAAATTACAGAACATTAGATTAGACTACCATAATGATCTCTTCTCCCAGTGCCTCTAGGATGTACATAAGACTCTCTTAAGAGTAAGTTAGTAGGTGAAAAAAATTCAGCCTAAACCCTATTTCAGTTACTTCAGAAGCCTCCCTATAGAAAGCTGTTTTTGAAGGCAATCTTATCCCATTTGGCAAATGTTTGCATGAAGAACTTCTATTTATTTTTTAAATTAAAGAGTATAACAATAAGTGGCCTAGGGTTAGGGCAATGACTGCAGCAGTTTTCCTTGATAGGGAGAGGCTTTGTTGAAACTGTGGGGCTGAAAAAGCTGACAGGGCACTTAATCTGGCTTCGTGATAATTGAAAATGAGATGGCCTATTGGCCTGAGATGTGCATTTGGTTTTTATGGAGCTGTACCAAGTCAGATCTTAAGGTGGAATCTATAAATGGCTTTAGTACATGTGTGCCAGATTATTTCTTGTTGCTTTTCATTTCATAAGGTAGAACAAATACTAGTATAAACCCCATCCCAAAACCTGCTAAATTTCTATTGATGACAGACTATGCAAGAATGACTGTAAACAGAAGGGGACAAGATAATAAAAAAATACTAAGCATTTTGAAATGTTGTAATATTGTTTATATTGAATTCAGTATCTCTATTGCACAGCATAGTCAGCTGCCAAGACTTTGTGCGTGACAGGCTGTGCCAACATTTGTATTCAGATGCTCCAAATCTTGGGAGGAGAAGGAAAAAAGACATTTTAAATTAATTGATAGTACAATCCTTCCTCCATAAGAAACTGAAACATTCTCTGGTACTAAATGTGATCAGCTAGCAGTTCTGAATGCACTATCACACTCATCACTGATGTTTAATAATATTATATTTCTTAGGCAATAATTCCAGGTTATTGTTAGAATGATATTGTTCATATGAACTAAGGTTCATTGACCTAGAATTATGTTTAAGAATAAGCTCTTTCCCTAAGACTGAGCATCTTGCACACATGTAGGCTGACGCACATTTTCACAAAGGTGCGTTGGTATAAATTTGAATTTAAATCTCTCTACTGTACCTGCTGATCATAGATAACTGCATTCTTTTTAAAAACAATTAAATCCCATTGTTATCAATTGTCTGCAGCTTGAAGAGCTCACAGTGGCATGGCACTTTCAGAGCTGAGCAGATACTACTTATGCTTAGTTTGCTTATTCTGGTTGGTTGGGAATGGTCACAGTGCAGGGTTTGTTTTGTTCCTGGCCCTGCAGAGATCAGCAGAAGCGTGAGTTTAAGACACCATTAGAAGTCCCACTGGCAGAAGAAGCTGGGAGCTGGAATCCTACCCATAGGATCTATGGGAGGCAGAGCGAAATGAGAGCTTGTAGTCCTACTACAGATGTGTTTGAATGATCAGATCATTCACCTGAGGGGCTGGCCATCTGGACATTTGCCCATGACATAAAACCAGGGATGAGAGGAAAAAGGAAGTTATATTCTAGCAGAATATAGTTGGGATTAAGGAAGTCTCTTGAGTGTCCTGTTCCGTAGTTTGTATGCTACAGGTAAGCTTATCAGGCAGGACAATAGTAATATGATTAAGTCACGTGAATTAGATTAGATCCTATTAGAATAAATTAATTCTAGTTTTTGCATTTAAAAATGCTGCTGCCTTCCTTTTTTTGGGGGGGGGGGGGGGGGCACTGTTTTCATTTAAATTTAGAAGGTGCAAGAACATGCAAATGCAGCAGCACAATCATATCATCATTTTGATTCAAAAGTCAATGGCCCTCAGAGAACCATGCAGCAGCTCATTCATCAACAGGATGGCGAACAGGAATGTGAAGTGTGCTGGTGGGTTATTACACATGCCGAGCCTGATTCTTCTCTCATCCACACTGTTAAAACACAGGAGTAACAGCACTGAAATCAGCACTGTTATGCTGGTACATGTGAAGGAAGAGTCAGGTTTTTCATGTGTCAAACTCATCATCTCTGTCTGGGAAGGAGAGCCATCTAAAACGCTTTGGAGGCTACATTCATCTAAAATGCTCAGCTGAACCAGCACTTAAAAATTGATATTTTCTTGTGTTCTTTGAAGCACTTAGTCAGCTAAATAATTTGAAATACATTATTACAGAGGCAGTCACTGTCACTGCCAGAGCCAATGTTCCTTTAGAATGTCCATTACAAATCTTGTTTTGAGTATTTTCCATAGTAACCCAAACATTTTAATTTGCTTTGGACCATGGCACAGCAAGTTTGCAGCCTTTGTAAATTCCCACTAAAAAGGCATGAAAGACTGGTTACCTTTGTGGTTTTTTTGTTTCTTTCTAAAATCTAAAAAAATCAGATGATTTTTTTTTTGCTCTTCTAGCTGAAGATGTGCATAATAATGTGCAAAATGTCTTTCTTATTTTGGATGTTGAGACAGAGGTTAAAATAACTAACACTATAATCCTACAAACAAAAAAAATTTGATCTGTGAAGTAAATACATGTCTTCATGTACTTTTTCCTCTGCCAAGAAAACTCACAACAACAATTTTTCTACAGATCACCCCTAATATTCTATTCTCAGTTTTGACTTTCAAGTCAAACAGCTAAAACTTGATTTGTACCTTAATCCTGGATATGTAATACTTCCTATCCTTCTAAAGACATGGTGGAATTCAACCATTCTCCTTTTACAGATTGTGAAATTGAGAGGGTATAGTTTTGTAAATATTGTGACACTTAGACTTGAAAAGCTTCTTGTTCCACAGAAGAGAAAACAAATGCCCAAAAAATTATTATAGGACTGAAAGAAGGCCCATAGTTTGTGTGGAGGATGCAGGAGTTTTCCATATTTCAATTTTTCAGTGGGAGTTTCTTGAGAATGTTACAATTTTTTGAGAGGCGCAATTTTCATTGCATGAACTGCAAAGAGGCATCAAGAAAAGAGGTATTTATGATACCAGTGAAGAAAATTGTAGTTTCTTCTCACATCTTAAGTGGACTAAAATGTTTTGGGTACATTTTATAGTAGGTTAGGCATTTTCTCCACTTTATTTTATGATCATTTTTGAAACCAAGAAACAAGTTTGTAGAAAGCCGCTGATTATGGAAGAGACTGAAAACACTCAGGGTTTTTCTGTTTGCATTTTCTTCTTGAATCATGCTTTCGATATGTTTGCAATGTCCAGGTTTACATGCTAAAAATGGTTCTGGTGTTGAACTCACTTTTCTGGCTCACCAGCAAACTTTCTTTCAGACTTGCAAGGTAACACCTACAATCACTCGTGAAGAATGCTGCCCAGGTTGGTGGGCAGAAGAATATTGATCTGAGGACATCCACATATTCCTGGCTGGTGTTTTTAAACACTAATAAGTTGGTTAAGGCTTCCCTTCAACAGTTGTAGCCTTCTCTAGGGTTGTGGTGGTACCACCTGCCCTGGCCCCTGAATACTGGAGAGAGCCAAAGCCCAGTTGCTGCTAGAGCAATCTCCTTGCCTTGGATGCTGTTCAACATAAATGCCGGAGTGCTTTACCATGGCATGGTCTTTGATATTTCTCTTGGTAGGCATATTAAGATTGTTTGATATTTTGTATTAGTTACACTCCATATTATGAAAAATGTTTCAGCTTGCGAAAGTTTTGCTATATTTTAAGTACATGGGTTGAAGTTTTCCCAGATGGGTATTTGCTTCAGCTGATTTCTTTGCTTTTATTCTGTCTTTCTCTTGAAGCTCCTTTCAAAAACGTTCTGGTTATTTTCAGTAAGCAGGTTTGAAAAGCAGCAGAAATACCCTTTTAACCCTATACAAGAAAACAAAGGAAATTTCTGGTACATTTCTCTTTGAAGAGCTGAAGCGTCCCTCTGCTTTGGAGAAAGGCATTTAGTAGAAAAGGAGCTTTCTGTGCTTTATTTTGTGGCTGTGTCTCCTGCCAATCTTGTGTTTGGCCAATTTTTGTGCCTTTGGAAAACTGCAGTTTACACACTCACACAAAGTCGGTAGAGAAAACTTGGATTTCATCAGCAAGGTCACTGACAAGGAGATGGAGGGTCCTATAATGGGGTTTACTACCAGTTACAGCTTTTACTCCCATTACACAGTGGGCTGGGCTGGGAGAAGGAATGGAGCACTTCTCCTATGGAGACAGGCTGAGAGAGTTGGGGTCGTTCAGCCTGGAGAAGAGAAGTCTCCAGGGAGACCTCATTGCAGCCTTTTAGACCATAGAGGGGATTTGTAAAAAAGAGGGAAAGTGATTTTTTACATGTGCAGTAACTGACAGGACAAGCAGAAAAGGTTTTAAGCTGAAAGAGGACAGATTTAGTTTAGATGTTAGGAAGAAATTCTTTATTATGAGGGGTGGTGAGGCACCTTCAGAATTGCTTGTTTGACTACTAATCTCAAAGCTAATGCTTTTTGTTCATTTGTGTTTAAAAAAAAATTATTTTTGTTTTGGAGCTCTGCATATGAGCATCAATATTTAGTTATTTTTCTTCTCTGACCCATTTCAGAATCACCTTATAAGATGAAGAAAAAAAGCCAGTTATTACTTTTTACCATTTTTTAAAAAAAAATTTCCCCAAAGAGTTTCAAATTTATCCTGAAGTGATTTCAGAGAATGCAGCTTATCTTGCTTGGAAATGAAAATATTTAGAAAAGATCATTCCCATTCTGCTATTGATTTTCCATCTATGTGAGATACTGAGATTCATTCAGCAGCTAAAAAGCTTTGGAATAAGTTCTTCTAGTATTCTGCTTCTTTCTAGTTTTTGGTGTTTTTTTTTTTTTTTTTTTTTT
>VZTG01010063.1:47499-171884 GCA_013397845.1 Melanocharis versteri | reverse complement strand
TTCTTTTTTCCTGAGATTGTTGCCTGATTTGCTGTTAAATAAGTAAAGAAGTATTAAGTTTTAAAAGTTGGGAGCCAAACTTTTTCTTCTTAGAGCAGTGTAAATCTGCTGTACTCTGCCCTGGGGTCATTACACTTACAGACTTATAAAGTCAGAAATCAAAAGGTAGTTATGTAGGAAGATTTCGTGAGTTGTGTATCTGTGTTCATTATTTGTATGTGTGTATATATAAGACTTTTCAGTAAAATAGTCATTTATCTTTTACTAAGTAATACTATGAGTCTGAACTATTTCTTTGATTGTGACCTTTAATATAATTTTTTTCAATTTGCTGTTTAGCAGCTGACTTTAAAATATTTCAAATAGAGCTATTTAATATAGCCCATTACAATTTTCCAACCTCATCATAATCTATTTTTCTAACAGGGTCACCTTTAACATATGATGGGATGAATGTATTTTATTAACATCTATTCTTTTTATAAGGATGTCTGATTGAAAGCTGGAATTTTTTATCCATAAGATTTTTAAAAAGAATCGCACACAACTTTGAAAAATTCAAAAATGGGTTATTCTTGGATAAAAGTATATTCTCTTCTGCCAGTTGTCTTCTGTCTTGAATAATATTTTGTAATCTTCTACTGACAACCGACTCTAAAAGATGTCTAATCTGTCCTTAGACATGGCATATAGCTGCAGTTTGCTATAATATCTGTTTCTGCTGCAAAAGACATTTATAATACTTTCTACATAATTTAAATGTACTGTGTAGTTTCCTCATTTTGGGGAGAAAAAAAGAAGGCAATTCAGAGCTCCGCTGCTGGGGGCTGTCTGTTAATCTTCTTCCATTGTTTTATTTACATAGATTTATGAAATCCCAACAGAATTATATTTGTTTGTGTGTAGTGCTGCTACTTTGATATAAAGAGGAAGTAGTGGATCTGCCCGTCATACACAAATTCCTCAAAATGTTTATTCAATTTCAGGCTCATTTGTTTAATCTCTTAGGCAACAATAGGAATATAGAAAGCTGATCAACAGGACTTTTGTTTTGACCAAACTCTAAAAATATAGATTTCTTTTTTATCTGAAAGAAGGTTTATTTCTGGTCTGCTCTGACAGAAGGGTGATAGGTTTCTATCTCTTAGTCTAATTAATACCTTTAATCTTTTTTAATGGTTAAACAGTCTCCCTTTAGTTGCAAGGCAGAGAAGAGATAAAGGCACATAAGGCTGGAGGTTAATCCCTGTATTTTATTTCTTAATTTCTGCTATAGGGATTCCCTTTCCATCATTTCTGTTTACTCTTAGCACTCTTCAGATGCTGGCAAAAAGAGACAACAAAAGTTTGATTAGGGCTATCACTCAAGATTAGGCAGACATTAAACTTTTTGGAATTTAAAGAGAAATAATTGTTAGCTGAACAAACAGGCTAATCTGGTTCTATATCCACTATTTTATTATAATGGCTGAGAAGGAAACAAAAAAATAATACTTTCATGTGGACTGTTTTGTTCAGCTAGTGCTCTCTGCCTTGCATTGTTCCAGAGCAGATTCTATGGGAAATGCTGTAGCACAAATAATTATGGATGAAAAGTATCAGGTGGCTGGTTTAGGAAGATTCTGTATGCATTTTCATTGGTTTCTACCAGTGTTGGGCCACTTCTTCACGGACAAAATCTAGCGCCAATGTTATGTTAACTTAAGTATGAAATTAAAAAGGCAGAGAACCTTAATGGCATTTTATTTAATATGCCCTCACCCTATAAGTAGAAGGTGAGATTTTCATTTGAGTAGTTTTTGAGGTGGTTTCAAGAACATTCTGAGAGGAAAAAAATCTCATATTGGTAGAACAGTGATAATTAGTGGTGTGGGTGAGGTTTTTGCCTTGTTATTTCAGAAAAGAATAAACCAAACCAAACCCAAACTATTTTCTCTTGATAGTCTACACTGTGTTGGAAATGGATGAATTGTTCTTTAAAGACTTATTTCAGAAAGAGTTTGATGATAAAAATTACCTTTTCTTGAGTTTTCCATTTAGAATTTAGAATTAATGTTTTTAAGTGAACTGTAGATGTTGGAGTCTTTTACAAATAAGATTAGAAGCTCTGATGTCACCCTTCCAAAGAGATTATAAGATTTAGGATTTGGGCTCAGACATGTACATGTCCTCAAAAGAGACTTTGAAAAAAATGGGATTTCTTGTTTTTATTTTCCTTTATATACAAAGAAATACTGTTTCATTAAATGATGCTTGCATGCTAGAAAAGCTTGAATAAATGCCTTTCCATTTGCCACTGAACTGATTATGACTGTGTTATGTGCAGGAATTCTTTAAGTAAAAACACAAATCCAAAGACCACCCACTCAAGATATAAAAGTTAGAGAAGAGCAGACAGTGCCTGCATTTTTTATGAGTGCTTTTTCTCACTTTGGAAAGTTACAACAGCTTTATAAAGAGTCATACTTCTTTGTACACAACATACTTGTTCGGAGCCAGTTTACAACGGAAGTTGGCAATAAGCGCCAATATCGCCACAATATCCACGGTATGAGTTTTCTGCACTACGAGTTTTCCGCACTATGGGTGCAGCCCAGCTCAGCCACGCGCTCGCCTGTGGTGCCCATGCTCTCCCCACACACCCGACAGCCACAGGATTGCAGCAGGAGAGCTTCTTCCCACTCACCTGCCCCCCTCCTCCCCCAGGAAAGAGCCCTTTCGGGGATAAAATGATTTCTGGTGGTGACCCTTTGGGGGCTGACATGACGTTGCTCCCCTCTGGGTAGCAATCACGCAGAGTAATTGGCAGATTAACAGAAGTAGCTGGAAAGAGGGAATTTTGAATTCTCCTTGTCAATTGCTACGCGCTGCATAGATGAAATAGTCAGACATATATCGTATTTTTCTTGTCAGTACATAGGCAAAACAATGTTTGTAAAGAAAGGTGGTGTCCTTAGGTTGACGTTTTGGAAAAAACATGCACGTTCCGAGGCACGTATGTCACATTTATAAAATATCTCTGACTGGTTTATATTATGGGGATTAATAAACTAAATACTAGATTTAAAGGTCAGGATTTTAGCTGAATGTTTTATAATGTATGAGTTACTTCTACAAAAGGTTTATAAAGTTGCTATACTTTGGACCCCTCAGCTGCTTAAAATTTGAGTACATGCATAATTGTTTTCCTGAAATGGATGTAAATTTTTCAAATCTGCTATGAATAAGCCCTTGCTTATCTATTATTCTTGTTCATATGATGCACTGTGAACTAAAAAAACCCAGAAATAATTATAAAATGTTCAGGTTTTATCCTCTGTTTCATACTACTGATTTTCGGCTATGCTGTAAATTATTCAAGCTGAATAGCAGTTGAGCCAATGAGAAAATAGAAATAGGAAAATGGGGTTTCATTTCACTCCTCTCCAGTTTTTTGAAGAAGTAGCTTTTTGGCAGAAAAGAGCAACAGTTCTAAACAGCCCACGAGTCTGGTTCTGGGTTTCCCCACATTTGTGGACTGAAGAATTCCTAAATTCCTAATTTAAGACTAATCATGTAGTAGCTGTGCTAGTGTCACAGACACTGAGAGCTCTGGGACTACTGAGTCTGAGAGGAACCTGGTCTGTAAGGGACTTTGGGGGCCAGGTTTTCCCAAGATACTCCTCCTTGGACCATGGAAATCAGGAGGATGAAGTTTGTATCTGTGATAGGGTCTCAGGTAGCTTTGTTGTTGCCTGTTGAATTTTGAACCTTTACAAGGTCTGAAATGCCATTAAAATGTAATGGGTTTTGGAACATTTCCAATGTTTTCTTTGTAACATTCCATGCCACAGTTTGTGATGAAAAGGGTCATAAAGGCTGAGTGAAGAAACTCGTTTATTTGTAAAGCTTTTTTTATTTGCCCCTGCAAGAAGTACCTAATTTATTATTGGGGCAGATAGGCACTCTAATAATAAAAATAATTAGCATTAAATATCCTTTAATGAGGGATTTGAAAGTGAAGAGCACATTGCCTTTATAGACTAGCTCATTAGACATGAATATATGTTTAAAAATCCATTATAATTTAGTGCTTAATAAACAAGAGTATATTTTTAAAGAGGAATGAGGCAATGACTCTTTTCTTACACTGGTCTCTCACCTCCCCATCAGGAAGATATTGGCAAATACAGAGAGCAGAAGAAGAGCCATGCAATAACTTCTAATTCAATCACATCCTCAGAACTGCCTTTCCATACATGTTACTTAAGAATGGTTTGCTCATATTTCAAAAACATACCTGGTTCCTGCCTCTCTAGGCTGAAACATGCTTGGGAACTCTTGATTTCTGCAACCTATCATTTGAAAAAAAGATTTTTCATTTTTACTTCCACAATCTTAATAGAAATAAATTAAAAATTGAAAAGGGGACAGGAGAAATAGTCTCCATCATAGAGAAAGGCTGGAAAACCTAAAAATGTATAATTTAACTGCAGGATGATACTGGTCTAGAATATTCAGAGGGTCAGGCCTTCACAAGAAATTATTTAGTGCATTAGAATTAAGTGTAATGGCCTAAAATATAGTCTGAATATATGTAAAGCTTCCTGACTGGTAAGTCTATTAGTCTTTGGACTAGTTGCAAGAGAAGTGCTAGAAGCCAATGACTTGATAATTGAATTTTACACTGGAAAATTTGTTAAAGGAAGTGGTTCTTCCTTGGTTTGTTAATAAACCAGGTCACCTAATAAGACTTCTGCTTCTGTAGAATATCCATTCACAAAATAATTTTCTTTTACAATAAAGGAAATTTCTTTTCTCCACAAAGCTTCAGAACAATTGCTGTCTCTCTTTTGGTGATAGCCTTGGGATCACAGGCATCTCATGGGTTTCCACAACATCACCGTTAGTTTTTGTTAGTCTCTGTATGTTAGCTGTCAATTGTACAAAAAGACCTAACAGATACCACCTACCATCACTTTATTGGGGCAGTGAATTCACAACCAATTCTGATCTTGTAAGCTAAAATTCAAACATGTTAAATATATATGAGGAAAAAAAGGATGACTATAGAAATTTTTTTTGATTGAAACAAACATGAACCCCCTGGATAAAAGGAAGGCAGCTAGAGCAAAATTCCCATTCAGAAATGTATCCAGTATTTTCTTATCTTCTTTATCTACAGGGTATTTTAAAAATGAATTAGATACTGAAACAATTAAGCCATAATGCAGTATTTTCTGAACTACTCATCGAGTAATCCCAGTCTTAAACAGATAATTGTCGATAACACAATAAACATTTATAGCCCGTGTGCCCCTTATGAGAAGTGTTTTCCTGTTGCTGTGTGTGCTTTCCAGGGAAAGTGCACTTTGCCCAAATCCTATTATATAAATTGTCCTTTACTACAGATGTTTTATGCGTAAGAATAAACACCCAAATTTTATCCATAAGGCCCTTTTGAGTCTTGGAGAAGCACCATTTTTATATTTTACTCATATAAACTAATTTCTGTTTTCCCCATAGCTCCTACTTGAAAGCTAGGAACACTGTGATCTTGCTTCACTTTTTTGAAGTATTTATTCTGAAAAATAACATTCTGTAAGATACCTCTGAGTGACACTGTTGTGCTCCCTCTGAGTCAAATTCTCTCAGATAAATCTGGTTGTCAATTTTGTTATTGTGAAAGACTCATGTTTTTGACTGCATTTACGTGTTTGCTATGGAATGCGAACAACAATGTACAGGGATGAAGTTTTATTAAAGGAAAAATATTGAGTCTACAGAGCTTGATAAATGTGAAGAAGTACATGCTTTTTTAGGAATATAATATTAGGGATTTTAAGGCTTTTCTTTCATCTTATGGCACCAATAATATTTTAGACTAAAAAAGGACTTTCTCTCAAAGTCAACAGGTCACACAATTATTTTTCACCACTGTTTTCATCTCATATTCATTTCTGAAGAAAACTTGTTTCATTATGGTTTCCACGGGTGTGTGTAAGGAAGGTCACAAAGCCAGCTGTAGTCATGAATCATTACTGAGGCAGAAGCAGCTACGTTTGGTCAATACCAGAAATTCTGCCATCCATTTGTCCTTCCACCTCCCATCCACGCCATTTCTCCAATATACATATTCAAAATGTCTCAGAGATGCTTTCTTGAAAAGCTAGTGCCTGGCATCTTCAGAGTGCTGACATAATCTCTTAAAATATCAAATGTGGTTTTTTCCAGCATTCTGAACTCAAAAAAAAAAATCCCCCAGTATATAAATTCTGAAAGAAAGTGCAGATCTTACAGCTATAAACAACTCATTAGCAATATTAAATAGAATTTCTATCCCCAAAATCTTTCTTTCTTTCTTTATCCCACACCCTCCACAGAAGGCTGCTGCTGCCAGAAAGGCCAAGGTGCCAGACATTTGACTCTGTATGGAGGTCAGAAAATACCTTGTCCAAGTTCACAAGAAACTGTCAGTATGAGCATTTGAGAACTGGACAGATGTGTCAGGAAAACAGGCAGGATAGTCTCCTCTTACATGATCATAACCTGAGCAACTCTGGGCATCGCATCCCACTCAATGTAACGAGTGCAGATGACATGGACAGAGAGAATCCACCCAGGATGGAGGTGTGACATTTCTGACTGGCTGTCAGAGCACCTCTGCGAGGGGACTGACACAGTCCACGTGAGCGACACTAAAGCATGGCTGTGTACAGTAAAACCCACACTGCAAGGAAAAAGGATGGCCATTATAATTGTCTCAGTCTCACAGCAGAGCTTACGCAAAGGCATTTGTGTGTCAGTGATGAGACTACCTTTGCAAATGTTTATGCTTACTAAATTAACCACAGAATGTGTGATTTATTTCTTTTGCTACTTCTTCATTAAACCATAGTGTTGAACTGAATTATATTTGCTATAAAACTTGTTCAGTAATTTATTTTCAAATGTAAGGAATGCATCTCTGTTTCATATTTAAATGGTTTAAGCCTCTTACAGCCAACTATAGTTGATTAGGAATGCTGTCTGAAAGTCTTAATTTAAAATGGAATTAAATGTGCTGTAACATTAAAAGTTTTGCTACCTTTAAAAAAAGAAAATGTTTCTTTAAAATTGATAAGCTTCTTTTCCCAGAGCTCTTGAGAATATACAAAACTTGAGAAAGATGAAGGCTCTGGTTTTATTTACATGTCATCTTAGTAGAAAGACAAACTCTGTATCACCATCAGTACAGCCACAAAGTGTTCTCATTAGTTTGACTAAGGAGACAGACCTCATGTTGGGAGGAAATCGCATCAGAAGCAACTGGCCTCTCTCCTGTACTGGAGTGGATCAGAGAGGGAGGTTTTTCCTAAGACCTGACAGCTCTACAGCTGCGGCTATTCCTGTCAAACATCTGTCTGGAGCAGCCTCTTATGGCTGTGGGAAATTGTCAGCTTCATAAGGTGATGGGTCTCCTGAGATGCCCCAAAATGGAAGGAGACACTGTGCTGCACTTTCTCTTTCAGCACCACGCATACAGCCCCGGCAGCTATAGGAGCTCATCCTTGTTTAGACACACTTAACACAGGTGGAGCCCTTTCCCAAATGTTTTGTTGGTGATGTAGCCATGATAAATACGACTCATAAAAAATGGATCAGTAAGGTGGCAAATGTTTGAGCTTCATGTGTAGGATAGAAACTAGAAGCTGAAACTGTGGCAGAGGAAGCTGGGACGGGACAAATTCCAGCTACCTCTGCTGAGGCCACATGTGCATCCAGAGGAAACACACTCCTGTGTCCTCTCCTTGAGTCAAGCCAGAAGGTGACCTTTGTGGTTTTGGGACATGCTCTTGAGGAAAAAAAAAAAGGAGCAACACAACACATCACCAACAAAAATGTATTTCCATGAAAACGTCAAGATTTTCAGGTTGTGCTGTATTCAGTAATTGACTGCGAATCACTGAAGACGTTGCTTTTTCATGCACAATACCTCTGGACAGATTATCAGTATGTTTCCACTTTTAGCTAATAATTTCCAGTTCTGGAACAAGACATTTTTTAAAAGTTGAGCATTGTTCAGGAGCAACTTTGCAAAAAGGAAGCACATGAAGAACTCACAACTTTCTACTTTCCCCAAGACTGTTGATAAAGACCTTCTTTGCCTGTGAGAAAATATTTCTCTTTGAAAAACTTCAACCTTGTTTTTAATTCACAGCATTGTTATTGAATTGCCATATGGCCTTAGGCAAGTTCCTGAACATTTTCTGTATCTTGGTTTATCTATCTAGCAGAATGCTTACACAGCACAGTGCACACATTCTAACACTTCAGAAAACAGGCAACCCAGCCAGGGCCATACTTCTGTTCGAGTAAGTACTTTTAGGGAGCATCAGCAGAACTGTGGATTATCATCCTTCTGCTTGAAGAGAGAGAGGGTGAGATGTGCTTTCTGTTTCTCCTCAATCAGTACAATACACTCTGCAGGAATCTATTTTAGAACAAAAGGGAGAGAAACAGAGGGAAAGTGCGAGATGGGTGCTCTCTAATTGGATGCTTAATTCCCTAATGTTTTAAGTGGATATTGTCTCTTCTTGGCACAAGTGTCCCACGTTTGGGCAGATGACCACCTTCTGGAGCCATTGTCTAATGCCTATGACCCTATTCTGAAACAATTATTGGGTAGAGATTAAGGGGATTCTTAGTGAACTAAGAGAGGAGAACTCAAAGCTAGGCAGGAAGGGAGAGACAGTTTTCAGAAAACACAGCTGTGGGGGGAATTCTGAGCAGAGAGGAGGAGGACGCAACATCTACTCTTTGAGGCAGTAACTACAGCAGGTAGAAGTAAAGGCAAACACAGCCACAAATATTGTGTAAGTCATGTGTATGGGGAGAATGAAAGGAGGAAAGTGGTGATTTTGGAAAGATCCCTGCACAAGACCCAGCTGCACCCTGAAATCACAGGGTGCTTGTAGCAGCTGGCTGTTTGTGACAACACTGGCTGCCGGACTGCCGGCTGTGCTGTGGTCCAAGCCTTCATCAACTCACAGCGCAGTGCATAATCAGTTTTGACTTGCAAGAAGTAAAAGAAGAAACCTCAATGAGATCTGCAGATCAAACAAGACATAATTAACTTCAGCCTTGCTCTTTCGCACTGATCATCCCTACCATCCCTTTTCTTCCCTTTAGGCCAAATTGTAATATTTACCACCGTCCAAAGTAAGTCTTGAGGTGATATAGCACAGTATTTAGATTGTACTTGGAAAAATGTCCGACCGTATGTTATCTCTACACTCTCTTTCCAGTGTTCTTTGGATGGATGGCAAAGGGAAGATAACAGTATTTTTTTTATAGAGTCCCTGATGAATGAACATTTTGCAGTACTTATGTCAGTCTTCCTAAAGTCTGTGATGAAATACACAAAACTGCACATTTTTTATTATTCCTTCTCTGTTCGCAGGATAGGTTGTGGCATAGTTCTCTCTTTTAAATGGCCTGTAGTACCAGTTCCTAGTACTGAAACGAGCTACTTTAGGAGGTGGTGACTCATATGCATATCAAGCAGCAAGTGCTAACTGGGACAGGCCCGCAGTGAGCACCGCTCCTTCACTAGGAGGGCTGGGAAGGGGAGGCTCAGAGGAAGAGCTTAGGGGTGATTTCTGACACGAAAGAATGTGTAACCAAAGTTCATCTTTTATTTCAAAATATAAATTCGATATGAAGACGCAGTAGCATCTGCTGTACTGTCTGGTTCTACGTGTTGAGGAGCCTTTGATGAAAACAACATGCGCTCTTTGTAGAAACTATAAACAAAAATCTGCCAACTTGTTTTAGACAGGAATGTTATACTGATTATGAATTAATTAAAAAAATTTTATTCTGATGTGCCATGGGAAAATGTGTTCCTTTTGTGGCCACAGGATAGTTTGTGTTTTTTAAATAATTAGGTATGTATCTTGCTTAGTTAAAAATTTTTAGTATTGTTTAAAGACACAGTTATTCAAGGCTGAAAATAAAATATTTCCTTTCATTTCTATCGAATTTGGACTCTGGAATTGCATTAGAGAGACATGTCTGAAAAATAGAACCCATTTTGATGTAAGAATGCAGGTGTGGATAAAACCTCTGGATAGTAATCATGCACTTTTGCTTCCTTTTTCTTAATAACCCCATGATAAGAATAAAGCCAGTTTTGAAAATACAAGTGTGAAGTACTGCTTTGAGATACAAAGTAACCATGTCTAATGATAGAAAATAATGACTTTATTTTTAAACTGTAACTTGACATATTTGTCTTTATATACTATTCATTTTAGCACTATCTGTTTCCAGAATGCATTAAATATTTAATATGACAATGCCCACACGATATTTATGTGTAAAAGATTTAGATCTAGTAATCCAAATCCACATAAAGCTGTTATTCAGAGCTGCAGCTTTCTAATTTATGTACATACATGCACACCTATACGTACAAACAGGCAAATGTTTTTTAAATGGAGAGATGGCTCTCAGATGTACAAAGCAGCAAAATATTCCATATTATTGTTACAAAAAAGGAATTTAGGAGTCAACTGTCGTAAGGAGTCAGAGCTCTCTAATAAAAAACCCCATATTTTTGTTAGAACTGAACTGAGTCTGCTGAAATGAAATAGTTGGGCTGTGAGAAATTAATCTAAGCAGTGAGATAGAATTTGCAGGTATTTACTTCTTTCTTTACTTCTCCAGCTTTTTGTAATGTACAGTATGACAAAAGATGAAGATTATTAAAACAGGAAAACCTCAAAAAGCTTGTCCATACAGAAAACTCTCAGGAGGATAGCTGTCTCAATCTTGCTTATTTTAAGAAGTTTCTGTTGATTGTTTTAGAAGCATTTTGCCAAGGGGACTTAATACTGCTGTAGACTTTCCAACAGGAACCACACCTTTGGAGATACAGGTTTATATTCATCATGTCAAGGGCCTTGAAAATGTGTCAAATGAATCATTGCCTGCAGGGCCCAACCTCCATGGTACATTTTTGCTGCACTTTGTACCCCCAGCTCTTCTGGCCCATGAGCCCAGGCGAAGGCAGCTTCACATGGGGAGCAAGAAACACAGACACAAGGACCAGAAAGAAGACATGTCATATTTCTGACTGTGGACCTCAATACCGACCAGGACCAGTCAATGGATCATTGGAGCTGTGGAGAGAAATACATCTACCTTAGGAATATGCACCCAAAACTACAGCTGGAATATCTATGAGCATCAATCTCACTGGTGGGGTGTGATGAGAAGTAAAAAAGGCCTTGATGCGGTGTAAGCACAGCTCAGCAATAACTAAATCATTCCTGAGTTCCCAACACTGTTTTCAATACAAGTGCAAAACACAGCCCGATTCTGGCTGCTATGAAGAAAATAAACTCTACCCCAGCCAAAACCAACACAGACAATTAAGTATATTCTGCTGTCTAAGGTAGCACTGGTTAATATTTTAGCTATCCTTAATGAGTTCTCATAGTGGCTTCTCAACCTTGAATGACACGGAGTACTGAGTGAGTTTGTGTTGGGAAAAGCTCCTTCCCTCTCTGCACTCCAGTTTCTTAAGAGATAAAGTGAGGGGACCTATATTCTCAAGCTACCCTTTAAAATGTGTGCATTCAAGGAACAAGAAAGCTATTAGTACTGGAAAGCTGGCTAAAGGTTTCCTGTTGATCATCACTCATCTCCTCATCCCTCTTTCATCAAGTAGCACTCAGTTCTCACTTGACAGGAGTCAGCCTCTTTTATTGTTTATCTTTCCATCTACACGCATTGAAAAAGTAGTAAATACTGAAATGATACACAGTGTATTAAAACAGGTGATGCATGTTGCATACCTAAGGGGGGCTCACTTGCAGCACCTAGAAGAAGAGGAAAGGTGCTGAGACAGGTAGGACTGGCATAGTTTTAACTTGAGGAGGGTGCTCCAACACTACAGCAACGAGTATTGGGTAAGCAGGCTAGTTGTGACTGGGTAAAAGGTATGATGAGCACTCACTGGAAGTGAATATCCATGCTGAGTACAATAATTCACTTTGTTCCATTTTGGATAGAAATGTATACTGTAAGAAGTCCAGCACTATACAAACATTTGGCACTTTGATGCTACATAAATGTATAAGACCAGAATTAGCCCGCAGTGAAATGACAGGAAATGCCATTGAAAACATTACATTGGCCAGGAGGTGAAGGCGGCATTTATCCTGGTGTTTAAAATGCATATATATGTTTTTATATGTTATTATTATTCTCTTTTAGATGTGTCTGCTTCCAAAAGGAAAGATAGAAGAGGAGTAGTTTCTGAATGCTACAAGCTAGTCTAAATCAAGTAATCATGCAGTGGTGCTCAGGGATTACCTAGAGTTCAGTCTCTTAGCAGACTGGTTAAAAATGAGTGTGTGTGCATGCGTGTGTATAGAAATTCTACTTCTGAGATCATAAGGTGATTGTGGATTGTCTTTTATAATGTTTCCCATCAAGCTACAAGGTCACTGCTTTCCAATGCAAGTGACAAAAGATATTTTGCACTATTTCTTCCATCAAGAACACAGTCTTGGCCTTACATGGGTGATGTTCATCAGTACCCATGTTTGTATTTAAGTTACAAGGAATTCAATGTTAACCTCTCTTGTTTAAGAGACAAGGAACAACCCAACATCTTAACACTCCATCTGACTTATTCCTCAATGTGCTGAAAGGTCCAGTTCCATGCAGTTGCTTTAACAACTCTATTAACAGAGGTAAAATATCAGAAACAAAAATAGAAAAGTATTACATTTCTTATGAGAGGCAAGGTAGCAAAGGTGTGTGTCACACAGCATGACAACAAGGCTGAGTTCAGAGTTGGGTTATTTTACTCATTTTATATTCATCTCATGCAAAGGGTATTTAAATATAATGCATCAGATGATAGGTGGTTTTTTTTTTCCTGAAGTCAGGGGAAGAATTACAGCAAAAGAAATTCAGACTTTTTTTTTGTATACAATTTGCACAATGGAATTAGTACTTATCTCCAAAACGGCTATTTTTTCAGGTGCCTAAGCCCATCATTTAGTGCACATCCACAAAACTGCTGCTCAAAACCCTTTTTTTTTTTTTTTTTACAGACCCTGCACAGAGCAGAGGAATTACCCATCTGAGCAGAGGTAGGTGCCCAAGCTCCCCTGCATCAGAGTCTTCTAGTTCTTGCCACCCCAAGTGAGCTCTTACTGTACTGTTTTTCCCAAGGTGTTTAACTTTCCCTCAGCTATAAATGGGAACAGAAGCTCCTGCTTTGGGGCTGAAGACTTCAGGGGATCACTGAATGTTTTGACAATCTGAGGTTTTGTTTCTTTTTTTTTCCCTGAGGATTCAGTGTTGCCAAAAGTCTGTGAGGCTTTAAATCACTCAGACAATTTTAAGAATGCTACCTACACTACCTACTGCTGTATGTGGCTTTGGTTTGCAAACACATCCGAGGTAGGTGACAGTGTGCATTTGAAAAGCCCGTTGAATTCAGCAGGACATCCATCAGGTTAATGTGTACGTTCTTGCTGACCGAGATCTAAGCAAAGATATCCTACCAAGATTTTCTCTACTTAAAAAAATGACTGTAGTACAGAACAGCATTGAGACATTTCCATTTTGCTTTTGTAGAAGTCCCTTTTTGCTTCGCCTGTTATTGTCCACAGTTGGCATGTTTTTTACTGCCTTATTTTTCCCCTGATATTTATAATTCATTGATGTTACATAAATTTGTGAGGTAATAAGGTTTAAAAAATAACTAGAATTAAATTGCAATGTTGTTCTAGGATATTACTACAGTTGTTGACTCGGCAAAAGGCTGGACTCCCCAGTGCCATTCCAGAATTTGTGTTAGGAGAGCATTTACAGCTATGTATAGGTGTTTTTCTGGAACCACCTGAAGTATGAAGACACATAAAGAAATACATAGAAATTAGAAAAATAGCTGATATAAGGACTAATTTGTAGATCCTCGTCTTGCCATACTGTACCATCTTACTGAGTTTGTTACGATTCTGTAGCAGGAATGAGAGGAAATAGCTAATTCTCATATCAGAGGGATTTTTTTTTTGATACATGGAATGCAAAGTTGCAAAGCAGCTTGCACTAATGGAATCCAGCAATATTCTTTTTTTGTGCCCATAATTAGAAAGACATATGGTATCTATCTCTGTTTAAAGCTATTTTTCCTAAAGAATGACCGAATTTGTTGTTCTGCCTTACACTGCAGCATTATTTTGTTTTACACTTTAGGGATGGGTGCATAGGGTGGTACAGTCCAAAGGCAGAACTGGCCTCTGGTGACACTACAGATATAAAACTGGATATCCTCAGCTTGCAGAATAGAATGTTTCTAATGTTTATATCTCTGAATGGGTTTATTGAAAACATAAATAAAGCAAAGGTGAGTCTCACCTTCAGTTTCTTCAGGATGGATAGGGCGGAGTATGGACATTTAATTTTATGAAGTGAAATAGGGAGCCAGGGGTTTGTGCATGTTTATTTCAGGTGACCAGTTAGTTTCTAGATGAAATTTTCATAAGTTGTGATGAAAGAAAAAATTATTATAATTACCACTTGAGAAAATTGTTTTTATTTGTCTTTAATTTTAAAATATCTATTAGAAGTGCTATGATTGAAATCATAGAGATTATTTTAGGATATGCATCAATTTCCATATCTTAGAGAACTTTGATTTAGGAAGTTCAGGTTCATAAAATATCCTGCGTTGGAAGGGACCCGCGAGGATCATGGTACACATCCTGTCTGCTGAGAGGGAAATGTGTCTGGGTGTCTTGTGATTAATGTTTTCGGAACACTCAAAGACAATTTCTGAACAAAGTGAGATTTTTGGCCAGTCTTGTCCAAAATGCAGGAGAGTCCCTATCCTTACATCTCAGCTTCTGTTAAAGTTCTATTGCTGGTAAGCATGAGTCTTTTGCACTGATTGGCTGTTACCACAGAAGGTGCCCATCAAGAGAGATGATGGTCACAGAAAGAGGGCTTTGAGTAGCAGGGCAGAAAACCCAGTTCTAACTCTACATGGTGAAGAGCATGATTAGTTAATTGGGTTACACAGTGGATGGAGAACTTTTTTGTAGTAGATGGTTTAATCCATAGGTGTAATCAGGTTCAATAATCAAAACAATCTTTTAAAACACCAAAGCAAAACTTGGATGGACACTCACAAGTGAATGTTGTGTTTCTATCTCTGTCTTGGTCCTGCAAACATCCTTCCTTAAAATATGGGAGATCCCTGGCTGCCAACTTATTTAAGTGTAGACAGATATGTTTAATCCATGGAAAGGTTATAAAGGAAGCAGGTTGTTAAAAATAAATGTCTCACTTTTCGCCATTGCCTCTTATTCATACCAATATTACATTTTTTAGTGCTTTGTTCAGGTGGAGTAGGAATGATGCTCTGAAGTGACTAGAGATGTCCCTCTGAACAGCCCTGACAGCTTAGTCCTGGCTTCCTCTCTCTGTGCCTGTTGAAGCACATGACTCAGGGGACCAAGTCTTATGGGAATGTGTAAGTGTAGGCTTTGGCATAGAAGACAGTATGCAAACATAAAATACTCACTTTCTATATTTTTCCCTTAGTGTTCACCTTAGAGTTTAGTAAATGATTGTAGAGAAGCAGGCACTTGTAGCTGATGCAGGGCAGTAGCTTGGGCATGGACACAGAGTTCCTGCCCTAGCAGCAGAAAAAACCAACCTGAAAAAGAACCGTGCTGCATCCTGCCAAAGGCGCTGAGGACTGAGGCAGCTGACAGAGAAATCTGATGAATAAGACATTGTGCAACTAAATCTATTAGCAGACCATGAGATACTTAAACACCCTGACAGTGAAGGCTGCCCAAGTACTTCAGCTAAATAGATAGACACAATACAATAGTTTGAGGGGTCTGGTGAAAATTATTTTGCAGGCCGTCTATGAAATTCAAGAACATAGGGTTTTGTTGCAAATCAGGTCTGGCTTAATTTAATGAACTGGTATTAACAAGCATCACATTCTGCATCTTTCACTGTCTCTCAGCTGAGCAGTATTCATTAAAAAGAATATATGCAAATTTTAGCAACATAAACAGAATTTAAAATAAGGGATAACACAACAAACACTCAAGAAAGCTTTCTGTTTTCCCTTCAGGATGAGTTGTCTGTTTGCTATATCCTATCCTCTAGTTTGTCCTTTAAAATGCTGGCACTGCATCAATTATAAAGAAAAGGCCACAACCTCCCCACTCCAGCAAGGGTAATGGGAAGAACTTTCCCAGCGTTATCCCATAAAACAGACCTTAGTGAGTGGATCATGTCGCGTCTCCTCTGGGGTCAGGAGGAGCTTTGCCTCAAGGGCAAGGCTGCCCTCTCTGAAGCCAAATATCTTCTAATACATCAAGAACTCTTCATGGTAAAATAGAAGAGCTGATGCCATCTCCTTTCTCTGCTTCTCCAGGCAAAGTGTAAACCTCAGTGCACTCAGCAGTAAATTCCTTTAAACATTTATGTGAGCTAAAATTGCTACACCCACTGACATTTACTCAATGTGAAGCACTTCATCCAACCACAGTTGTACATATTGGAGGGGCAGCACAGGTGGAGTGCCTGTGCTATATGCCTGAGTTTAGTCTTTTTTTCTGTATGATGCTCTGCTTCCTCTTTCTTTCCTTTTAATTTGGTCAGTTGAGCCTCATCCACTGTCTCTTCCACAGCCTGTAAGAGCTGTTACATTCCCCTTTCTGATGAATGAATGACAGTTCCATTGCATTTGCCTTCTTTTTTTTTTCTTCTTTTTTCTTTTTTTTTATTTTTATTTTTCTTTTTCTTTTTTTTTTTTTCTTGTATTTATGATTTAAGAGTTTATGCACCCATCCCCACAGCAGTTAGGAATCACAAACTGTTGTTGTCTTTGGATAGCAAGAATAATAACTGAGGGGAAAAAAACCTACTCTATTCCAGGTCCTAAGAAAACAAGATTTGTGGAGGATTTAATAGGAACAGCAGTGTCTGTGGGAGATGGCACACTTGCAGCTGTGGAGGCAGTGGTCCTCTGACAGCACAGCAGAAAAGCAGGAGCAACAACCTCGAAGCACAGCGACTGCTGGCGAGCTGCCATAAATGAACTTGCAGTCATGGACCTCGAGGACCAAAGGGCCTACAGTTCTCGGATGTTTTAGGCCCTGGTCCAAATGAGCTCTGACCTCGTCCTGCATAGAGGGAAGTCAGCAGCATTATTCTGAGACCATAACCAGAATGCATGCTCGGAAGTGCGAAATGGAATTTACCTTACCAGCCGGAGGCGAGAGAGGGTGAGGAAGGGAAAAGGAGCAGGATGTACAAATTTCACAGACAGCTGAAACAAAGCACTGGCCTTGTCTTTTTCCTCAATTAAAAGTATTGGCTGTTTTAAATCTTTTGTGATTTATTTGGCAAAAAATTCATTCATCAGTGCATTTCATTAAATGGTAGATTGTACATAATTTTATTTTACCAAATGAGAATTGGAGAAAAGTAGAAACTTAAGCTTAAAAACCATTCTTGTTGTTTAGGTGTATAATTCTTTCTCCTGCTTTGCATGCCTGGAACTAATGTGGCATTAAGTATATTCTAATTTTAAAGAATTTAATACATGCATAATCTGCTTTACAAGCAGAGATTAGATTTTTTCATATTAAAATAAATTGGGACAACTGAGAAGCATAACTTAGGGCATATTAATTTGAACAAAATACGCAAAATCTTTCATTTTTTAAATGTTCTTTTTAAAGCATTGATATACTATACTTTAAAGAATATTGTGTGAAGCTTTCATAATAAAGAACCCCAGCCTTCTGAGATTTGAAAAGAAAAACTATAGCAATACAATTGATCCTATGGGTAAGCTTGTATTTATTGTATGTATTGATGGTTTCAGTGTATTAAAAACACAGAAATGAGTATTTATATACAGTTCAGAACACCTGACTTACTGCAGAATTATTTGCTGAAAGCAAGAACAAACTCAGATTTGTTAGATTTTCAGAAATATTTAGCAACTTAAAATGCCTTCATTTTGGGTTTGGGGTTGCATCTGGATGTGACTTCCAGCAAGGGGGCAGAGCACTTACCTCTGAAATGAGGTTCCCTTAGAAAACTATACCAAGTCCAGCATCCAAAAAGTGGGGCATAGAGGGAGTAATGGTACATCTCAAGGCAATTTTAGAAGTGCTTCACAGCCTCCACTGTCCCCAACACATCCTTTTGTTGTTTCTCTCAGTGACAGAAGTCAGTATTAAAGTTTATGAGCAGAAAATAATTTTTCAGACATCAGAACTGATCTGTACTTTTGTTGCAGAACATGGTTAAATCCTACCAGACTCTGAATAGGTGTGACATCTCAAGATTTAAAGAGTAGAGCAGTTATCAGGCAGCTGGAATACACAGGGACTTCCTTCTAAAGCTCACAAAATTCTCATCAAAATAAAAAACATGTTCCTCTCTAAGAATAATTTTAAATTATTTGGTCTTCAGTGTTTGAAAGAGTCTCAGGTTGGTACTAAAGGACTTTCAGTCAGCTTGGGAGCCTTTTACAGTGTGTACCATTTTATTTGCACCATATCTCTTTTATCAAATTAACACTAAAAAAGCTGTCATAACAATTTCACATACTTTTCACCTAAGTGACCTTCTCTAGAGTGGATCTTGGCCAAGGAATAATATTACAGGCCTAATCCTGTTTCCACTGATGTCCTTTACAGACTTGCAAGTAAATACACTTGTTTCTGTCTCTCACAAGTCATCAACAAGAACCTGACCTGGCTCTCCCTCATACACACACGCACACACACACCTGCACCTAAAGGCACATCTACATACAGATTGCAAGAGTTTATGCCTCAGCAAAGTCACACCCAGGACACTACCTGACCTCCTAATTTTCTTCCCTATGAAAAGGCTATGAAGTTCATGCAAGATTTGTTATGGAAACAGCCTCGAGTGTGTTTCCTTCCCTGCTGTTTGATTGCTTTTTTGGCATACACTTGTAATATCACCTTGTTTGGGCCTAATATGGGAGAATTTTGGATGCAAAGCAGATATCCTACTGTATCTTCTTCCTATGAAGCTCGATCCCACTCCTCTTTTTTTCCGCTACCATTTCACAAAGAAAAAGCTTTTCCTTGTTGTTGCTCTATTAAGAAACTCATTACCAGGCAGACAGGGTGTGAGAGCTGGCTCTTTCCAGTTCGGGCACAGCAGGATCTGCACGTAATGGCAAGAGGAGGCATCAGGCTGAAAGAGGAGGAGGCAGCCCCTGAGCCATGTGCTCAGCATTGCAGGGTCCCCAGCAGCCCTCCTCCTGCCCTGGGGACCCCCAGCCCGAGGCTCACAAGGCAACAGAGAGCACCCACCAGATGCTCTCACTGACCGCAAAAGGCAGCAGGGGGCTCATGGACAAGGAGCATCTCTAACAGGCTCTGCAAGGCTACTGCAGGTATTTTTCAGTCCCACATGCTGCAGTGTGGGGTATGAGGCCAGATCATCACAGGCCAATAAGATATAAAATATTTTCAAAATGACAGGGCAGTGTTTCTTTGATACTGACAAACGGGAAGTTAGCAGTGCTGAGCATTCCCAAGGCCATCACCCTCCAGGACTTACTTTTGCTGGTCTCCAGGAGGCAATGGAAGCATGAGCAAGAAGTAGGCAGAGGTGGTCCTTTAGTACCAGAGTCAGCCTGAGTACTTGCTACACAACTCTTTTGTATTTGAGGGGTACTTAAACCTTATAGTGCATTTATTTTGCCAAATAGCCAAGGGATCACAACCTTCCCTGCAAATGGACCAGTATTTCAATGGGAAAGTATAAGTTTCCAAGGATGAGTTGCTGTCTTCTGTGCAGCAGCTGGCATTAAAATGTCTGGGTTTCCATCTGATTTTCATGTGAGAAGTGTCACATACCATGTATCAAAAATCACAATATGAATGCATCTAAAAAAAGTAGCATGGGTGGAGCAGGGACACGCTTTTTTTTTTAGTCTTTCTTGTGGAGAACATACATTTCAAAAAGTAGTCACCACCACAGATTGCCCTCCAGATGTCATCTTCCAACACATACAGTAGCTGCCTGCAGAAAACGGGTGCCTGTTTTTCCCATGGGAGATTTGCATTTGTCCAGAGAGTATCCAAATGGTGCACACTCCTGGCAGTGCAGTTTTTGGAACAGGGTAACCTTCTGGCTCCGTCCACCAGCTTGGAGATGTCAATGTTTGTAGGCATGTTTTTAAAGAGATGTTTCTCTAGGCAGAGGTGGGCACAAACTATGGACAAAGGAAAATGCGTGCTTAAATAAGATGTGCTGGTCATAACCTTTCTAAAATATGCACTTTTTCCTAATTATACTTCTTATTATACTTAAACAGAGAAGCACTTTCTCTCTCTTAAACAAGAAAGGGCAATTTGACAGAGAAGTGCAGAGGTGGTATATCATTTTGAATAGTCTGTTCTGTATAAATCAGGTGAGAAATTTGGGAGAGACGTTAGCGGATTAGCTGCCATACGGAAAGCTAATCCTGCTGGTATCTCAGACACATTCTTCATTCCTCCATGAAGCACTTATCTTTAAAACAAGTTAGTCAAAGTTTATCCATAAGTATAGTATCCATATTCCCATCCAATTATATGAGTCATCTCCGCAGGTTAAACAGAAGATGCAGATATTCCAGTCTGTTTTGCAATTCAGATCATTTGTATGCATTGGGTAATGTGATTTATAACCATATTTGCACTTTGAAATAAAAAAGGGATTCAGAAAGGAGACACTAACACCTCTTTAAATATATTGCTTTATTGTTCATGCTGAAACCACTTGACCTGTGCAATACCAGGTTCTTTACCCTATACAAATAAATTTAAGGCTTAATCCTTAATAACATATACTGCAAATGTTCAAGAGCTGCTTAAGTTACCAAATTAGTATTAGGGGAGAAAGAAGAATAACCTACTTCAGCAACAACAAAAAAATAAATACCTGCTTTAATTTAAAGTATTCTTAGGAGAGGGGATATTTTTATTAAGTGAAAAAAATCAGGAAAAATAGGTATTCAAAATAAACCGATACATTACTTTGAGTTATATTTATAAAATATTTAGCTGTCTGCTAGAATGGAAAAAATATAACACTTTTATTAGACATACTTATAAATCATTGTCAAAACATTTACTAGAGCTTGTGGTAAACATCATTTATATCTACACTGAACAAATAATTGTTGCCATATTAATTTTTTTCATTATTAGTAAAATGACCATTACCTCCAAAATGTTATTTAAATCAGAAATGCATACATTTCCGGGACATGTATATGCAATTATTATTCCAAATCCAGACAATATTCCTGTATTTCCTTATTGACTTTTTAAAAAAGACTTTATTCCATTTAGAATTACTTGTTTTTGGAACGCAGCTTGGAACAAAGCAGCAACATGTTAAGACTGCTATAGGATTGCATGCTGTCAGTATGACATTACATCCTGCATTCTTTTAATTAAAATATCAGATTATTACTGTAGCCAATTAGAACTTAAAGTAACTTTATAAAACAAAATTTAGCCATCACATGATATAAGGTGCCGCACAAGACAAAACACTGTAGCCACTCGCATGCATCCATGCATGTGTACTTTCTGAACATGAAAAGACCTTTTTCATAATGCCATGTCGTCATTTCCTTTGAAATACTAAATTGTTATCCCATCACTAGAACTACCTCTTCAAAACTTAACTTTAAATTTAAATAAAAAATGTTCATAAAAGAAAGCAGTATGTCCACGCCTAGTAAAGATAATGGATTTTTCCAAAATGAGCCCCTTAAATAATGTATTTCTATAGTGTTCATATAGCACTATGTATGCAAATATATATAATAAAAAATATACAAATTAGTACTAGAGGCAAAATATGGTTTTGATATGCTTTGTTCGTGTGCAGTACTTGAATATAGGACATTACATTGTCTGAGCTGTTTATGGAAGTTTTTCATATTAATACAATGGTTTGATTGCAAATCTGAGAGAGGCTTAACCTCTGCAATGAATTGTGCTGAAAATAAATAAAACACAAAACACATAAAAGCTGTTTATCAGCAAAAGTACTTTCACTGGCAGAAGTCCTCCAAATCTTTTCCTTCCATAATCTTTGTGTTACATCCCTCTTAGTGAAATATCCTCTATAACGGAAAATATTGTTTGTGACCCACAGAAATCCCATTCTGTAGGTAAAAATTCAAACAATTCTATGTGATATTTCAGCTTCCAAAAATATTTATGAAATATCACAGAGATCAGATCAAGTGTTTGCTTTTGAGTATGTATGACCTATTTTGAACACCTATAAACTGTTTATTTTTAAAATAACTATACAATGTCTGTTTTATATTAGCATCCTAATCACTACTAACTTGCATATTTGCTGTGCACTCTTAACACCTGCTTTGCCAAATAATTGAAGTTCTAACTGTAATGAGAAAGCAGTATTTTAAATATTAGGGAACGCCTAGGGAAGAAATCCGGCCTTAGTTATAGCATTTATAAAGCTATGGATAATTATTTTGAAAACAGTGATTAATAAGTGTCCATTTTCATGCCATCATTGGTAATAGATACTATCTCGCTCAGGCACCCCGCCATTCTGTTTAATACAAGTGTATCCTAGTGTAAAAAGGAGCATGTCATACTTATCTCTAATGGTGAATGATTTCTCTCCCTCTTCCTGAAGACACTTTGCACCCAATATTCTCAAATCCTATCATGCTACAGGCTGACAAATAAGCTAACAACAATGCAGGTGGCAGGCTACATTTATGTGTAGGTGTATGTTCTCTAGAAGATATGCAGAAGATAACTGGATCTTTTTTTTTGCTTGTAAATTGGACAAAATACACATAGGAAGAAATGTGTTTATGGAAAGAGATGCAAAATTTTTACATTTCAATAAAATATCATGCTCTGAGAGAACAATACGCTTAAAAGAATCATTGCATTTTCAGAAAGTGGCAGAAAAAATAAGCATTGTTTTTTGTAATTACTGCTGGAATTCTTCAGAATGCAAAAGCAGAAAGGATCTATCATTATACCAATGTTGCAATTACCGTCTGTAACTTCTGCTTGGTTTCACATATTTCTGTACTTTCTATGTTTAATTCTATTTTCAAGTGATTGTACTGTATGAAACCAACAACAATTTGTCCTGATTCATGGTTTAGGAGGAGCAGCTGATTAATCCCATGTCAACAGTCTTGACCCTATGCAGAAAATAGAAACATAGAAGGTCTGCTTAACAATATATCAAAGGTACAGTTGCTTGTATTTTCTCTTTTATAAAATTATAAATCACATGCAAATGCAGAGTAAGTTAGGACAGTGTAGCTCAGTCATTATCACTTTTACCCTTTTATCTTCCTTCACAGTGAATGTGTTTTTTCCTTTAAACATTTCCGTGTAAAACAACCAGCATGTCACCATCATGTTTTTCTGTACGTTATCTGGATACAAAAAGGACCGTATGTATTTGTTCAGTGGTTTAGACTCATCTGTTCCTGAATGGAGAGACCTGTACAGCACAGCAATCCCATAAAGCAAAAACACCTTGATTCTTTCCATAAAATGCTGAAATATCACGGCTCGGTGCTGTAAGTGCTGACTCATGTGAGTAGGCTTTACTCTTCCAAGAAGACTTAGTAGCTTCAGTCAGACCATTTATCCTAACGAGAGCTTGCAGATTTGGGTCCTTCCAGCAAGTTGCTCAAAGATTATTTTTTCAGGGTGTAAGGTTTACAGGATACCCTTTTCAATTCTTAGCACTCAAAAGGTTTCCAATCATCCCACAAATGTGCATATTAAAGGAATTATTCCTCCACTAATGCCTCTGCTTAGCTATGAGCATACAATACCTGGTTTATATTAGTCTGTCTAAAATTGCTGGGTAAACTGGGTGAAATAAAACATACATAACAGTCTTTTAAAATGTGGTCAGGGCAAGAGAGAACAGAACATTTCCATTTTTAGTAGTGAAGCACAGTGAGTCTCCCAAGCCAGTTTGGAAATACTAATGAAATTTTAACATCTTCTTTTCTATATGGCAGCTCCAGAAAAGAACATGCTCTTTATTATTATAAGGCATACACTGCTAGGTAAAGGAAAAAAAAAGAAAAGGAAGAAGAAAAAAAAACGGCAAAAAAATGTACATAACATAACTAAATAAAACCAAAATCTGTGGAAATCTTCTCATGTAAACTGCATAATAGCACTTCAAATGGCCCCTTTCTGTCATCCACTGTAACCATCACATTCCCATTTCTGCTGCAGTCAGGTGAACTGTCAAAGAGCTATTACGGTTGGCTGCATAGAATTCCAAGGAAAGACAAATCTGTATAATTTTCTTCTTGGACAATGGGTGGGTTTTTTGGTGTACCTAGGTTTTCCTAAACAATTTTGGTAAAGAAAAAAGGAGTTTTTCTTTTTTTTTTCCGTATTTTTTGCATGTATACGATAATGCAAGGGGCTTTATTTGGGCTGAAACCTTTACTGTGAATGTGTAGCCCTTTGATGGATGCACATTAGCATTCCAGTCTGTGGGTAAGATTTATATATTTTTTTTCTTTTCTGATACATAATATAGCTTCAAGTAGATACTTAAAATTGTACAATGGCATGTTATAGTCTAGTGTGTATTTTTGCACTGTTAAAAGAATTGGTGCACACCAAGTGAAAAAACAAAATGTATGCACAAATTCAAAAATCATCCAATCTACTATTAAAAACGAATAACAGTGCTAAAATAATAAATGCATTTAGTCTTTCATGTCTGTTTACAATACTGCATGCTCAGAAGTGAATACATTATTGTGATATGTAATACCACATCTTCTGATAAGGCTTATCTCATAAATAAAAAAGACATATAAATGACGTGTTTCTGAACGGTTTTTCTTCAGAGGCAGCTATTTTGTCCATTCTTGTGAGGTATGTTGTATAAGCAAAATGAGAGTTTGATTATGTCTTTCATATAGTTAATAAACACGTGGTAGTCAGAAACCACAACGAGGTTTCTTGCTGGTTGTTTTCATCTTCTATAAAAAATTAAGGTGTTTCAGAACTGACCTTTGCTCTGTTGAGTCATCTCCCTTTTTTTTCAGTTCAATCTGCCTTACTGATCAGAAGGATAAGCCAGAATTTTTATGTACTCTGAAAGAGGGCAAAAGACAACTGATTCCTTTAATTTTTTTTTTAAGTTGGATTTTTAAATTTCTTTTGTACTTGATTTTGTTAAAATTTGAAACTGTTCAAATTTAAAAAAAAACAGTCATGGATTTTAATTACAATTCTTGCTTCACCACTGAATTTCCTCAGAAATTCCCTGCTTTTCATCTCTCTAAGTAGTAATTGTTAAATACGACACTATTTATATTTAATTCAGAGCTGTATTAAGAGTAGAAATTCAACGGCATTCACTGGTTTTAATTTTTTAGAAAATAAGATTTTAATTTGGTACCTCTTCTGGAAATGCTTTGTTTACTGTATTCCACATGTGTATAACTACACCTCCCTATACAGTGTTAAAGGTATAGTCCCACAAACAAGTTTATCATGCACAGGGAATGGTCCCTGCCCCAAAGTGTTTACATTTATGATAGAAACTTCAATTTTGAAGCACTGTCACAGCATTCCTGAAAAATAAACCAACATGATGCAGATTAGTCGAAGAGAACTCAGCCCTTACTCAGAGAGCTTTCTTCTGCTGTTTTCGACAGTGTTACACGGGAAGGGTTTTTCTGTGTATTAATCTGAGGATTCTTCCTGCTTTTATTTCCCCCATGGAGGATGTAGCATCTACAAAGATACTTGAATATTTTATTCTTTTCCTTTTTTTTTTCTTACAGATAGTTCAGTCTGGAAAATGCTGTTTGCCAGCTTATTTGTTTCTGTGTTTTGTTTATAAGCAGAATATCATTCATTTCTGCATATCTGCTAGACTGGACAAATCAAGGTGACAATCCATGGTTAACTCTGTCAGGCCCTTTGTCCTGCTGCTTCTGAGGACTGAAATACAATGGAAACAAAGTGGAATATATAACCGTCCAGCTGCCTTGTTGTGACAGCGTGGCCCCGTATTACAGTGCCTCAGCCCCTGTTTGCCTATCGATAGCCAGCCCATGCGATGACAATGCAAATCATGTGAAAGCTCTCCTGCAAAATAAAAAAATCATGTCAAGAGGGGAGAAAAAAAACAGATCAGGCTTGCCTTGAAAAATAGAAATTCATAAAAGACTCTGGTTTTGGTACAATTGCTACATTTAGATGTAGGCCCTGTCTTTTTTTAACCATGGCGTATTTCTAAGGGGTGCAGGTAGGCTCATGTGTTTAAATCTATCATATGGTGTCTGTTTACAGGACTCTGCACTGATGTTACTTTTAAGGCAGTTTATATTTCATTTAAGCATGCAATTAATCATCTTTACAGTTCTGATGTGACTGGCATCAGCAGTGTTATTTAATTAAATTTGAAATTATTGTACAGTAAATACAGGCTTCCAACTAGCCAGTCCAAATTAAATGCTGAGGTCTATTTCTTACCCATGGTGTTTCCAATTTAAATGTTCATCCAAAAGGTTACACTTCATGGGTCGAAATCATTTTTATGTTCTAACTGTTGCTAAACCCAAAGATCAACTGTATGTGAGTCCTGTGCATTTATTAGCTGTAGGAATGTGTACACATTATCTATATTTCTCATATTCCATTTCATATTAGTGATTTTATGACTGATGATCCTTAAGCACCATTTTTCTCTCTATACTTTGTCTCTTCTGTCACATCAGCCCAGGGCTCCTTTTGAAAAAAAAAAAAAAAAAAAAAAAAAAAAAAAAAAAAAAAAAAAGCAAAGGAAAAAAAAAAAAAGAAAAAAAAAAGAGAGAGGAAGAAAGAAAGTCTTTCCTCCATTTTGTTTCAGCGTGGTAATCAAGCAATTAGCCCACAAAATGGAGGTACTCAGCTCCTCATCCTGCATCTTACTTCTGGTGGGCTTTACCTGCATACAAGCAGCAGGCACAGCACTTTGCTGCCGAGCCTGTGAAATTGGCCCCTGAAGAGCGTTCACACGATGGCCCATAAGTGGCCACTGCTTAGGGGGACTCTGGGAGGAGGGAGACCTTCCCAGTGGGATCGCTGGAGAATTACGTACAGCACGTGCTCTACCTGCAAATTCTGCCCTGGCTATGTGAGAAAACATGTGGCTGTGCTCGTTCCCCTGCAGTACTCACTCCCCAATTTTATAATGACCTCAAAACATGTGCTGAGCCAAACTTTAAATGGTGGGAATATCATTGCTTTTCACCATATATCATCTTTCAAAAAGGAAAGAAAAGAAAAAGAAGAAACCAAACCAAACCAAACCAAACCAACAACACCATTTGTTTTATGTTACAGCTTTCCACAGACAATTCACAACATGTCTAGCAAGGAATCAGACCAGAAATACTGTCTCACTCCTATCATATATATAATACAGCTTTTGAATACTGGAAAACCTGTCATCCGTTAAGTGCAGCTCAGGTCTTCTGTGTGAAAAGCACAAGCCTTTTTTTTTTTTTTTTTTTTTATGAGTGGTTGGNATTCCGTCCTTCCTTTTTTTTTTTTTTTTTTTTTTAATGCAGTGCTGCCGTGTCTGCACTTTTTTGAAATTGCATATTTATCAGGTTATGAATAATTTATGAGTGGGGAAGGGAGGGGGAGGGCTGGAAGGGGAAGGAAGAGCGAGAAAACATATGCTTGGGCAGAGGAATACCTTAAATGAATCCTCTACCAAGTCTTTTGAAGGATTACTTGTAATTACATTTTTTTTTCTTTTTGTTTTGTTTCTCTTATGCTTCTCTTGGTCATCTGCTATTCCTATTGTGTGGTCCGTTGGGTTTATTTGGCTTTTAGGGAGCACGAAGGGGTTGGGGGTAGTGCTCGCTACGAGTTGGAAGATTTTGCCGCGGAAATGAATTGAGCATTTCTTTGACTTCTAAAGTACAGGGTGTTTAATAAATATTAATCCTTCAACTGTCAGGCTGAATTATTGTCAAAAAAAGGCTGACAGATTGAGGATTAATGACATGCTTCATAAATTAGAAATGAACTATCAGCAGAATGTCCAAAGTAGGGATCAAGAACAGACCTGATTTGTACCTTAGACCAGTTGAACGTGTCATCTATGTCAGACCTGAGCTCAGACTTATGCACAAAACAAAAACAAGCCTCTCTCCCTCCCACAAACACACCTTCTGCTCCAGGATCTGACATCTAGATCCTTTCTTCCTTAGGATCTGCAAGTACCGAAATAGCAAGATTGTCTCAGACACCAGATAATTTGATTAGAGTCAGATCTGTATCCTTTTTTTGCAGTTTTGTTAGAGGAAAACTGGGGGAGGTGCAGTAATTTCTGTTCAAATATCTCAATGTCGTATTTTCCCACTATGAAAAATGCAACATCACAGAAAGATGAAGACCTGGCATTATAATGGTAAATTGTAAAAATGGTAGCTGCCTCTTCAAAAACACACAGAATTTCCAATATAAATTATGTATTAAAGGAAATATGTTTGTATAAAACAAGTAGCAGTAATTTAATATAAGGTGACAGGATTTTTAGGAGAGGCTAATGTGTGTCAAAAAATATCGTGTACAGTCTTTAATCAAACTCATGATCCTCAGTTGAATTATTGCTTGTAAAGCTGATTTTACTGTATTTTCTAATTCATTAAAAACAAATCTCTCTCTCTCATTCTCCCCCTCTTTTTTCCTCTTGTGATTATTAGAGGAAAACCAAGTTTAATTTGTGTAAGACCAGATCTTTTTGGGGTGCCTGAATCAAACAAGCAGTTATTTGGGGTGCCATTCCTTCTCTCGGCACAGAGGTACACAATATGAAACTGGGCTACCAGAGTGTATAAAAATGTTTAGCTTAATCACTCCCTAATGACAGCGACTTATGTCCTTAGTGCAGTCGATTTGTTTCCTGGGTTTTAAAACTAGATTATTTCCATGGTGCAGGCTTAGTGTAAGCTGTTGAGAAACCACAAGCACTGCACTTCAGCCTGAGTTTGGGACGTTCGCCAAGGGTAATCTGATTAAAAGGGCATTTTTTACAACATTGTGGTGCTTTGAAAATTCTGTGCAGCCAGATAGAGTAGGGCCAAAAAAAAATTGCTTTTTCAAAGCTAACAGTTTTGCCTGAGCAGAATTAAAAGCGTGATAAGCAGCATCACTGGAATGATTCTCTTCGACAGTCTTGCAACTGGATAAACAAAGCATCCTTAGTAACACATCTGTTACAGACCCACAAGCAAATTCATGATCTATTTAATGCAAGGTTTTTGCTTGTTTGTTCTGCCTTTAACCACATTTGCTTGCTGCACAGGTGTGAGGTTCTGAGGCCTTGCTTTATCTATAAGAGTGAAAATGTTTCCCTTTTTCTACAGTAGCTTTTGTCTTCCATGACGTGACATTTATAAATGTTCTGCTGTGAAAGTGGTTATTTGTGACGTGCTCTAAGAACCAATGTTGGGTACCATATTCCTGAGAAGTTTAGCAGCTGTATGTTGTTAAAAGATAATTATCCTATCTCGAATCTTGGATTTCTTATAAGAGATAGAATGTAATACTAATTAAATATGTCATGTTTGCACACATCAGAACATACTCAAAAGAACTATTCTTGTATAATTTGCCTTGTTGAACTACTTTCATATTCTTGTACAGCACCTAAATAAGGAAGAAAAGGTAACAGAATTCTCTCTCCTTCTTCACAGCCCTGTATTTCTCTGAATGGCAAGTTCATGCTGGTCTCCACATGTGCTGATACACAGGACTGCTTACAGCAAGACATTTGTATACACAATATACTTCAAAGTCACTGGGTTCAGTGAGACTATACGACAGATCAGACTGGCACTAGGCTGTAGTATGACAGGCAAAATGAAGTTTGTTTTCTCCAAAACAGGCTATTCTGGTTCACTTAATAAATATGGAATGACAAGACATGGTTTCTTATCTTCTACCACATCACGTGGTTCTCTGGAAAGGGAAAAATGTATAATGAATTAAACTGAATTAAATTTTCCAGCAGTCTTGTCTTAATTGTAGCTGCTGACTCGTAAGTGAAGCAAAAGTGCAATGCATCACACACTACATTTTTTCCCCATAGAGGCCTCAGTGACAAAATTACCTTTATATTTGCTCCAAAATGGATATTTTTGTTCTGTTTATCTTTATCCACATAGGTCAGAACATCTGTATCCTCCCCTGTGCATGTGGCAAAGCATGTTTTCCCTGTCGCCAGGAATGCCTTGACATTTTTTATGCATTAGCATTTTAAAACTGACAACCTTAGGATTAAGTGAAGGTTTTAGATATATCAGTCACAGTATTAGTTGTAATGTGAGGTATAGGCAGCACTGCATTTACTGTAACTTATTTTTACCTGTTAATATACACATCCCATGTTCACCCATCTATACATTCATACCTACATGTACAAACACATAATTACACAAAAGCCATTGCTTTCAGCCATGATTTTAATGGTATTCAGCATTTCTCGCTGCACCGCTCTCAAACTTATGTGCATCTCCATTTGTGAGATAAAAACACGTTGATTTTAAATCTGGTGGATGCAGAGCCATAGAGTAATTCAGCCAGCAGCATTTGCAGCGTGAGGCTGCATGTCCCAGAGCCCTGATGGGCTGAGAATAGCTTTGTCAGGGCAGCTCGGCTTGGGAGCCTTTGATGCTGTGCTAAGTTCAGTTTAGGGTATTTACTGATACATGTCTTCAGCAACTGTCAAAACTGCTTGGAGCTATGAGATCCAGGCTTTTTCAATCCCAGTGACCAGCCAGTCTCCCAAGGCACAAAAAGCTGCATCAGGGTAGCTATAGCCCACAAATTCACTTTGTGTGACTGTAAAAAAACGGGGTAGGGGGGAGAAGAAATTTTGCTGGGAAAAAGGCTGAAGCAAGTAGTCATTGTGTCACACTTTATTTGCTGTGCTGTTACCACTGTTCCTCAGAAATAGAAACATAGCACAGACAGAATTGATTGAGAAACATCTGTTTACTATAACTGTTTACTCTGGATGGGTCAGCACAGCCTGGATTTCTGGCATACTCAACGTTGACAAGCATTTATTTTTTTTTAATCTTCAAATTCCGCATACAGCTTATTTAAAATTTTCCTTATAAGATTGAATTTTGTGCCCCTTAAAATGAGATATTCATGCCTGAAAGATGACCTGCGGTTCTCAGGGAGAGAAAGGCAAACCATTAGAAAAGAAGAGGATTTCGTGATAATCAAGGACACCTGTGATTCTGTGTTACTTTTGAGAGCAAAAAGACTTATAGATCCGCTCTTTCTTCCAGAGTAAAATGTCTGTGATCCCTAAGAAGCTCCAATCCTTCCTTTTTCTCAACCCAAAGAGAAAAAGGAAAAGAAAGGAAATTATACGCCATCAGATCAGCTGCTGTTTCTTCTTTAAAAAGCTGAGGATGTTGCTATTTAACATAAAACCTTGTGACCTTACTGCCGCTGCTGCTTTGAAACACCAAGCTATTTAAAGATGCAAATTGCAAACAGAGGGAAAACATCAGAAGAACCTGTCTCGAAATTAGTGTGTTTGACTGAAAATTAGCTAGCTTAATCGAACTTGCAGGAAGTGGATTTTCTATTCAGAAACCTGGTCAGAGATTTTGTCCACCGGGGCTATTGTCAAAGTGTGCAGGACCTGTGGGAGCACAAAAATTAAGGCTCCGTGTAACACCCACAGTATTGTGCTTGTGTTTATTTGCTTATATTTTAGACTAAAATCCTTCAACGCAAGAGTCATATATGGTGCACTAATAAGCCTTAATTCAGACAGACTGAGGAACTGCTGTGGTTTCAGCTCCCCACTTTCTTAGACCAAGGAAATGATGATGTTCAGTCAGCAAGGGCAATATGTGTGCAGGGACAATGCTTATCCATTCATCCAAGCGTGGAGGGGACCCTCCACAAACAGACTTCTTTCTTTTGGCAAGGAAGAAAGACCTCAGCTGCCCATGTCACACTCCTCTATAGCACCAGGATTTGCATTGAGAGGAGCTCTGTGGGCCGGGTGATTAAGATGAAGGAGTGGGAAGGCCAAGCAGCTGCTGGTGGAAGCAAAGTGCCTCGGTCAGCCTGTGCCCATCCTCACAACTCTGCAAAAGCATCTTGGCCAGAGAGTTCTCACTCTGTTTACTAATTCCAGGACCTCATTGCCAGATCTGTTCAGGGACAGAGTGAATATAGTCCATTACCTTTCCTTTTGCAAGAAAGAGGAAACTGAAGCCACTGCTCCAGGTCTTTGTGACAAATACCTATATTTCTAAATGCATGCATACCTCTCATTTGCCACGAGCACATAGTCTGGAAATCACAGGCAGAACAAAGTAGATATACCACGTCCCGAGTTTGGTCCAATTTAAAAGCACAGAGTGTGCCATGTGGATACAAAACTGTTTTAAATATGTACTTTAGTAAGTCTGTCTCGATGTCTTCGCCAGTTGTGTATGGCTGTGTAATTTATTTGCACAAATTTGTGTTGCTTTCCTGGCATTAAGAATGGGACACTTCATTATGCTACTACTGGAAAAATAACTTGCCAAGGTAAAGGGTACGTGTTGAGCTTGCAAAACTCAAAGCCAAGGACCAAAGAAAAATCGTTTGCTAATAAAAACATGTAAGGAAAATTTCACACAGAAATTGTTCAAAACAATGGAAATGTTTGAAATTAGGACTGTAAATAATCTTATAACATAGACATCTGAAGATTCAGACTTCTATTTTCTATTTTATCAGTAGGATTTCCAGACAGGCACAGTTTGAAATCAATCAAGATATTGTTGTTAGGTGCCCCTGTTTGGATTTAGTAGCCTAGCCAGCTACTAAAGCAGCACCTTGGTTTAGATGTTTAGTTTAATGGTGAGCTCTCAATGAAGAAAAGGAGAGCTTTGTCTGAGTAAGGTTAGGTGAAAATTAGCATTCTGTATTTCTTTTGAAAAGATGTAGTTTTAGAAAAGTAGAGGGATTTTCCAAGTCTTATAGGAAGTTGCTGAAAAATAAAGGACTAAATAGTATATTTATGGAAGTTGATAAAATTGTATGTTTCATACTGAAGGTATTTTCATTAATATCTCCATTTTTCAGGTCCAGAGATTTATACTGTTGTATCATGTAAGAGTCATTAATTTTCAAATTATATACCAATATTTTATTCCTATTTTCATTTGTTTCAGGCGCTATATTGCCAACCGTGTCCAAGAACAAATATATCCATAGAAGCGTTCATACTTATAATAATGGATAGAGTCCTGTTGCAAAAGATTCATTATTAGGAAACATACTAACTTTACCTGTTCTTCTGCACAGAGATATTTCTAACAAAGAAAGTCTGAGGAAAGAGTTGTATTTTTATAATTCTACTGTCACGGTGAATGTATCCTTCCATTGGCATAAACAGCAGAGATAAAATAGATATTTTTCACATTTGCTTTTTAGGAACAAAAATTTCTGTGTCTCTAAACTTCCATGAAGGCTTAGGGTAAAAATTCCTGAAAACATTTCTTATTCTTCATAATTCTGCTAGCAGTGCTGTAGAATCACATTCTTTATGGGTATCTGTCACACTGTGATAGTGTGATATCACTTCTTCGTTCGCTTTAGTCCAGCATGTCATAAATTTAACTTCCAGGAAATAACTTGTATTATGAAGTGCTACATTCACTTCCAAGCTACACATTGAAATGATGTGATTCTGTTTTCCTTCTTTTATAGGTAAGAAACTTGGTTTTTGCACTAGCAAGAAATGTTTAAAGGTTTAAGCACCACAAATACTAGTTCTCAAAGATTTATATTTTGTAAAATTTCTTTCACAAAGCAAATAATTTCCATGTGTCTGTGCATATACCAGGTTAGCAGGTTATAAACATGTCAGTTCAAAAAAGGAGATGCGGTTTTCAAAGAAAAAAATAGAAACCCAGCATTTTCCCTGATAATATTTGGAAAAAATTTAAACAGTCGGGAAATAATAAATAACTGTATTTAATAGAGGAAAGTTAATTCTAAGGTTAAAACATTTAATTTTTCATATCTTTTCCGATTGCTCTAGTCTGCAGCTTTCTCTGTAGAACCCCTAAATGCATGACTTAATTCTGACTACTATTGTTAGAATGAAAAAATAATCAATGTATAACTCCTGTTTATAAAAGAAATACATCTAAACACCATGCAATTAGTCTTTTGTAAACCAGCAAACAGTATCAATAATGCATAGTTATCAAAACCCACTGTAATAATTTTAAAATCATCCAACACAGAGAAATTGTGAGGACAAATTATGCAGAAATTTAAGAAATTGTTTACCAGTTGGATCTAAACTTGAAGGAAGTAATGAAAAATTCTTTATGCTGTTCTATCTGCTACATGGCTTATTTGTGTTTTAAAGTGTAATTCACACCATAACAATGCACAAGTTAACAGTAATCCCTAAACCAGTGGGAGTACTACGTTCTTTCCCTTAAGACAAAAAAAGTCTTGTAAAATGTTTGAAAAAATGTGTTGCTGGAATAAATGACAAATTTTAGACGAGAAAACAAAAGCAGAATTTAGAAATTGCTGGTCTCCTAGGTAAACTTGAGTATTGACAGGTCTGAATTAATAGAGACTGTTTTTCAAAAGGTTCAGTGTCAGCTATATATTGCATTTACTCATTCATTCCGACGCTACTCTTAAGGGGATTGCTTGATTCCTGACCTGTATGACAGAAAGAAACTTTGTTGTATAATAGAGAAATAATGTCTATTTTGTACTCCAGAACAGAGTCAAATACCAAAGTTCTATCATTTTAGCATTTTAAGGGGGTATACAGATGGGTGTATATTGGGCTCAGTTCACAAAAAAATTATGGAGTTCTTTATTTGCATCTTCACTGGGCAGATACTAGCTCCTGCTAAAACTGGATTTTAGTCCTGAGCCTCTAAGTATGCAACAGAGGGCAGGTTAAAAAGTGCAAATGAGCACTCACAGTGAGTTTTCTCCTGAGGGAGGGTGTCGGAGCAGTGTGCCAGGGAGCCTTAAGACTACAGTAAGAATATATATTTTCTGTCAAAGTAGCACTTCCTTTGCATTGCCCTGAAATAATCCTACAAGGTATTCCCCTGAGGCAGAGTTTAGCCTCGGGACAGATGAGTAGCAATGCCCAAGACCCAGCTGAATGCAGAAATGCCTTCCTATACCCACCTCACTGGAGTTTTATCAGACAAGCAATACAGTGTTATGTGCCACATACAACCTGATGCAATTTGATGATCATCTTGAGCTGGAGATGACATTTATTAACTACAGTTTCCTTGAAAGCCAAAAATTATGCCCAGAATCTTATACAAAAATTAAGAAAGGCTGACTCTTCAGACACATAGTTACTGAAAACACAATTTGTTGTCCCTCTGGTATGATTCCAGAATTGTTACAGAATTTCACAGATCAGTTAATGATTTTGGTGGCAGGAAAAGTTTAGAGACTGTTCAGTTATAATGTGTATAATAAAATGTGTATAATAATGTGTATACTATTCAGTTTGTTTGAAATGTCACAAGCTTTTTTTTTTTTTTTCTGAAAGGGTGTCCTGAGCCATATTTTGATATTCAGGAAACTGTTGTATCTTCATACAATTAAAAAACCTCAGAGATCAGATTCTTGATTGGTTTTGACTGGTTTTAGCTTTGGTTTAGGGTTTTTTTTAATTGACATGACTCTTGCACTATTTTATTTCCTTTTGCTCCCCCAATTTATATAATTTAAATTGTAATATGATTGCAAATAGTCATAGTACAGGAAATTTTTCAAAATTAATTCAAATATTGAACTATTAAAACAAAAATAGTGCTTCATGTATGGGACTTTAATATTACATTTATTTAATTTCAGACTCAATTATCAGTGAAACAAAAATTATTAGGATTTTTTTCTTGTCCTTTAAAAATACATTTTAAACAGAATCCACCTGCCATTTGTCTCACCCCCACACAACTTCAGAAAATGCTGGAGATAAGAGCTGCAAAACTGGATGTTATTAAGCATACATCTAACATATCTATAGGTAGCTGCATTAAAAGTAGATGGTCTGGTTAAATTAGTGAAACTAAGTGGAGGTGGCATGTAAAACTTTGTTGCAATTCTTGAATATATTCTGTATATCCTATGTAGGAGACTAAGTGACAGGCAAAAATGGTTTAAACAAAATAGCCTGAGATAAAGGATCTTCAATTTAGTCATTATTTTTCATTTTTGTATCCCTCTGGGCTTTTTTTTTCCCACCTCCAGACTGGTGAAGGTTCCTACATACAGACATCGTAAGTGGAACCGTTAATTCGTCTATGCGCAATTATTTCTTTCAGTCAGTGGAACTGCTGCCATGAGTCAGAGTTTGCAAGTTTGTTCTCATCATCTGTCTGGCAAGGAGTACCAACAGTTTCGCAAGAAAGTCCAATTTCCCAAATCACAAATCTCAGCCCAATTTTGCTGACAAGTTTGTGCTTTTTAAAGTATTTGAAAGCTGAAGGTTTGAGTTTCATCAGATAAAGAAGCCCGACCCTTCAGGGTGTGACTTTTACCTGTTTTAAGTAGATGAAACAGTGACTTTCAAATTCTTTGCACTATATGACTTCTTCCTGAGCCTGTAGCTTTGTCGCCGGTGCCAGGCTGACCCAAGACATTAACAATGCGGTGTCTGCTCTCCCAGTTGTGAGCTACATGAATTTTAGCTTTGCCAATGTCCTGTTCCCAAGTATGGAGCAAATCCAGTTGGCTCTGAGCATCTCATTGTGGGAACAAAGTTTTGCTCATTTTGTCACTGGTGTTTCAGGACTGTCCTTACACGCATGCACATGCACACACACCAGTTGTTGTTTCCTCACTTTAACAAAAGGAGAGCTGTTGTCGCATTTTTTTCTCCTCTCTTGGTTGTATTTGTCGGGCAAAGATCATCATGCTCTGATTTAGTGTTTTCAAAGAAGTGTGCCCTCTGGTGCAGTGCTCTATTGAGAGACAACATAGCCCAGGCAGGAGAGTTCAGCATGGCCACTAATAAAACACAAGTGCTGCTTTGTCAGGCCACGAGTGATTACTTGAACAAGTGCCAACCAAGAAACCAAACATTAGAGCGCGGCTCTTCAGACCCTCAAGACAAAGGGCCAATTGACTTTCCTCATTAGTTTTTGTGCCAAACATGTAAACACAGTTTCCTCTCTATCTTTGATGCTTGAAACATGCCAGCTTGTTAACATCTTGGGTGGTAGGGTGGTTTATGAGCTTGTAAAGACTATTATGTACTGGTGGGTTTTGTCCGAATTGAATAGATTGGCTTACCCTAAGGACGCCCGAAACTGGCATCTTTCTGACAATTTAGAAATTCTGTCTTTGCTCTAATAGACTGAAGAAACTGCTCAAAAGAAATTTAAAATGCACAGGATTTTTCACTGGCACACATGCACATCAAAGCTTTGTTAAAATTAGGATTGGTCTCTGGCTCACTGAAAAATAAAAACCAAACCCCGTCAAACTGATAAAAGAAGCTTTGGCTACATAAATTGCCTGATTAAACCTGATATGTAACCATAGTGAAGAAATTCACTGAGATTTTTTGCTTGGTATTCTTTATTTTAGACTGCTTTTATTTTGGGCACCTCTGACATTTTAACTTCCTGTGCATTTACTCCAGTACTTTTTGTTTCTAAATGCTGTGACTATACAAGATAATGGAAATTGGAACAATTTGAAACAACCTGAAATGTTTGTGAAAGGTGTTGAATTTTAGTCAGTGCACCGGGAATGTTTTCTGTCTTGGAAATCCCTTTCATATATGGTGTGACTGCTGGCATGAAATTTTACCAAAGTAAAACACTGAGGATTTCTTAATGTGGCTACTTTATGAATGACTGTGAATGGTGGTGGGCTTAATGAACTGTCTTCCCTTTTCAGTTCTGCAAATTATATCCATACATTTTAGCTGAAAACTGGAACTTACTTTTTTCCACTGTACAAAAATGTGATGAGGTTTTTAAAAATGAGGCTGATTATTAAGAGAAAAACAACTGCAACCCTCTGTTTAACTTGCATTTCCAACTAAAATTGAAAGAAATTCGTTTGCCAGCCTCTGTTTATATTGAAATACAGAATCATATAACCTCCCATCCATGGGTCTAATGAGAATTACATTATTGTCATTGAAGAAGTGGTGAGAAATAGGCACGAGTAAATTATTTTGAATTTGCTTTTAAAGAACTAAAAGATGAGAAAGGGGAAGAAGAATAATAAAAGTGTTCTGGGATTTTCTTCAACTCTGTCTCTCTCTCATACGTGCATACGCACACACACACACTCACATACACGTGCACATAGATACATAAATCTTTAAAATAAAGGATCAAGTGTGTATGGAGCTATCTGCAGGCAGAGCAGTGAGCCCAGTGGGAGCGCAGCTGCTTCTGAGCTCAATGAAACTAAATGAAAGAAAGAGCTACATTTTTGGTGGAACCTTGGCAGCCAGATCCTTACATTGAGATCCTCAGTGCCAGTAAAAAATATTACCTGAACAGGAAAAACAAATGTATGGAATCTAACGGCATCTAATATGATGTCTAATAATGAAACTCCAAGTCTCTCTTCCTAGTCTGTCCCACAGACAAGAGCCCCCACTATCCATGTCTCTGGCTTTGAAACTTCTGGGCTGTAGGATCTTTAGCAGGTGGCTGGGTAGGCACACAGTCTCCTCACCTCTTCCCCCTTTCCGCCGTAAGGTTGGCTGTGTGAGGTTTGGAGGTGCTGTCTGCAGCTTAAGATTTCTGCCTGGGTTCTGTGTGATTTAGGTCTCGGTCTGCCAGCTCTGTCTGTCTGAGGTTTCCCTGCATCATCTCGAATTAACCCTAACCCAGGAGTAACAGCAGAGGACTGTTAATAATTCTCAAGTGGATGGACAAGCAAATGGTTTCCACCCAGAAAAATCTGGTTTTGCAAGGCAGGTCTGTACAGGAATGATAAGGAAACAATCTCTCAGCTACAGATATGAGCCACCTGAGGGGGCTGATGGTGGGAGTCCTGCAACAGATTAAGTTTCAGATGCTTTCAAAGAGTGGTACCTATACAATTCACCTTGAGGGAAAATGAAACAGAGAGCGATGTGCCTTCTCGGGGAAAAAAAACACGTCTGGTGCACCACAAGGGAAGGATGAGCAAAGCTGAGGGAAATTTGGTCTGCAGAAGGTATTAAAAGCACTGCAGAATTGTGGTTTCATGCCGAGGGACACTGTCAGGTGCATGCACAGGTTCAGGATGGAATCCCAGTGGGCCTTCATCATGGCCTGGGGAAGGGGCAGGGTTAAATCATAAAGAGGTCCATGGGGTCAGTGCTCAGTCCAGAACAGATAGTGAAACAGGAATTTCATTTCCCAAGAAGGTTTTATTGAATTGCCTCCTTACACAAAATTGTACGGAGAGACTCAAAGCCAGAACAGTGTCTGGACTCTTCTGAGGCTCTTAAGACTTAAATTGCTCTGGGAACAGCTGCTAGTGGGTCCAAACACTGCAGACTTGTGAGTGTTCAGAATGGAAGCTCTCAGTGATTTCTATGACAGCTGGCAGCTAACTCCCAAAAAAGTCTCCTGAAATTTCCTCAGTGTTTGAAAACTTTATCTGCCTTTGGAATACAAGGAGTTTTCCCTGCAAGCGGAGCTTCTTCCATGCTTCTCAGTACTACAGGTAAAACTAGCTTCCAAAGCAGATTCTCAGTGCCAGGGGCAGTGACAGATTTGGAGGCAGAGTGCTGGTAAGGTCCATATGGGTAGGGTAGGCAGCTACTGGTGAAATAAAAGAGTCAGTAAGATTAAAGGTACTTGTGGTGATGGTTCAGAGCAATATGGGTGGAGGTCTCTTGTCCTCTCCTTCCTCACACTCCATCTCTCTTGCTCATTGCCTTAGGTTGCAGAAATCTCAGTTCCTCCCTGTGGTCCTCCCTTTCCCTCTTCCTCCTTCAAGCTGCTGACTCCCTTCATTTTGATCCACCCCCAAGAGGAAGGTCCTCTCCCATATCAAGGCAGGTGATGAGAGAGTTCAGTCATTCAAGCTCTGCTGCATTCTGGCTGTGAGGTTGCCATGGTTTACTCAGGAATGGGTCTTCTGGATATTCCTGATTTTTGGGATAATGTAGGCCTGCTCTCAGAGTAAGTAAAGCTACTCTCTGAGGCACGTGATAACAGTTTTTGCTCAGGACTGAACTTGTATATATGACAGTCTGTGTCAGACAGTTGCAGATATTGCAGGACAGTCTGTGTTGTTCTTTATGTTGTTTTTTCTTCCTCCTGATTTTGATTGAAAATATCATTGTTGCAAACAACATTTTCTGTAACGTGTTTGATTTGGCCTAAAACTGAATTTGACTCAGTACCCCTGTATCTAATGTTTGTTTTATAACTCTTCTTAGCCTTTTCACTAAATCTCCTGTATAGAAATAATAGCTTCAAAATGTGTTTCCAATAGCCATACGTTTTTGATTGCCTGATGGTCAGGGTGAGTATGTTAATACTGTTCAAAATGCTGTTTGCAGTTTTTTGGGCATCTCAACACTCTGGAATTTCAGCAATCGAATTTGACCTACCAAGCCCTGCACACAAATCCCTTGAATCGATTGCACCACACAAAGCAAAGTCTGCTGTAGTGTTGCTGCTAGAGTGAAAATTGAAGAGTAGGTTATTGGTGCTCTTTTGCTACCAAGTTCACCATGGCAAAATCATGAACTCATGATAGACCATATAATGAAACTCTCGGCATTTCAATGTATAAGCCAAGACCAATATCTTGACCTTTCAGGACTAGCAAAATGGATACAGGAATTGTGGAAAAGATGTCTGTTCTTATCTTGAGTCAGGCAGTATATGGCTAGATAGGGCCACTGTGTGCAAGAAACATCATTCTAGATGTTTTACAATTGTTTCCTACTGAATTTCAGCATTGCGGTGGAATGGTGAATTTCAGTCAAAATGAATTTCAGTCACCACGGTGACAAAATGATCACTGCATAGGGGCAGGGAAGAGTGTCCCTGTGAGAAATCACTTTCTGTTAGTTTTGCCACCAGCTAACTGCAAAACAAAATGATCATCAGTAGATCAGAAAGATGGAAATTTAAATTTAAAATAAAGGTATAAATGTATACGTATTTGCCTTGCTTCCAGATTTATACTCTATCTGGGTGTTACTCATCTGATCATCTGCAGCAGAGTTTGTTGTTAGAGATTTGTAGGTTCTCAGGGAAAGGGAGATTGCTCAAGCTCTAGCAGAAACAACTGGCCAAAGTATGCATTAAACCACATTGGAAGCATGTGAAAATTACTTCTTAGATTCTTCAAGTTTTTCTCCTTCTTTGTGTATACAGCAGAGTAGCACAAAATGCCATTTATGAGGTATACTAGTGAGAAGAATATATATGACAGTAGGTATCAGATTCTTTTCTTGGTAGGGTTCATCCTCTCTTCTTCAAATCCACAGTGATTACGTAGTGAATTATTAATGGCAAGGTAAATGCAGTTATTCTGGCGGAAAAGAAAAAAGAGGTGCACTGTTATTATGACTGAGAAATTGTTACATGGCAAAAGGATAGGCTGTCATTTACAAACCATTTTTCTATTTAAGGTTGTCTCATTCTCTTGTTCCCCTCTAAGTAGTTTCACGCAAAATTGAGAGACTGAGAGAAGGATGAAGTTTCTTATTTAAAGGTCACTCAACGCGGTGGAAGGACTCCTGTTGGGCCTATCCTTGCAATGCTGCCTCAGAGCAGGATCATGTCCGACCCCTTTGGGTCAGGGCAATCAGACTAAAAACTATCCAGACATTTGGTAAAGGGGAAACTGTCACTTTTTTTTTTTTTAATGAAATAAAAATATGATGATTTTATAGAAGAAACCAGTTTCAATAAGCCTAGTCAGAGACGTGAAAGGAAGTCTAAAAATATGATCCCCAGAAAAACAGTCTATGACTACTGGTATTTAAATAATAAAAGATACAAAGAAATATCCTTTTTTTCTTCACATGCCTTCCCAAATTATAGGGATGTTACAGACATTTCATGATACTAATTGAGTGTTTTATTGATTTGAGAATATTTTCTCTGTGGTGAAAAGAAAACAATTCAAATTTTCTATTTTTTTTTCACCACTTTAAAAAAAGTGCAGAAAATAGTAATTTCCTATTTCTATATGCTTTGTCAACTGTAGTTTATGTACCTCATATACTTTTGTCCAATCTCCCCCATTGACAGCCTTTGTGTGTTGTCTGCACTCAAATCAGAACAAGTAGAACTATGGCGTGATCTCTTTGTTCATAAGATTACTATTTATACTCTATTGCCATCCTTACTTCTTGAACAGCATCTAGCAAAATGGGACCCCAATTTGCTTCCAGGCTGTAAGAATACTCATTACAATGTGGCAACAACACATTTAGTTTCTAGATGGCTTTGCACATGCACAAAGAAGTTCTTTGGGATCCAGAGTAATGTGCTCTTCTAGAAAAATCTTATTTTTCTCCGAAGCCAAGCCTTTTAAGGAGTTAGAAATATTGTCTTTGTTCTTTCTAATGCACAGTTTTATTCTTCTCATAGAAAATAATTATTCTGCTTTATTAAACCCATAAAAACTTGAAGGTTACAAAACCTGCTGGAGAATGTTTGCACTCAACAATGCCTTTTTCTAAGTAGCAATGAGGGCGGCTGCATAGTTAAGATTTCTGATCTGATCATTGATTTAAGTTATTACATGACTGAATTTTGTTCTGGTTTGTATTCAGGCAGCTGCTCCAAGTATGTTAGAGATATCATACACTGAAATTCCAAAGTGGGTGCAGGGCTCCCTACTTTTGTTCTTCTGCACTGATAGTTTTTAAAATGAAAGCTTTAATCTGTATTATATAGGATCATTAATTTCTGCATTTTACACTTGAGCAACAGCATTCTGATTATCTGCTGCAATGAAAAATAAGCAGCCCTGCTCCTGCAGACTTAATTACTTACTGCAGGGCCCATCCCTTCCTAGTTATGGCACGCAATCTGCAAATGGGGTCAAAAACATTATTAAAAACCAAATTACCCACTGGATGGGGAAAACAAACATACAACTGTGACCTGGAGGACCTCAGCAGCATAGGAGGCGAGGCTAGCTGCACACATTACACAGCCCTGCCCTCAGACAGCACAATAAGCGGCCAGATGAGCTCATCACCCAGGATAGCCATGCATGCTATCATGGTATGAAGTGTGCTCTGCCTAAGCGTTCTATAAACGGCGGAAGTGACTGATGCGGAAATGCACCCAAGTGCTTTGGAGAATGTGCCTGCTGAAGGGCTGCCTAGATACAGTGGGGGTTTCTAGAAGAGCTGACTTTGCCAGGAAGGACCAGGAATTGTTCCCTAAAATCTCACTGTGTGGCCCTCTTGAAAATTAAGCTCTATATACCAGATCCTTGTAAAAGTGTGATTCGGCCTTGAAGAAAATTAGATATGGACTTTCAATAATATTGTATCTACCACTCTTTAGAAATAGCATTGATGCATTTTAGAGCAAGCAGTAGGAGTTATGAAGGATTTGGGAAATTTTAAAAGTATATGAAGTGCAATAATGCTTATAGAAACACATAAAAATGAAACAGCAAACAGACTGACTCCTTTTAAAAAATAGCAACTTATTTGTTTAAACATAGTGTAGAAGAATGTGTCGTATTTATACAATTTCCGTAGTTGAATGGATGAAAAAATGAATCCGAGATGGAATTTTCCATGTCTAAAAGTCTAATGGTTGGTAATAGAATTGTAAACTATAAATGAAATGCTGATCCATTTATATTAACAGAGATACAATATTTACTTGCAATATTTCTAACAGTAGTATGCTAAGCTAATTTATAAGACAACAGAAAAAGGAATCTATTGTTTTGAAATCACATAAAAAGCAATAATAAAAGAAAACAATAAAATATTTAAAGTGCATACAAGGAAAAAAAGTCCATAAAACACACAGTTAACATTAAAAAATCATTCAGTACCATTTGGAATTTATCTATTTGAATACGATGTGTTTAATTAATTGTAAGCACTGAAAATTGCTGAAGCTTAAAAATATTATTCAGTCCAGAACATAATAGTATAATATTTTTTCTATGAAATAAAAACATTATAAATTCTAAATAATAAAACTCCAGGAAATTATGAGGGTTACAACAAAACAGTAGTAAGTTATCAACACGCAAAAATATGAGAGATGCAAATAGTCTATAATCATGTAGATATCAAGAGGAGTTCCACGGTAAAGTTTGTGCTGTATTTTAAACCTGAAGAAGCATTAATATAATTTTTAAAATTTGCAATTGCTGAATTCCATCTGCAAGTCCAGCAGAATGAATCTTCACGGGGTAGGATTTTTTTCCCCTTTTATCAGCTACTAATGTTTTTCTATGACCCTGTGCTGCTGAGCTGCTGCTCTGCTTTCCTGACATGTCCGTCTGGATAGACACCTGTGATCCAGACCTCTTGCCCGCTGCACTGAGATTTCAGCCAGAAGTCACATGGACATTTTCCCGTTGAACACAGAAGGGCTCGTCCTCAGCTGGTCAGAGCATGGTGCAAATAACACAAAGGTTGTGGGTTCGATCCCTGTGTAGGCCATTCATCTAAGAGTTGAATGATGACTTGATGGCCCTGGTGAGTTCCTTCCAAATGAGAATATTCTGTGATTGTGACTGTGTGATGTCTGAGCTGTGGGCCTCCCTCTTCTTTGCTTTCTGGCGCTGCATGTCTGCTCCCAAGCTCACTGGGAGCCCCAGAGGAGATGGCGATGGTGAAGGGAAGGAAAGGGGTGTAGATGAGCTGGGGGCAGAGCTGCAGTGCTCCAGCAATCCAAGGGGTGGCACAGGCCGGTTAGAGAAGGGAGGATGCACTTTAAGACAGATTTTTATAAAAATGGGTATTTGTTCAAGGATTGGGAGGACTGGAATGACTGGCAGGACTGAGGGTGGCTTTCAGCCTTGGAGGACAGCCTTGCTGTGTGGGTAGAAAAGGAGGCCTGACAGCGGGGAGCTGGTGCTATGCTCAGGGGCAGAGAGAGAGCAGTCTGACTCAGCTGAGCGAAAGCACGATCAGGACACACTTGCAGATTCCTCTGCTCCATGGGCTCAGGTGGCAGCTGGCTCCCCCAGAGCTTGGCTCCACACCGCTGCGTGCAGAGCGCCCGAGTGGGCACAGCTGCAGCAGCGCAGCTTTGAGCAGAGGTGCTGGTGCCTGAGGGGCTGCTTGGACAGGGAGAACGGGAAGCTTGGGATGCCCACCTCCTCCTGCGGCACCTCAGCAGCCTGTGCTGCTCCCCACGGGGACAGCTGCAGGCTGACCTGAGCCGGGTGTCTGCTGGCAGGAACCTCAGGGCAGAGACCCCAGCCCGGCCAGGGTGGCCCTGGCTCTGCCATGGCAGGGGACAGCACTCCTGGGGTGCTGCGGCAGGTCCCACCTCGCCCCACATCTCCTCCTCCTTCTGTACATTATTTCCAGAGGGAAAATGCGATAGCCCTGCCAAGTTGCTGAATTGGGGGTGAGAAGAAATGTTTCAGAAACACAAGATGATCAGTGCAACAACCTGAGTAATTGACAGCATGCTCTCTGTTTTTATTTGCCTGATGTGATTCATTGTTGCAGGAGCAGCCTTTCAAGGAGAAAGCCTGAAGTATTGCTCTTGCTGTTGTTACAAGGGCTACTTGCTTAAATATTTTTTCACAGTCGAGCTTGTCAGGTCCATGTTTGGATTTGCAGGCCAATACTTGATATTCACTTTCAGATTCCTTGGGCCAAGGAAACTGCAAAGCCATTAGGTAAAAGGAATTAATGCTGCCTATCACCAGTGCTTGACTACATGCTCCAGGAGGAGCCTTAAATCAAATCCCAGCATTTCCCTAATATTTGCACAATGACAGTAGATTTTTTGTTTATACCTCCATCTCAAAGCATTCCAGAATCAAAATGCACAGCAGTGGTTGCAAAGCTGAGTCCTGCAATAGCGCTGTGTCGTGATGGTACTGAGATTTTCTTACAAATTTTTAACTCTTTCAGAGAAAGAGGAGGAGAAAAATACTTAAGTTTCTTTTACATCCCCCTGGAGGGCTTTCTAACTTGCCTTGGCATAGAGGACCAAAGACAGCTTGAACTCCTCCGCGCATTCAGTGAAGCCAATCATTCCCGTTCTTTTTTGTCTTTCAGCAGAACTGGGGTCTCTGTTTTGCTCAAGTCTTCCAACTCTCTCACAGGTCATCTTACTGCCATTCCCTGAGATTTTTCCCTCAGTCTCTAGGACAGTTAAGCTCCATTTCCATTCTCCTTGCTGTGGTTTCTTTAAATACATAAAATTTTATTCCTATATTCCCAGGGTAGGTATTAGTGCCTTTGCTGAGAAAAGCTGATTTTTATTGGCCAGTTAGCAATCACTCACAGCTGCGATTTTTTTTTTCTGCATTGCTATGTGTGTGTCATTGTTTCAGTATCTTGCAGTATTAGATTGTGTGTTGGATGTGTGAAACGTCACAGGCTCATTTTAATTATTGGCCACCCCACAAATGAACCTCTTTAAGAGATACATTGTTTTGCAGGTAGAACTGAAATTATGTCTAGAAAGCCTCCATATTTGTGATCACACAGCATCAAGAAATCAAATTTTTGTTATTAATCTCATCAGTTTTAACGTTTCTTATGAAATACCGGGTCCTACAAATCTGAGGAGATGAGAATCTGAAACTTTGGAAACAATTTAAGAAAAACCTAAAACATTTTTTGTGACATAGGAAGCTAAAAATTAGACTGTAAAGCCTCAAAACATAAATATTTTAAGAGAAGCATCCCAAGGAACTGGAATGCATAAGTATAGAGCAGAGAGGATTCTAATCTTGCCATTCGTAAAGACATGTATTATGACTTGTAAATACTTGGAGTCACTAAGCTCATCTTGGGAGTGAAATATGATGGTGAATGCACATAAAAAAGGAGGAGAAAAGCTGTCTGGAAACACTGTCGGCCATGTTTTACTTAGTGGGGTGCTTTGTGTTTAATTTTACACAGAAATTCTTCCTTTCTTTTCCTCTCTTGTTAATTCTCGTGGTCTGTGGTGTATGGCTCAATCTGGACTCATCGCAATTGGCTTCTTGCATCACTAACAAGACACTTTGTGGGTCCTTTTTGGGTTGTCTCTCAGTCATGCCATTTCTAGGATGAAAGCTCAGCAAACAGCACCGAGGCACACACTGAGACAGGAGGTCTGAGCACAGCTCCAGGGAGAAAGAAATGATGATACATTCACAGCCACTGCTTGGTCAGTGGGTTTGCAGAAAAGAAGGTACAGGGATCTCTCCTCTCTCTAGCATGCTCAATGCTGTTTTCAATGACAAAACAGTCAGGCTATCCCTTCCACAGATTCCTCACTAAAATAAGACATCTGGCAGCTGGACTAAGCCAGGCTTGGGTTTAAAACCTGTACAAATAGTGCAACAGACTCATGGCTTCACACTGAAATAGAGCAGGTTTAGATTAGATATCAGGAAGAAATTCTTTACTCTGGGAATGCTGAAGCACCAGCACTGGTTGTGTAGAAAAACTGTGGATGCCCTGTCCTTGAAAGTGTCCAAGGCCAGGTTGGACGGGGCTTTGAGCAGCCCAGTCTAGTGAAAGGTGTCCTTGACCCATGGCAGAGGGATTAGAATTAGGAGATCTTTAGTATTTCTTTAATTTCGCATTGAGCAATTTCTCAGCCTCTGCAATGTCTCCCACTTTTTTTTAAATAATCTTAATTAGAAATTATTTCCTCTTCAGTCCATTTTCTTTAGCACCCTGTGCTATGATAACCGATGAAACAAGCTTTCAAGTCCTGGGACTGGAGAGGAAGGAGAAGCAAATTCTGTGGGAAAACTTTGTTTAATGCAATGCTTATAAGGGATGGTATTTATGACAAATCAGTTACCTGAGGTGTTATAAAAGAATGCAAGAACAATGTCCAAGCACTTTACAAAAATTTGTTTGAGGTTTAGAAGAAAAATTACCCCTTGGAAAGATAAAATGTCTTCATTGTAGGAGTCCAGCAACACTGATCTTGTTTTAGAAACCCATTTATTACTTGCATTAGTTTCTTATAAAAACACAGGGTTTTATTCTTTTTTTTTTTCTTAAGTTGTAAAGTAAAGCCAACTCAGTTGAACTTCAAAAATATATTAGTGAAGTTTTATGGTAGACTCAAAATTTAAAAATAATGTAGCCAACTTGCATAAAAGATAAATTAGGTCCATCCTAGCATATAAAAGAATTTCTGTTGCGAACATAATGTTCAAAAAGTAAAAAGCACTGGCGAAAGCAGTGTGTATTTCAAGCTAATACTTCTAGAATATTTCCAAATGTTTCAGCCCATTAGATACATATAATATGTGAAATGAGATGATGAACCTTGCAAGGTGCCTATCTATATATTCCTGTAGAACGGACCTAAATAAATTGCCAATAGATCCGGAATGCAAATGGAAGCAAATACTGATAAAGACAAAACCATGCATGTCAACAGCACCGTTCAAACTGGTGTACTTAATTAAAAAAGTGAAGCCAATTAAAATCAAAACAACAGTGTAGCATGTACAAATGCTGGAATAATCATTAGGCCTTGCTGAATAATGAAGGAGTAAAGAATTTTTTTTTCAAGTGAAACAGCAGGGGTGATACATTACACAAAGCAACAATCTACAACAATATGACAATTGAATTACTTCAGCCCCATTAGGCAGGTGCAGAGGAATAATTAACATGGTTTTCTTCAATGGAAAAGAAAAAATGCAAACTTTTGTCTAGTACAAACTGCTATTTCTTCCCTCCAAAATGATGAGAAAATATGTCAATGAGCAGACTGATCAAAATGAAACCATTATGCTTATCCTCTATGTGAAACCCTTTAATTGTAGAATAAAATATGTACAGAGTGCATTTTCTCATAGTCTGACAGTGTTAAAACAGATCACCACGTTCACAGGTTCGCATCAGCTTTTGGTCTTCTGCTGAGGCATAAGCATTGATTGCTCATTTTAAAAATATCATATGAAAGGCAGGAGTTTTTGAATTTTCAAACTCAGGTATTCAGTCAGGCCTCAGGTCTCATTCAATATCTGCTTTTCCCTTTCAAATTCAAAATAAACACGTGATCTCCAATTTCAATCTGAGCAACAATTGTTCTAAAGAATGACAAGGAGTGAACAAATTTCATAATATCTCATGAACTGTACATTGTTTCTTAAACTCCAGATGCAGCCAATGTTTTTCCTTTTGGAGTTCTACTAAAATAATTCTATTTAGTTATTTTGAAAGAGATTGATTTGGAGACACGTAGCCATGCAGTTTACTGAGGGACATTTGACTTTCTTCCTTTTTAATCAAAGAGAAGGGTAAACACTAGCAGTGGTTATGTTAGAAATATTTTAATTAAAGATGCAGACATAATATCTCAAGTGATCGAGTTAGCATATCTTAAGAAGCTGCTGCTTTGTAGCCAGAGAGACTGTGGGAGGATTAATGATCATTTTATGAGCCAAGGTTGTGTGCTCTGGTAGCTTTAACTAAGCCATTTTACCTTGCCTATGCAATAGTCTGTGAGGAGCTGAAGACCCCTGGGTCTGTCAAACAACATGTCCTGTCTACAGCACCTCCCGCCATCCTCTTTGCCCATGCTCTTTGCACAGCTGGTGGGCTACTGGTGCTACCCTTCATCCTGAACACATCTATAACCTACTGCTGCATGTCCAAGTGTCTCATGCAACTGCACCATGGCTCATCTGAAGCGCTGTACTCTTCCCCTCTTCTACTACTTGACTAGATATATGACCATAGCATAGTTTTGCTGTGTTAGCCTACAGATAAATAGGCTTCCATTCCTGTGAGTCGAGTTGTTGGGATCAAGTATTGCTAAAAATAAATTCCCACTTCGAATTAGGAATAAGCAACTACCACCTCTCAGTTAAATGGGATTAATTTTCCTTTGAGAGCTGGGAGTCCCATAAGTATTTGAGGCTGCTGTATGGACTAGTTACATAGATTTTCTCATGTTTGGGGTTTTTTTTAAAATTAAAAACTTTCTAAATTCAATCATCTTTTATTTTTCTAAAACCACCAAAGACTAGAGAGCTTTAGAGAGTTGGAATGCTTCTTTTGAAAAAAGGAGTGATGCTTTGGGACAGAGAAAAATTTTAGCAACAGAATGAAAACGTAGTAGTTACCAACATGTAAGCAGATATTTGGTACTTTTTTGCAGTTTGATCAATTCTGCTGCTATTTGAATCAGGAGGTCTTTAAACAACTGATTTCTGGAACCGTGAATGCTAGTTTTGTAGATGTCCTGCATGTAGTGCTCATTCCCTAAATATCCATGTTGATATACCTTTGTTCTATCCCTCTACATCTTAGAACAGACTCACATCTGGAGTGGTCTGTTCAGTGATCTCTAATGTTCTAGGACACTGCTGATGGCATTTTTCCATTTAAATGTTGATGCCCTTGCAGATACATCTTATTTTGATCCCACACCCTCAAGTTATAAAAGCTATGTTGACAGCCTGGCAGAAACTATGGAGAAACCCTAGACAGCGAGTGGACTGGTTCTACTGCAGTGACTGACCTGGGAACACCAGCATGAACAAGGATCTGTTAAAGCAGGTGCTGCAGAGATAAAACCCCTAGGATAGCTCACCACGTTAAGAAAATACACAAAAGATAAGTAGTATTGTAAATCCTGCTACTATTCTACAAGACCACTGCCACAACATAGATGGTATTAAAACCTCTCACTCCAGAGATGAAAAAGCCAAGAGGGGCCAACATCCCTTCTCTGCACAAGCTCTGAAGCAGCCTACAAAAGACAGAAGCTGCAAACCCACACAGCTGCCCAGCCTGTAACTGAATTGGAGAGAGGGAGGGACATGGCTGACAGCATTTTGTGCTGCACTACAAAAATAGAGGGCTATAGAAGTGTCATGCCCATTTTGCTCAAGGTAGTAAATGGCCGATGCTATTTTGGTCCTATGTGATTTACTTAGTGTGTCTAAGCTTCCTTGTCCTTTATCACTGTTCCATCTTCAAATAGGATCCATACAGCTGGAAGTCAATTTTACGTGGGCTGTTTTTCTAAAATGGAATTTTTAGAAATTTCTATTTTGTAGCTTCTGGCCAAACCATTTCCCTCCCCATCCTTCTTTCAGATTGCTGTATTACCCTTCCAAATAACTGGATAAATCCACTGCCCCCCAGCTCAAGGCAATAGCAGACATCTGCCTGGACACAAGCACCAGGCAGTAACTCTCGCTGCTAAAGAACCCAAGACTTGTTAAGAGGAAAAATATTTATAAGCTCAGCAAAGTGTATGGAGATGTTATGGGGTGGTTGCCGTGGTGATTAGACTCACTATGATGACCATTTCTTCCATGTCTCAGCTGCTTCATCCAGTGCAGATATCCTGCAGCCAGGAATACTGGTCTCACTGGAGAAGTCTCTGGGTCAGGAAAAGTGAAATATTAGACTAGAGAAGGGTTCATCTCTAGAGGAGAGAAAAAAAGGTAGACAAGGTAGCTAAAGAATGTAGTGGACATATAAACAAAAAAGGATTGCAGGAGTTGACACGAATGTAGGCAATTCTAGAGAGGGCTGTTTCATTCAAAGACCTTGCTCTGCATCTCAGTTATAACCCTGTCAAGCCATGCAACCTGTTGAGAAGGTTTCGGTCTGGCAGCATCATCACACTGTTCCAAGCTCCTGCTACAGACTCTTCACTGTCTGCATTCCAGCCCAATTCACCTTTGTTTTCATTAGGAAAGACAAAAGATCCTTCTGACAGTTTTCTGTCCCTTGAATCACTGACATACTATATAAATATGGTGCCTATCTATTTATTATCAGACCTGAGCAGGTATGTATGGATTTTTCTAGGGCTCAGGTATTCTGCTTTTTCTAGGGTTCAGGCATTGTAGTTTTTCCATTCAGTTCCAACTGGAATACAATATTTTGTTGGTGATGTGCCACAGAAAAAGCCTGTCCTGCCTTCTGGCAGTGTTCGGTGATGACTGCAGAGTTAGTTAATGGGCAGTTACGTATTTCAGACTACAAAAAGCAGCCCGTGGGAAGAGTTTTGCCAATCCAAGCTTTGAATCCTGCCTCTTCAAAAACTTACATGCCTACCTTGGCACTCTGGGGACTTTCACTGAACAAAGGTATAGTAGACCAAGAACACTTTTGTTTACAACCATTTCTGAAAGCAGAAGTGGAAGTTTAGAGTGCTTTGGTTTGGGGCTTCCTCCTTCCCTGCCACATCTACAATATATTCCTGGGCAATAAAAAGAACTAGCCAGTGCTTCCCTTTGTTTCCAGTCCTCTTTGTTTGCAATGTCCATGCAATCGCTGAAAATTTATAGGAACAGAGTAAGAGGCCCATAATCTTATAGCCTAAGGAGGCAGCACCGATGGAGGAGAAGACCTGCTTAATGCATTTTGCCCTACGACTAATTTAATGTAGAATATGTGAACCATTTGGTATGATCCTCCCTACTTCATAGACTCTGTCCTCTGAAGTTGCTGTCATGATCGCTAGATTAGAAAGTAATACTTGCTGGCTTACTTTCCAGCTTTATTTATGGCTTTCTAAGAATAAAAATTATGGAAGTATCTCTCCCATGATCCTGCTCTGGGGGTGCAGCTTCTGAGGGAGATGGGTTTGAGTTCCATTTAATAAAGAAGGGAATCGAATATTGGATACACATCCCATTTCCAACCTTTGCTAGATGAACCCTCTGAGAATAGCTTGATTATTGTGATGAAGGAGAACCAGCACCTGAGCAGGAGATAATACTTCTCTGTGGTGCTATTTTAGTTGGTTTCATTTGGGAATTCTCTGTCAGGAGCCAGAATGAAAAATGGAGCTCCATATAAATCAAATGGACATACGTTAAGCCTGCTCCAGGGTTAATGCCCCCTGTGCCAAATATTTGAATACAACTGCTATTTGTCAGACAATGTTAGACTGACACACACAGTCTGTATTTGTCTCATCAGAAGTAAATTCTAAGTTGTAATAAATGTGCAAACTCATAGCCATGGTAGATATTTTTTGCCTTCATCATACGAGTGATCACATGATGTTATTTGTCATGATAACCTAAGCATCATACTTAGGAGATGAACATGTTATCTGTGAACACCATGTCCTTGCTCCCCCCTTTCCCACCCCCAATTTATTTGGAGAATAATAAACAGGCTTTTTAAAACAGAGTGAATAATCTCCTGAATATTTATTCCCATTAAAAGTAGATGCTTTTTTCTTTCTATGAATATTTTTCAAATAACAATGCTTTCAGCTGGTTTGCTTATAATAAAGGCTGCAAACATTACTAAAGGAATTGGCAGCTTTTATTCACAAGAGAGTTTTCTCTGGAAGGGAAGGAAACTGTTTGGTGAATCCTCTTTCTTGCTTACCCCCAGCATTTATCACTGCATATAAAGAGGTTGGATGAGCCCTGAAGGAAGTAGGAATGTTTGTCCCTATACGAGCATGTTAGAAATGCCAAGTTAGTGTGACTAATGGATAAGACAGAAAGCAAAGCCGGTGATCTAAGATGAATAGAAGCATTAGAGGGAAAACCAGGAATGCAAATCTCACTTTGTTAGAAACACAGACCTTACGTCTGCTCTGGAGTTTTGTTTCATCAACTCTTATAGCTCATGGGCTCCTTCACTGTACAGAGCAACAGTAAATCCTGCAAAAACTGGGAGAGGTAGAGCCCGTAGAAGCTGATGTTTGTATTCAGAGTTGCTTGATGGAAGCTGCTAAGCGATACTGAAAATGCTGGCAGGAATCCCAGAGTTCAGAGGGAATTTCCATGTGCTGACTCAGACATGAATTGAAGCTCGCTGGAGTGCTACACCTGATCCTACTGAGGTTATGAAATCTGGAAGCACGACTGAATTTGAAGTGAACTGCTGAAATTCTTAAAAGCACGTGTAGAAGGCACAAAAAGGAAGAGTTGTGGATGCAAACACATAGTATATAGCTCCCTATCACATAAAGTACTCTCTGAGGAAAAATTAGAAAGACACTCACTGAACACTAAGTCAAGCAACATCATACAGTAACAGGGGCAGCAAAATTCTTGCCCTCCCAAACTGAGAAAACAGATTAACAGCTGTTTAATCAGACACAGAGAATCAGCTATGATCAAAGTATGTTGCTGCTGGAAATACCTTAAATTCAGAAGTGAGCACTCGGTGCTTTAAGTCTTGCCATTTTCTGAACTGTCTTCTTTATATGCTGCTTTTTAGCAAAACAAACTTCTATACTTACAGGCTGATATGGAAGTTAAAGCTTAAAAAGCTTTATAAGCTTTTTAGATAAACTAGTTCAAAATTACTAATGAGAAATAATTTTTCTAACAATTCTAGTGAAAATGGAAACTCTGGATTTCAGGGTAGATGTAGTAGTAAGATGACTTTTTGGGAAGAGAAGGCCATGCAGGGGCCATCCCAGCCCCTGTGAGAGCAATTTATTTGAGTTGCAAGGCAATAATGGGAAGAGACCCTTTGTTAACTAATGGTTATGTATTCCTATGGGAAACTTGCAGACAAATTCTCTCAACCCTGCTTTTACTATTTCCCTTCTCATTGTCAAAAAAGAGCTGCTTGCTGGTTATACCTTTATTATCCAGTAATGTTTTAAAACACTTTAAAATCTCTGTTTATACAGGAAACATCATCTTTCCAAAATTTTTGAAAACTTATCACGAACCACAAGATCTATTTTTCAGACTCTGGTTGGTACTGCTCATGTCTAGAGCTAATGAAACAATTCAGAAAAATATATTTGATAAACTACATCTCTGTCTGCTGTGGCTTATCAAATGCATCATGGTTTTCTCAAATTTCTTGTTGATTTGAAATTTTTGTGAAAAATAACTTACACAGAGTTCTTAATGTTTCAATCATTTCTCAGCAGTCTTTTGCAAACCCTCAGTGTTTCAGCATCAAGCTTATGATTGGATGTAAATGAAGAAGGTTGCTGAGACTGATCAGAACATCTTCCCAGTCGAACCCTTGAAATTACAAATTGGAAATGCTTGTGGCCGTACCGGAGATTGATTAATTTTTTTTCCTTTTTCTTCTATTAAGAAAATTCAAATAAGACCAAGGAAGTTTAATAAGCAGCTGATTATGGACATGTTTGGATGAAAGGATGTTGCTCTCATGGGCAAGATTTTCAGAAGGAAAATAAAGTTTTAATCTGTTGTCAAAATTCTATTTGGACTCAGTGGCAGTGGGATTTTAAAGACTGCCAAGTACTTTCTAGAACCAATGAATTTCTTTAGGAAGAGGGAAAATGATTTAACAAGTGGCAGAAGCTTTCAAAAAATCTTTGGAAAGTGCTATTGTATGCCCTACACAATGAAAAAGGCAAAAATCTATTTTTATCTGAAATTGCATTTATTTTACACATAATAATATCTGGTTTAAAAACAAAAAGAAATGGCATTGAAATATATAGCTTTTTGTCATTTGTTTATTTCAACTTCCATGCCCCTTAGCTTCAATGTCACTTTATTTTCATTGAGCTGCTTGAATTTTATTAAGGTTTCTTTTTACTTGGTGCTAAAATATTTGTGTTGACATAATTAGATCTTATGGTCATGGAATAACATTTATTCAGCTGAATATTCAGCATCTATTCAGTACATGTCCTTTTTCATTAACAAACACTAACCTACAGCTCTTCTCCTCCTCTAACAGAAAGCAGAATTCATGAAATTTGCAGTGTATTTTCTGTGAATGAAATTCACCGAAAACATTAGATGTTTTTGTTGGCAACTGTACGCCCTGAGAGGATAGGAATTTTCCGATTTTGTGTGGTAGCCTTGGGTTTTTGCTAATAAGCAAGAATGTCTTTGGATTTAGTTACAATTCACAGCAGAATTTCTTCCTGGAAGTAGAGACACATTGTGTTATTTTCACACAGGGCTGCGGTTATGTACCAGCAGGTTCATACAACTTCTAGCAATGACATCAGGCTTGTGTGTTAAACACAATGTTCCAGGGGATAAATAGTCCTGTGGGTATGAGGCACTGGTGTGAGCCACAAGGCTCTGCCCCATCAAGAGCAGAATGCAAAAAAACATTTCAGCAAAATACTTCCAAAAGTTACTCCTGCGTGAAGCAGTTGCTTACTCATGAGTCACCTCCTCGTGTGGTGTAGGCGACCTACAGTAACAAGCTAACTTGTACCCAGGCCCTTTTTTAGTTCTCTCACCTCCTTTCAATCTGTCTAACAGCTTTCAAGAGACAGACGTGTCCCTGTGCGTGTCAGGAAAGGAAAGCAGCAGCTCAGATCAGCTGAGTGGGTATTTGTGGATTTTGGGAGATGGAGGAGACAATACTTGTATGGATATAAATGAAGGAAGAGTTCAGTCTCCAGAAGGAAACTTTGTGTAAGTTCTGGTGTAGGTTTGTTAAGATTAACAGGGGTACCTGATTTTTGGCTCAGAGAATTATCTCTCTAAAGGTCTGTAAAAGGAAGAAAGAGAAACTATAATATAGAATAAGCTTCTGGTTTAACAAGGTACGAATTACAGTGCGAAAACTCGCTTTGTTCCTCTAAGATGAACAAAACCTTGAAATTAATTGGAAAGGAAAAAACAATAGTAGAGGCAACACAGCTTAACTGAGCTGTGAGATTGTGGTAGGGTACATGTACAGAGTATTTTTTCAGGCAGATTTGATCTCACCCTTCCCTGAGCCAACTGCAAAACCCAAATCTCTGTATTGGCAGACACGTAGCTGTAGTCCTCACAACACTCATTCTAAACGAATAAGTCTGGCAGAGGGAGAGAGTATATTAGCTCATTCTTAGTTCCAGCAGCTACCCAGAAGGCATTACAACACACTTGAGATATATCTCATACAAGCTACTGATATGCCCACACTGCACAGAAGTGACTGCAGTGTGCTGTAGGGACAGCTCAGGCACCAGGAGTTGTGACAGCTCAGAGTGAGGTATTATACCTTACATGCCAGGCACACTATTGCTGAGTCAAAGCTGATTTAGCTGTAGCTCCCGTGGCTGAACCTATGAAAAGAGTCCAGTTTCTTCCAAAAATAATAATAATAAAAAAATCAGTATTCTCAGGGCAGCATGTATGTTCAATTTGTGAGCTCAACAAACAGCACTTTGGCCTCAGGTACCTCTGAACATTTCCTGAGTGTAGAGTCTGTGTAATATAACTTCTAAAAAGTGCCTTGCTTACAATCTGCTAGGTCAGGAAAAAAACTCTGTGGGGGTAGGCTGAATTAGGAGAAAGTATAGCATTGGGTCAGAGGGAAGAAATTGCCACTTTCTTGTCCCTAGCATTAAGCTAAAGAAGCACACTTTAGAAGAAAATAAGCTTTTTTTTTTTTTTTTTCCAGACTCCAGGTAGCACATCTGGAGCTGTCAGCTGAATGCAGGGCAGAGTTCAGGATTACTGACTGAAAGACAGGGCCACCAGTACTTTGGTTACTCTTTGCAGAGATAGAAGCTGCAGGTGCCCAGTGGGAGATGATCTCTGCTGTGAGCCTGCTGGGTGCCTGTGCAGCCAGCAAGGCCAACAGCACCTGGGGCTGGATCGAGAGCAGCGCGGCCAGTGGTACATCGAGGGGTGTGATCACTCCCCCTTTTGCAGCACCCCTTAGAGGGCACCTGGAGTCCTGTATCCAGCTTCAGACCCTGGTACGAGAGACACGGACCAAGTGGGGAAAGTTCAGTGGAGGCCCACCAGGATGGTCAGGGTCTGGAGCAGTGCCCTGCAGAGCAGAGGCTGAGAGACCTGGGCTTGTTTGTCCTTGAGAAGGGAAAACTCTGGGGGGCCTAAGCAGGGCCCTCTAGGATCATGAGGAAGACTCCAAGAAGACAGATCAAGGCTCCTCACAGCAGTGTGTGGCAGGAAGAAAAACGACAGTGAGCATACATTTAAATAAGAGGAGTGGGAACAGCCCTCAAGTGGAAGAGGCAGTCTAGGGGCTCATGCAATCTCCGCATTTGGAGGTTTGCAGCAGCCAACTGTGTAAAGTCCTGAGCTGTGTGATCCGATCTCGTAGCTGAGCCTGCTCTGAGCAGAAGGTTGAACAAAAGACCTCCAGAGATTCCTGCTAATCTCAATTATTCTGTGATCCTATTTCTAATTTTTTAGGAAGGTTACAAGCTACTTCACCGAAGTGCTTCCATGGCTCAGACTGCTCATAAAGGCTCTCCTAAAGGCAGCAACTGTGAGCAAACATATTTTGATCAAAATATTAGCAAAAAAAAAGTGACTGTTTTATTCAGGGTTTACTGTGAGGTAACACTAGCTCTTTGCATGAGTTTCACCTGCAAAATCATGCATGTGAAAATTCCTTTCACAGCAGATGTCTTTTTTTCCCAGTCCTTTTTTACTGTTTAGCTCTCCAAGTGCATTCCCCTCTCCTAACAGATTTTTTAATTTGTTCCCAAGCCCCATTATATGTAACTTCTTTTACTGAAATTCTTTGTAGTAGACTGATTCAAAAATACATGCAAAGCTAGGAATTGCGGGGATCACCAACCACCACCTGATCTGCAGTAACAGATTACATACTCTTAGCCCGTTGCAAACTTTTCAAAAAGCCTAGTAGCTTATGTTTCTTACATTTCTGTGGAAACTGAAGTCTTGCTTCACTCTTCCAATGAAAAAGAGTGTGCACTAGTGTTCAGCAGATAAGCAGTAAAGATTTAGGGCAAAACTTCTTGTTTCGTGTTTCTGGACTTGTTTCCTTTTGGATAACTGTAGAACACCTGTAAACAGGCAAATATGATATATATTCAATTGGGAATAAAGAAAGAAAATTCCTCCTGAGATTGGTGTCTTCCTTGGTAAGGACAGTCGATAGTATCAGCCTTGCTAATTGTAATATTTATATATTTTCAATGTATCTAACTTCATTTATCATTGCATGCTGATTTCATGCATAATACTCTCATGCGTATTGTACAACATCAGAATAAGCTGGGTGTCAAATCTTTGAATACTCCATGTACAAGCTGTTTTGAACATTCAAGTGTGTTAAAACTGTGAACGATTAAAGAACAAAAAGGGTAGGTGGGCCTGAAGCAGTGAGGGAGAAACTGACTTCTGTGAGAAGCTGACCATAAAACGGTACCCTATTTTAAAAAAGTAAGAGTCAGTAACCTCTCACAATATAACACTGAAAGAAAACCCCTAGATGCTTCACCTGGGCATCCTTCTTTCCTTAAGTCTACTCTAACAATTTTTCTTGTACTGTCTAAAATATAGCTAAGTACCTCCCCAGCACAATTCTGGTTACCTGCAGTTGGGTACAAATGGGATTTGATCACACCACTTTTATTCAGTATATATCAAAACTATCTCTAGAACGTGAAATTAGTATTTTCAAAGGAACTTACTGGATTTAGGCATCTACAGCCCTTGGATTTTTGTTTGAAATAGCATTATTGTGTTTGGGATTTTTGCTTTTGAGAATTTTAGCCTGAACTCTTCAACTCCCACAATACAGCTGTGCTCAACAATAAGCTTGTTTTTTGTTGTTGTTGCTGTTGTTACATAAAAGTGAGTCATCATTATATTTAATTTCTATGAAATGGACATGCACCATGAAATGAAGTTTTTCTTTGTTCTGAATTAAACCCACAGGTACAGCCATTGGTCTTTGGACTGAGATGTTGGTTTAAATTCTTCTGCCTGCATAAATTTGTTTAGACATTTCTCATTCATCATCGGTCATTCCCATGCCTTTAGGTAACTAGCTAAATGTCGCTGATGTAAAATTATCAGTTGACTGAATGTCTTGATCTAGTGTACTGGCATACCTGCAAGGCTACATAATGTTGACTCTTTAGTCAGCTGGTAATCTGTTCTTTCTTGTACTTTGATTTGGATGCAATGAACTGAATTTTATAAGCAGGAAATTAAGTACAGAGACTACTCACGGGTTGCTTGTAAGAAGAGCTTAGCATAAGGATGTCACCTGGGCTGCAACTTAATACTTGATAGCATTGCTTGCATGTAATTATGTCAATAACTTGAATATGAGGTCATAAGGTTGAAGTTGCAAAGTGGTGCTACTTCTGGATCGTACCTTCAGTTCTTGTTTGAGCACTGTTGATAGTAAATGCTCAAGAAAGCAACAAAGTAGACGGAAATTTCCCTAAATGAAAGGGACTACCTTAGAAAGAGTTAAAGCAATCAACATTAATTTACTTTTACTCTGAATCAGTGATAAATTTAGCCATTAGCAGCTGCTGAGAGAGTTTCCTACCTGCTTACTTTTACAGCCCACAGTTTACAGCAACCCATGGGCTATTCTAACTTGTGACAGCCTGATTTTCTTCGGCTTCTGCTCAGCCCACCCCACTAGTTAGCTTAGGCAGATCTTCACTGGTCTCAGAGACTTACAGACATACTGATCTGAAAAGTTTCATTATTCCCACTTGTAAAAGGCTAAGCTGTCTAACTTGGAGCTGTTGATGTCAAGATTCTGAAGATGTCAAGATGAATGAAACTTAGATCATTCAAGTCTTGTCGTGTGTTTAGCTGACACTACTCTCCAGCTGCGGGTAACCACTCTATAGCAAAGATACCTGAGTACATCCTCTAAGCACTTCTCAGTGGGTCAGTTTCAAACCAGGTGGAGTCCCACATGCTTTAACTACACCCCTCAGTAGTCAGAGCTTAACAGATCTACATCTTTCCTACTTTGTCTACAGTCAGTCAGGGTTTGTCTTAATCTAAGGGTCTAGTCATGAGATCTGAGATGTTGTGGGGACAAACCAAGAGGTGGAGATAGCAAAGGAATGGTCATCTGGGCTCTGTACAGGAGTTTTGCAAAGTCACCCTTGTAGAAAACAAGGAGTGAGGAGTATAGGAAGACTCTTCCTGACAGTAGACTAAAAGTTGATTGTTAGGGTATTTTAAATAAGACAAACTTAGTCAAACTGAGGCTTACCTCACATAAATATTCAAAATGAGAAACAAGATGTTGTGTTTTGCTTCCTTCAGATTGATGGAGCAGTAAGGTATTCAGTAAAGTAAGTCTTAGAGTACCAAACAAACAGGAAGGTACCTGAGAAGGCCACGGATCAGAGGTTTGATTGTTGTTGAGGAATCTGTCTTTCAAGCTGCTTATCTGTGCTAAAAATTGGTTTGAGCACTTCAAATTGCAAGTGCCCAATCTGCACAAAGTGGAAGTAATATGCTGACAAAGTCCTGTGCAGGTAGCAATCAACATTATCCTGGATGAGCTACAATATTGCTAAGATGTTTTAAGGAGGACCTGCCAGAGAAGCATTACAGTAATTAACCCTGATTGTCAGAACGTTGGGCAGGCCTGAGTGTCGGGAGCTGAAGCATTCAAATAAATAAATAAAAAATTACTTGATGTGCATCACTGCTTAGGGATGGCAAGCCTGAAACCAGCATCCTGAGTCCATAAAGATAATAGCTTGCTTACAGCTGATGTGACTGGATGACAACAGGAACCTTTAGAGGTGATTTGCAAAGGCAAAAAAAAAAAAAAAAAAGGAAAAGAAAAGAAAAAAAAAAGAAAAGAAAAGAAAGGAAAAAAAAGGGGCTTGTACCATTTTCACTTTTTTGTGATGACTAAAGAAGGCTTGAAAGCCTCTGCCCCTCCTCACATTTCGCATCTTATCTGATCTGTTTTCCTGGATGATTCTACAACAGAGTAGAGGGAAAGTCATAATTATGATGCCACATCATACCACGGAAAAAATACAGTCAGGAGATAAAAGGCCTTTTTTTTTTTTTTTTTTTTGAAATTAAAACCACTGAGCTCTTTGTGGTTTTTTTTAATGCATATTTTTGGGAGCAGCTAGTTAATTCCAAGCTCCTTTCTTAGAGATTTTACTTCTATCTCCTTCAAGGTGCAGTACTTCCAGTTCTACCAAAAAATGCAGAAAAAAATGCTAATCCATTTCTTTGTGTACTCCACAGATATCTCCCAGGAAATAAAATGAAACCTGATATTACCAGTATGTTTCATCAGAAAGAAAAAAAAAAAAGAAAAGAAGAAAAAAAAAAAAGAAAAATAAGTGTGAAGCTGCCACTCTGTTTTGTCACACAGCAAAACAAGGAATGATGGTAAGTGACATAATGCCATTCTTTCTGCCATCTTTGGATCTGTAAATGCTGCAACATTAAAAGATGTGTTTAAGCTCTTAAATGAGATATCATGTAAATAACATCAATATCTGACACATTAGCATGTGGAAGTTGCTACAGCAGCCTATTTAGCACAAGTAAGTCAACAGGATTGAAAGAAACTTGGAGATAAAAAAAACATGTTCCAGGAAAAAAAGTACACTGCAAAAAAATGCATAGGACTGGGTTTTTCTGGCAAATTGCATTTTCTTCTGTTATCTCACAAATCAAGATTGGTTTGGGGGAGCTCTTTTGTGACTAAAGTTATTGCTCAGCAACAGCATTTACTGCCAGAGAGGGAGAAGGAATAATCAAAGCTGACCCAAACAGTATAAGCAGATATTCCACATGGGGTAAAATTTTGAATGATTTATGATAAACAAAGCATTCATTAAATCTCTCTGAAAGTAAGCATAGATAAGGCAACAGTCACAGATGGCCAAAAGATCAATCAGAAAATAACCCACAGGAAGCTTAGTGCCAAAAGTAATTGACATAATCATCAAATCAATTTCTGATGGAACAAACACTTCTGCATTCTGTCTGTTTCCCTGTGCTGTAGATCATTTGTTATGTCATTCTGATCACTGTTGCCCAATATAAGCTTGTAATAGCTTTGAGAAGTTCAGGTACTTTCTGGAGTTTACTTTCCACATGTTCACAAAGGTGCCAGGTGAGGGCCAGGTTACTGTTTCTGGTAAGTGAGCACCTATATGATATTTACTTTTGAGATGTAGCTTTATCCCCAGATGTTGCCCATTTTTGTATAAAAATAGAGAGCCTTGGGACATTGTGGGCCTTTGTGCAAGATGTTCCTTCACAGTGATTACAAGGGAAGAAGTGCACAAACCTGGTTGCTGATGAGGGTTTCAGGCTAAGCCTTTAGGTCATTGAGGCAATAGCAATGCCTTCCACAGTTCAAAGATTACTGCTCAGAGTCATTTTTCAGAAAAAAAAAATCTATTATTTCAGCATAACTAAAGCACTTTTCAAAATGTGGAAGATTTAAAAGTAAAAATGTCGCATATTGCCATATCTTACAAAATAAAGGAGAGAGAAAGGAATTCTATCTGGAGATACACATTGCGGAACTGAATCAGAGACAGAGTTTAATCTTTCTCTCAGGCAGTAGATCACCAGCTGTGAGTAGGAGCATATTTTGTTTGCTGGTGTGATCAGTAGAAATCATACATTAGTAATTTACAGCTGCCTACCTGCCTATAAAGTGCTTATCTGTGCACTACCCAGAAGTTTAAAGTTGTTTGGAAGCATAATAGTTGAAAAGTGTTTGAGGTATTGATGGATATTTATGTCTGTTCAGCTGAGGAAAGGAGGCCACTGCTTGTTTCGATAGGGCTGAGTACAAAACTATAGTGTTATTTGTGTGTTTGTCCAATCTAAGTAACATACTGAGTGTCCTAACTTGTGGTGCATCACTCAGAAATATTTTGTCAATCTAAGAATCTGATATGTTTTGTAACTAGTGGACATTTCTTAGACCTTCACAGAAAAGGGAGCATTTGGGAATACCTAAAGAAAGAAAGCAAGAAGTATATGAAAGCAGATATTTTTTCCCTTAAAATTCAGATCCATTCTCAGAGTAAAGAAATACACAACGGATATGATGCATACAGGCAAAGCAGTAATGCTGTAAATAATATATAACTCTGGTCTATATTCCATTTTTGTGATTTCGCTTACTTTTTAAGTCCAGGATGTTCAATGATGAGTACTGATTTTTGATGTACAAGATGAAATACTGTAATTATTCAGTGTCTAGAAATGCCGAGTTGATACCCTTTCCTCCATCCTCAACCCTTCAGTAACTTTCCAGACTTTTTTTGAACACAAGTCAATAGTTTCTTCTCACAGCTCTTTATCTGCCTGTAAAGGCCTCCCTTTACAACCACCTGTTGCTGAGGGGATATCTCAGTTCACAGACTCCTGGTGCAACAGCTCAGAACAGTTTCCTCAGAGCTACTGCACTCTATTATTATGTCAGTATTGTTTCCTGATGTAGTAAATATGAAAACTACATTTCTTACAAGGAATTAGATTGTATGGTTTCTTTGCTAGGTTTAGTGGATGAACTAACCCCGTCCTCTATAACTAGTAATAAATAGTAATAAAACCTTTCGCTGACATTTTAAAGAATAGTGCGGAATGCAGGTAAAACGCTGCAGAATTGATTTTGCACTTATCAGACAAGAAGAAATGTAATTATGTTGCATTTCCCCAAAGACTATTTACTGTTTTCTTTTACCTAACCTCTTTATTTAAAAAAAAAGAAAAACTGTAAGAATTCAGTAGACTTCTATGGATGGCAGAAGGATTCCAATCCATTGCAATTGCTGGATTTTTTCAGAGAGTTCTGTCATCCTCAGTTGGACCACTGCGGTTCTCTATTTGAACGCTATTATTTCAGCAAAATTCCAAGTGGATACAATTTTCCTGTGGAATTATGGGCTCTAAAGTGAAGCCCTTAGATGTTCTTTTACAGCCTGCTGCTTTGCAGAGCCTTGTGTCACTCTGCTGAGACAGGATCAAGCAAATTTCCTCCTCTTTGGTTTTTGCCACCAATCAGTAAACTCCTTTGCTATGTTTTGGACCACATGCACACAGAAATACACCTGTGTTTTACATTGCTGTAGAAGATAATTTTTATCTTATTCATTCTTTTAACTGCATTTTCTTCTTGGAATGAATGAGACTGTGGCAGATGAACTCCTCACCGATATGAGGTAATAGAAGAACAATAGAAACATTTTTGGTTCCTATTGTTACATGTAATTTCTCTGTATTCCTGAATTTTGCCCACGTCATACTGTCAGTTGATGGTCAACAAGGCATCTTGATGCTCAAAGAAGAGGTCTGTACCTGTGAAATGGTGTTGGACTAGAAAGCCAGAAAACATTTTTTATCTAAATAAAGGTGAGGATAGCTGACCTCTTGGAAATAAAGTACCACTTCCAGGCTCTTCTTGGTGGTGCCAAGCAATAGGACAAGAGGCAATGGGCAGAAACTGATGCATAGAAAGTTCCACCTGAACATGATGAAGAACTTCTTTACCGTGCTGGTGACCGAGCACTGGGACAGGTTGCCCAGAGAGGCTGTGGAGTCTCCCTCACTGGAAATATTAAAAAACCATCTGGATGCAATCTTGTGCCATGTGCTCTAGGGTAACCCTACTTGAGGGATGTTGGACCAGATGACTGACTGTGGTCCCTTCAAACTTTACCTATTCTGTGATTCTAAAACAGGTTGGAAAGATAACGACTGACCTAAGTGCATGCTTGCTCTGGCCTGAGGAATATCCAAATAAACTTCGATGCTATCAGATTTCAAATAATAAACTCAAATGCCAACCAGTTCATGATTTAAAAGCCAAACTGTTGCAACCCAGTTGTCCCTTTTAGTACTACTTTGCAGTTTCTGCAGCATCACAGAGATGGTCCAATGAGTGGAGTTAGAAAATAATAGATAATTTTAAAAGTCTTAAAAAAAAATCATTTAATTACTTTTCAGTTCTCCTACTTGCACTTGATAAATGAACATATTAAACTGTGAAGACTCAGGAGCTTCCAAAAGCCTTTGATGTGTATTAGAATAATCTAATAATTAACCTCAGGATTCACCAGCATGACTCATTGAGGTGAAGTGAAACAGCGCTTGTGATGAAGGGAATTCCAGATCTGCCAGCCCCAAGGAACCAAGCTGGCTTCATTCTCCTCCGCTTTGTCATGGAGAGCTATGAGCTCCCCCGATCTATCTTTTGTTGCGTTTCATTCTTGATGGGAGTCTCTTTTTCAGTGTAGCTTTTTTGTAAACAGCTGGGCACCTCATTTTTAAAAGGCAATATTGGGAAATAACATTTGGCTTACATAATATATATGCAAAAAGAAGATATATTTTCTCTCTGGAGTATTTTTTTTTTTTTGTACCTGATATTAGAGAGCATTGTTCAGCCTGGGGTATCTATTAAATACTTTATATTGATGTGGTTACCTGAAATAAGAGTGAGCCCTCTCTTTAGAGTAAGAAAACCTATGCTCACAACTTTCCCTGCGTCTTTGGCTAGTACAGCATGGATACCAGTCTAACCTCTGCTCTAGAGAAGGACAGTACTTCAGCTCCTACAAGTACCATTGAAGAGGTGTTGGTTTTGTGTTAATAAATTGCTCCCCTTGCCTTTAACTGCAAGCGTAACGATTCATAATAATGCAACTTCTTATTTGTACCAGGGTCAGAAGTGGCCACTGATTTTATGTACTCAGATTGAGTAAGTACTTTCATCCTGAATTTGTAATGTAGTGGAAAGCATCAATGCCAATTGGACCAAAAGGTAAACGAGGGCATCAGCAGCTCCCTGAAAATGAACACTCAAAACCAGGAATTGATTAAGGAGTGGACATTTAAAAGCCTGGGCAGCAGTTTCTGTTGTCTGTGACTCTCTGAGTGCTTTTATAATGTGCTGTGGGAGCCAAGGTAGCCTCAGACTCACTGAAGATGGCCACGGTGATGATTGACCAGCCAGGGTCACTGTATTGCTTTCATTCACAGTATGGTTCAGGAGGGAGGGTGTTGACAGAAGTGTCTACAGATTTGAGCAGCAGCAATAATAAGAAAAAATTACACGAGGCAATGCTTTAATCTACTGTTTAAAGACTACCTCTCCGTAAGCATACGCTGCATTTCCAGATCCCCTTCCAGAGTAAATCAAAATATTCACTAGAACAAGACTCATCAATACTACTTCGTTTCCAGTTTCACTGATTTTACCTAAGTCTTTCGAGGGATGTCTAGGAGAAGACAGGATGAGGAAGGATTGCTCTTGCTGAATCAAGGAAGAACTTACCAAGGAGGTAAAACCTTCTGAGGTGTCCTAATACTGTCCCTTACCCCTGAACACCAAGTAGTAATTTCTTAGTCTTCAACCCATAGTTACAGTGTTGAATCAGGAAAGGGGCAATATCTGTAGCAATATATTATAGAATCACAGAATGGTTTGGGTCGGAAGAGACCTTAAAGATCATCCGGTTCCAACACCCCCTGCCATGGTCAGGGACAGCTTCCACTAGACCAGGTTAGTCAAAGCCCCACCCAGAGTGACCTTGAACACTTCCAGAGATGGGAAATCCACAATTTCTCTAGGCAACTTGTTCCAGTGCCTGGATTGCTCACAGGCATTTTTGCTGCTTCCCCAGCAGACATCTGGGTGGTTAAAATGCCCCCTCAGGTTGGGAGCTTGCAAGCAGGATGCCTGCCTTGCAAGCAGGTCCTGTCAACAGGCTCCCCCTGATTAGGTGCCTGTAGTAGACCTCAACAACAAGGCACCCTTTGTTGGTTATGTCTTTGACTTTTTCCCCTCAAGTTCTCAATCTGTTTGCTACTGGTTTGTGCTCTTATCTTTCTTCTAGTCAAAGGTTCACCAACAGTGACCAACACTTTCATTTGCAAAAAACTAATGAATTCTTTGTGCCTTGAACTGAGAATCAAAGTCTCACAAAGTCTTCTGAAAGTACCTCTCAAGAAAAAGGAAGTATGATCTCTCTCTAATAGACTAAATTATATATACCGCCACTGTACATCCACTGCCTCACAGTGCACTTCCAAGTCCACATTTTCAAGATCACTGACACAAAAAATTAATCCATGTGTTTTTCCAACACTTACAGGTCTAAAAGCATTTATGTCTTTTAAAAGCAGTGCAGCTTACCCAGGCTAAAGCTAGTGTTTCTTCTGCTGAAGTGAAGCAGCAGACGTATTCAAAATATTACTTGTATTAGTGCAACTTGAGATACAACTGCCTGGGTGAAATTTTTTTCCATCTGTAGCGAGTCTGGCTGAGTCATACTGAAACTGAAGTAATAATTTATTTATTGCTGTAAAAGGAGCTCCCTTTCCTTTTAGTACTGGAATGCAGTGAAAAGTCTCAGGTGAACTGTAGTTAATAATAGTTTGTGGTCAACTTGGGGAGGTACTTCAAGCAGTCATATTTGCTTTTGACCACGTTTTGTTCAATACTCTCACAGACAATATGGCCAGTGGAGCAGGGAGAGCACTTATATTAATTAAGAGGTTCAGCATTTGAAAGACTACGTAGGATTTCAAAGCCAGGTAAGCATTTTCAGTTTGAAAGCAGAAAATCAGAGGTTTGTAAAGGACAAGTAGAGCCTTGGAACTGGGGATGAGGATTTTAAATGGCCAGGTGGAAAAATAATTCCAAGTTTACAATGTGCCACAATTGCATATAAGGCTGCTTCAAAAGAATTAATCACATTCTGGGATGTTTTAAGAACACTGTTGGCTGTAAGACAGAGGAATGAAATTATTCTGCTCTACTTGCCACTGGAGAAGCCTCAGTCGAACTACTGTATCCAATTTAGGGCATTGCACTTAAAGACAGATGTTTACCAGGTGGAGATAGAAGAAAGCAGCAGGAATGATCAGCCAAGGAGGCAAGGCTGAATGAAGTAGCCTTATTTCTTTTGGTAACAAGGAAAAGCAAGAAAGAGGGCTGATAATGACCTCTGACCTTGTAAAAGTTTTTTTTTTTTAAAAAGGAGGTGGTCTGTCATCCCCTGAGTCCAAGAGAAGGAGGCCCAGAAGAAACAAGCTTGCTTCTCAACAAATTATATTCAAATTATGTATAAGGGAGAACAACCTAGTCACAAGATTTATGAAAGCATTAGAGCAAGATAACAAGATACAGGTCAGATTTCAATTAGTGAAGATTTTTTAAGGACAATTCAGGCTTAGGTGTGGTGGGTTAGGTGTAACTGATCCTTGTTCTTTGAAGGAATATGAAGAAGCTGACCTCTAAATGTCCCTTCCAACACTGAAACTTCAAAAGGGTGAAAAATTCCACCTTCCCCTTTCTCTGTGAAGTGTTGTAAAATGGGGGTTCAGAGGTGGTGCTGTGATGGCAAGTAAAGACAGTCATTTAACTTTAAAGCAAATGATCTTTTGCCATGTGTGCTTCAAACATGCTGTCTCTTTTCATGGCATCATAAAGATTGACAAAAAATTTGGACCAGGACAACAAATGCTGCAAGATTAGGAGCTGGAAGAGATATTATAATCCATATCCCTAGAATCTGAGAGCCTGAATTCCTCCTGGTTGCCTAATGTCTATCTGAAACAATAATTAGAAATATATCTTGATGCTGTGATATTGCCTTTACTGTCCTCAATGGAAAAAAAATTATGTCAGTTCTTTGTGAGAGGACTGGGCCATGAATTGCATGAACTTTTCACACTGTAATCTGAGACTACTTCCCCTCCCAGTAGTCCTTATGGATTTATTGAATTTGAAAACTTTGCCATGAGATTAAATCAAATTATCATGCAAAAAAATATACTTAAGCTGAACAAACCAACCAGCCAAAATTTACAAGATGACTTTCTACAGCAGGGATCTTCCACAAGAAAATCTCCACATTTAATGGGCTGCACGGCCATGTGACTATGAAAGACAAACTTGAAAATGGTTCCCTTCTAACTATTCAGCAGACAAATATGGAATCTCTGACTCAGCACAATAAAGCCTTTTTCCAATCAACACAAACTAATGATTAGGAAGGCTTGGAAAGTGTTATGTGGGATTATTCTGAAAATTGCTGTCTGAGGATGCCTTAATTGGGATATGACTGGTTATGAATAAGGATGTGTAAGTCACTATAAATTTTCATTGAGATGGCCCAGGCCTGTTTATCCTCTTGCTGTATGTGATGACACGCATTGCAGCCTAGGTGAAAATGTCCCGTCCATCTCCTAGAAAAGCTTCATAATTTATTTGTAGCCCAACTCATTCTAGACTTGTGCACACTGCTCATTCCCTGCACTGCACAGCCATCTCTTAAAGCAGCAGTACTGCATGCTACAAACAGCTTTGCCTGACACCCTCCTGGTTTTCATTATATTGTTATGTTATGTTTTCAAAACAAAACAAGATGAAGAATCGGTACTGGGGATATTTGGGAGAAATACCATGACCTTGGTTACAAGTGGTACAATTCAGCAACCAAGCTGCAAAAGCAATTTCACCCTGCTACCACCAAGGTAAGGATATAGAGAAAAAAGTTGCTCATGGCTCAACTGTCCTATAGGGTGTTAGGCTAAATATATATAAGGTGCTGCTAAACTAGCATCATCTCATTATCTTTCTTCTTTTCTGTGCAGAGTCACTCTTTGCTGTATGGTAATGCATTTGGCATAGGAAAACAATGTTTCCCCTTTTCTCTCTGTTAAGGAGTTTATGGCTCTATTTTACCAGACCAGTATGATGCTGCACTCCACCAAGAAATGGCTCATGTCACACCTGAAATCACAGTGGGCTGAATGAGGTGAAGCCATGTAGTCCTGTATTCAGCTTCAGGCTGTAATCATCAGCTCTACATCCAGATTTTTGAGCTATTAGGGTGCAGCTGGTCTGTGACTCAGCAGTTCTGCTTGCAGTAGGTTTGCAGGATCAGTTCCATGGTGGCTGAGGCTGTCCTGTTTGTGCTGTTTCCAGTGGTACCCACCTGCTGTGCTGCCAGGGATGCCACCACATGCATGTTGCTCTGCTATCGATCAGAAGCCTCCTGAAATCTGAGTCTCTGTCTTTATCCCCACTGCTGCTTTTAAAGCATAGCATACGGTCTTGGGAAGTACCACTCTTGCTCCCTGAAGAGAGGAGCTGCTGAAGACTCAGAGATCAGAAGCAGGTGAGCGTATCTAAACCAGGCAGGAAAGTTTGGGACTGCAAAACTCATCTGCAGGGAGGCACAGTCTCATACCCAAACTTCCCGCTTGCATCAAATGAAATTGCTGAATGAAGTAAAAAAACAGAGTGACAGCTTTGATAACTATATGGGGCTGGATAACTTCAACTATGCAAGCAGAAATCCTTTTTCACATTGTTAAGTTCCCACTCTCTGAAATCTGTGATTTTCCCATCCTCTGCCTCAGCTTCTTTGCACCAAACTACTGTTCCGCAGATCATCTGGGCACTTTCCCATCCAGGTTCTCCCTTTCTATGGAACACTGGGATTTTTCAGGTTTTGTTCTTCTGTATCAAAGGACCTGATACTCTGTAGTCTTCTTGGAAGAGTTTAGTGGCTTAGGATGGCTAGGACCATGTGATTAGATGTAGACCTTAGGTTTTGTCTGCAGTTTATGAGATTGGACTAAGTGGCCATTTCTAGACTCCATGAAGTTACTTCTCAACCCACATGCCCCCTCACTCTCCTTCTCAGTGTTTTGAAAACTTAATAGTTATCAGAACCATATACTTTATGCCAGTTTCTGGACTGATCAATGGTGTCTTCTATAATGCAAGATTAGAGAGCAAGCACAATGCATGTACCATTAAGTGGTAATAAGTTCTAAAATTCAGAGAATCCAGGTTATCTTTTTTTTCCCCATGAATTTGACTGTTTTTTTCAGATCCAGACTTGGGCTATGTTCTTGCTGATAAGGTAAAAAGGGCTGGGGCATTTTCTTTTTCCCTGAGTAGCTAGGCAAAAACACACCTGTATATTTTCTTACAATCCAAAATAGCCTCAGATTGTCACCTGGGAATCATCTCTGGCCCATGCTACTTCACAGCTGTCCCCAGTGTTACTGACAAGAGAACCTGACCGAAACAGAAGCAGGAGTTTGCCAGTGACTCAATCATAGGGGCACCCACATGGCCGTGCTGTGTGTCTGTCTGCTTTATTAGTACAAATGTAGCCTGGGGGAGCCAGAGATGGCTGATCCTGAGATATGCAGAAACCGGGAGGCCAGGAAGAGAGAGGAACCCACAGATCTTGAGGAAAGGGTGCACGTCTATACGAAAATGCAGACATCCATCTGTTACACAGCGTACGAGGAGTGGTAGCAATGGGCACACATTGGCACGAGCATTAGCTTTGCTAAAAGCCGGAGGAGATGCAGAGGGTCCTCAGCACCCATAGGTTCTGATTTGCATTTTGTAGAGCTGGTGCTGCTGTGCCCTCAGTGCTCTTCGTACCTATACCAGTCCTGGCAACCGAGCAGAATATACTCGCTCATGCTCTCATTGAGCCCTCATTTTGCTGCGCAGGCAGCACAAATGCTGGAATACCTACAGGGCAAGCGGGAGCTGTCTCATAAGAACAGACTGGCTCAAATTAGAGGTCTCTTTAGCCCATTTCTCTGTCTCTCGTAGTCCCCCATAGCAGATGCTCGGGGAGTAGCAAGGGCATGCATCATATATCCCAAAGACAGCAGCTGAGCAGATCTGGGACAAGAAAGACTTGAATGAAAAAGTGTGTTCATCATTTTTAGAGTTCCGGCTTCATCCATGTGCTCTGGCAAAGGAGAAGAGTTTTCTGTTTACATGCATCACATCACTCCTGCTGTAAAAAACAAATGGCTCCTTCTGGCCTGTTGCAATGACCAGCAGAAATGGTACCATCCAAAGCAAACTCTGCTGTGTAGACCCCCACAGTTCTGCCCCTCCACAAGCCTGGCACAGCAGAGCTCCTCACAAGCCATCGAAACAAGACAGAGGCCTTGCTTTTTTATTGTTTTGTAACGAGACTACAACAGTATTCATGTCTTGTGGCACCTTCGAATCTGGGCATCACCCAGCCCACGTGAGGCTGGATAGAGAGCATCCTCCTCCACCGTGCTTTGCCTCCAGCACAGCCCAAACAAGGAGCACCTTGTGCACACACACATCTCTTTGCTCAATGCATGAGTGTCACGCATCTCTGTGTGGCCCTGGAAAACCTTGCAGTTCTCGGCTCCTCTGCAACAACCCTGTGATACAGTCCTGCTACCATCTCATGGGCCCCAGTTTTCTCGTTGTTCTTGGGAGCTGATGGTACATGTCCCATCGTGAATGGAAGAGGGTACCTGGGACAGTCCATCCACTTTGAAATATTCCTGTTTTTTTCTTAGAAATCAGGAGTAAACAGAGCAGGCCAAAGAGGCTTGCCTGAATATACAAGAGCTTCTGATACTATTGCCTGAGCCCACCCTTGAGAAGCATGTTCAACTAACAGAGGAGAAAGCAGGCCAGAAAGTGGGGGAAGAAAGGAAGAAGAAAGAAGGTGTTAAGGGAATAAATCAGATTCTTAAGACCTAATGGCAACAGTGTGTTGGCACAGTTAAACACGACCTTTGGCTATCTTCCTGCAACGTCAGCCCCCAAAAGAGTGTCAGCAATTTAACAGACTTTACTCTTTGTTTCTTTTTCCCTCTCCTTTTCATCTAAGCGATCCTCAAGTTTTGCCAATAATGTGGTAAAAGACAGCCACATCCCACACAGAGGTAGTTCTTGCCCATACACATATGCGCAGAAAGTGTTTTCATCTGTGTGTGCATTTCTGCTGTGGTTGCTCACTGGAAGATTTGTGCTATAACAGCACAATTTTGAGCTTTATCTCAGCTTCGGTAAGTGGAATGCTGCAAACCTTCAAAAACACCCTAGGTTTGAAGCTGCCTCTGTGCCTTCCTGAGTTTCACAACATATTTGCGAAAGCACATAGTGACAGGAAAAGAGGGTATGGCTTCAAACTAAAAGACAGTAGGTCTTGATTACATCTTAGGAAAAAAATAATTTATTGTAAGAGTGGTGAGGCACTAGAACAAGTTGCCCAGAGAAATTGTGAATGCTCCACGACTGGAAGCGTTCAAGCTCAGGTTAGATGGAGCTCTGATCAACCGGGTCTAGTGAAAGGTGTCCCTGCCCACAGCCAGGAAGTTGGAACTAGATGAACTTTGAGGTCTTGTCCAACCCAGACCACTCTGTGAGTCTATGACCATTCCCACAGCTCACATCATACACATAGCCAGTATTAATTGCCTCATTATAACAAGACAGGCAAAACTAGCACTGAAGAAAGCAGCAACAATTACAGAAGGTAGCACTAGGGCCTGCCAGCTGCAGCCCTGTGTTTTATTTATCCTCTCAGAGTCCCTGTGGCTGAGAGGGTAGCCCAGCTTGTGCTGGAGGCTTGCAAGCCCCAAGTGTGTGCCACATCATTTTGCCCAGACTTAGAGCAGAGAGCCATGAGCACTTGTTTGTCCTCATTGTCATTCAAAATGGGATAGTTTGATACAACCATGCTGCTGATGCTTTTGTGTCAGAAGGCTTGTGTCTTGTGTGTGCCCCACAGCCCCTGTTACACATGTGACTTCCACCTCTGAGCAGGGGCTGGGTGTGGGGAGGGACAGCCTTTTGTGCACCATTTCTTGCCAGCCTGGCCCTACACCACAAAGTCATGATGCCTGCAGTGGCTTCCCACCATCCCCTGGTGGGCTCAGACTTCCTCCCCTGAAAGAAGGGTATGTCCTGGAAGAAAAGAAGGGTGGACACCTGCTTAACATCAGTACTTGGCTGCGAGTGCTCCTCCGAACGCTGTCAGCCCCACTCAGCGAGGTTTGCCCCCCTGCAGCCAGCACCTCTGTGCTCAGCTGAGCCCTTAGCTCCAGTCGTCTTTAGTCTTCCCCATCCCCTGGGCTCTTTATGCTCTCAGCTGTCTTGTCTTTCTTTTTTCTTTCCCTGCCTCTCCCCATTTCTTTTTCCTTTGGGACTTCTCTTCGCCTCTCCCCTTCAGGCTTCCTGTCTCCCCTCCAAGCCGGCACTTCCGACAGCAGGAATTTCAAGATATGGCATGCTCATACATTTTGTATTAGCTCTTGGGGCTCTTAAGCCTTCTGACATCACGGGGTTACACAAGCTAGCAAGTGCTGTAGCCCAGGAAAGCACCTGGAAGTAAGAGAAAAGGAGGGGGGGAAATTAAATGCTTAGCAACAGAAATGCCACACTTTAGAAGTATTAACTAGCTGTTCATTCAATCTCAAAGGGTTATTGCATTAAGAATTCACATCAGAATTAAGCAGGAGAGAAAAAACACTTGCTGGCTAAAGGCTGAGGATAAACCCAGCATTTCTTTATCACTGCCTAGGGTAAAGAAAAACCTTAATTACAATACTTGTCTTTGAATAATATTTCAGTCATAACAGCATATTTCTCCGATTCTGCATGATAAGTGCATTAATATTTATTCATTTGCTATGACCTTTAGATAATTCCTAAGGGTCCTATTTTGCTAGCATTGATGGTTGCTTATTTTCTGTATAGTGGTCCAAAGCTTCATCACTATATATCAGCATCTTTCTTGTCTTTGGAAGCCTATTCCTGTGAACAGGGTGAAAAAAACTTGATGCTGACTTTGTTCTCAAGCCTCAAAACTAATCTTTAAGAGTAGAGACCTTCTGCTGTGGTAGACTCTGGTGGATCTCAGACTTAGTATAGAGACATATAGAATATAGAAATTTATTCCTGTTGAAACTGTTGGGATTGGGAAAGACTTGCAGCCACCCTTTTTGCACTAGTTTTCCTTTCAGTCTCAAATGTTTTTTATTCATTTGTGGGCAGTTCCCTTTGTCAACCTGAATACACATCTGGCTTGCCTTACACAGGAGGGCTGCTCTGGAGACTACAGGAGTAAGACTATGTCCCTTGGATTTCGCAATTTAAAAACAGGTACTTCGCACTCCTAACACCTTAGAAATGTTTTATACACTCTAAAAACTTCTTAAAATACTTAGAATTTGCCTTATTCACCCACTGACATTCAAACTGAAGGGGGTTTGGTGAATTTTAGGGCTTAAAATATGGCTAGGTGGACATCCCTTTTCAGTGTTCAGGCCACCTTTTCAAAATATTTAGTTTCTATGAAAAAGTTAGTATTTCAAATTACATAAAACCCTGTTGATTTCCAGTTATAAAAGCCGGGTAGAGAAGACTCAATATTCAGATGCTGGCAGCTGGCCAGTGGATTTTGCTGAACTCATTTAGAAATTGCATTTTGAGCAAAAATAGTCTTGTATTAAAAGGTATGAGCTAGATAAGATCACTATCTTCTAAACAGTTTACAGGCAAAGAATAATCCGTAGTTCTTCACCTAATGTTTGAGTGCATATTTACAAAAAAAAGAGAACTCTAAATTTGCAGAAGCAAGTGCATCTGAATGAGACTATGTCTTCTTCCTTCTTTTTGGTATGCCAAATACTGAACTCCTAATCATACTCTTCAGTCTTTGGGGATAAAAATGCAATTCTGAGAAGAGTGTAAATGCCCTTTATGCAAAGAAAAGTCTCTTATCTGCAGTAATTTGCTGAATAGGCTCTGTGATGATATCTGAAGTGCCGTGCTTCACCCACAGAAACTCCGCCTCCCACCTTTAGTTTTTGGATCAGTAATTTCCAGAATTGGAGAGATAGCTAGGCAGAGAGATGCCAGCGTGGGACGTTTGCTTGTATATCAGTGGATCACAGTCTCTTTTTCAACTAAACAATTTAGAAAAACAAAAGACACTATCTTTCTGAATGGTTGTATTTCTTTCATAACGTCAGTAGATAAGGGTGTATTTCTGTTCTCAGCTAAGGAGCATTTTATCATGCAAAGGTATCAAAATACTATCTAGTCATGCACTTGTCCCAGTGGAAAAAAAGGTTTTCAGAAGCTGAAAGAGGAAGATGCAACAGCCTTAGTATTCAAAAATCTTCTATTGACAATACTGGACAACAGTGATATGTTAAAAATAAATACTGGCTTTGGGTTTTTTGTAAATACAAAAGATACAAATATTAGAATCCAAATTGATTTCACCTGCATTTACAAATCAAGAAGAAGCCAGACTAGTTGTGAAGATTTCGATGAGGAGTATTCAAAGAGGCAAGAAGAAAGGCCTTTTGCTTAAAGCAGGCAGTACTGTAAAGCCTACTTTGTACTTTGCACATGTCCTTGGATTTATAATCTGATTTTCAGCCATTCTTAATATTCACAGGATCTGGAGAATTTTCTTTACAAACTGGAGCGGTCACTATTCCCACATCGTAGACACTATATCGATCAAACCCATTTCCAAGACAGGAGTCCCAAATCCCTCCCAGAGCTTGGAGCCTGGATGCCTCAGAGCACTGAGATGATGGATCTCTTCCTGGGAACAGATTACTGGAGCATGAACACTGTGAACACCTCCCTAGCAGTGTACCAATCGCTGGTGCTGTATCTGGAAATGAATTCAATATATTTGATTGTTTCAGAGCATCTTATTTCAAAGACAAACACAAGATTGCTCCCCCCAATACGTGAGAAACAACATTCTGGCTAGCACAAAAAAACATATTGCACATATCATGGGTACAAATATCACAGTATTTGTCTCACTAGGAATAGTCATCCCCTGGATCCCAGGTAGGAGTACCCTGATGAGAACCTACTTTGGTGACCAGGAGAGTATGATACAGCATTTGGGACCAAGAGCAGACATGTTTCACGTGTAGCTCCGCATGCAGTACAACCTTTCTTTTAATCACGCAGAAATCTAAATTCACAGCCACTGTGAACATTAAGGGGAGGTGAAAATCCATCATTAACCCATGGACTGGCTTTCTCCCGGCTATATTGGTGAAGGATAAACACAGCAACCTTGTCTAATATTTTATTTTAATTAGAGTAAAAGTAAACTGCAATAAGCACACAACACAGGGAATTAACAGAAAATTAAACAAATTCTACGTGTAAACCTGTAAAAACACTCTGAGGCAATTTGAATTCTTCATCAGGCTGGGGACTGTACACATATTTCTTTCTTTTTTTATTTTATTGAGTGCTCATGTTTCATTCCTGAGCAGGCCTGCTTGTATTGATTTGATCTCATGTTCAGTGAAGTGTGTGTGTGCAAATGTCTAAGGGGAGCAAAGACCTGAAAGATAAAATTGTCTTTTTTTGGCCAGACCCTTGGAGATTTGCCTGGCCCAAAGAGGATGTTATTGCACAAACGGCACAACCTCTTTTTGAAGCCTAGAGGGGAACTCATGAAACAACATTTGTGCATTGCAGCTGAGAAAAGCTCTAATTTGTACTGCTTATCTCTGATCCATGCACAACAGATCTGAGAGGAGGATTTTGCCCTTAATTTGTTCCCTGGTGTCTACACATTTTGAGTGTGTTAGATCAATGAACGATTCTGCATTCCATATGTGCCACAACACGTAGACCAAGCTAGGTATACTGAAGATGAAGAGGCAGCATCAACTTTGAACCTCCTGTTTGTAAAACAACTTTAAACGTCAGGCAGATGAGTTTGCAAAATGAATTAATTAGCAATAAAGACCAAAGGCACACTCTGTGTGAATAAACAACATAGATTTAGATCTTAGTTAAAACTTGGTGAATGTCAACTAATAAGGAGGTCTGTAGAGTCTGCCAGGCTTTGTAAATCCTGCTTTTCTGAAAGAAAAAGTATTACTGCTCGCGGGAGAAAATGCCTATATAAGGTTTGAATCTGTGTGGTGGAGTGAGACCTGCAGCTCAAAGATTCAGCATCTTTAGCTTTCTGTGAGAAAGATCTTTTTATAGCTGTTTTTTATTTAGCTAGGGTTTTCTCCTGGGAGGGCAGGAGGGCCTTAGCTCAAGAATTCACTTGATAGATTTCAGATCAGCAGCTAATCTGTCACTTCAAGAGGTGACAATGACAGGAGGGAAAGACTTCCTAATTTATTCATAAAATACTTTATCTGTCAATTCCATTTATTTAGTTCATTCTTCATAGGTAAAAGTATTGAAAAAAGGAAATTAATCTTGACCTTGGAGGTGAGAAGCAGAATGCTGATAACTCCAGCTCTGGGGGCATGAGTAGGCCAGGACTTTTCTCACCCAAGAGTGTAAAAAACATGATAGACTGATATTATCTCATGCATTTTACCCCTTGAATTCTTGTTGATATCACAATACCACAGAGGCTTTACTGACTTATTAGCAACACTTACTGGAAGCTCATATTCAGTATAGCGAGTCACAGCCTTGTTTGTTAGTTTGGCATAGCACAAAAACGCCTATGGTACATTTTGTCTGCCATTGTGCACTTTCTGCCAATGAAAAGATTACATCATGTCAGAAATGCCAGAATTTTCTGAAGGAATTCTTTATGAACTGTAAGAATTCACATATATTTTTCAGTGAGCTGCAGCTTACTTTTAAGTTCATCACAGCCTGGAAAGAATTATTGTGTGGTTTGCTGTGCAAAGAGTCTGAGCAGCAAGAATTCATTGGCCAAACCCCAATATAATTTTCTTCTTTGCTAAGAGTTGAAAAAGCACTTAGAATTTAATTTCACAAGGACTTTCATGTCCTTAATATTAGGTGATGCAGCATATAATTTATGGAGGTCAGTATGATACTGTGCATTTACATTTTGATTTCACAATGGGAATATGGAAGAGGGTTTTGTTGCTAAAATTCTTCATAACAGAATAGAGTCTACTTATTTAACCACTCTGAGTTACTATAACTTTTCTTTTAATTGAAGACTTTTTCATCACCAATCTCAGAAGCAATCCTTACTATACATTACAGGAACACTGAGTCTGTGCAAAATGAGGTGTGAAGATTCAAGAGCTGTCTTTCAGCTAATGGAGTGAGTTTGATCGGGAGCTGAACACCTTATTTACTGATCTACGCTATCTTTTGAGGTAGTAGATAGTCCATCCCTGGAAAAATTCAAGGTCAGGTTGGATGGGGCTCTGAGCAACCTTGCTGAAGATGTCCCTGCTTATTGCAGGTGGAAGTGGAGGAGATATTCTTTAAAAGTCTGTTCTGAATGAAACTGTATGATGCTATGATCCTGGGCTTCACTTGGCAAGAGACATACCCAGCCTTTCTCTGCCAGATTTCAATCTTCAAAATTCAGATGGTTTCCAGTGATGAAGCATATATAGTTTGGATCATATGTTTTTTTTACTCCAAAATTAATTAAAGAGGAAATTGTCAGAAAATGATCTCTAAAGAGACCGTAAGGTATTCTTTTCAAAAGGCGTGTAATTTGCCCAAGTTTGAGTTTGTTTTTCTGGGGCTTTTTAGGAGATCATCTTGAAAGTGCGTCTTGACATGACAGTGCTTTCTTGCCAGGTGTCACTTTACAACAAAGAATGGATATGTTAATATTTCTCAAAATATGGGGAAAAAGACATAACAATATCCCTTTCCTTAATTTCAGTCTTGGAATGGCAAATAGGTTTTTAACTAGCACATATAAAAAGAAAAAAAAAGGAGAGCAACTAGAGGCATGTATTTCTCATTAAAAACAGGTTTGGTTATTTAAAAACAGTAAAAGATCATTGCACCAGCAAATGAGAGCTACTGTGAAAAGCAAAGCAAGTCACCATGAGAATTTCAGACAAATTCTTCAGTTGTGGAGATTTTTGTATACAAAGACATCTCTCTTGAGACATACAGGAGTGGAAAGTAACAGTATTTTATATGGCTGGTACTGCTCAGCAGCATTGGGGACCAAGAGTTTTCTGTGAAAGCTTCACATTTTTGTTGTGTGGCTTTCAGTTTTCTTCTTTCAGAAGAGCAGGACAGAGAGAACAGCGCAGAAGTTAGAGTCATCCCAGTACCCACCTGGGATGCAGCCGAAGTACAGAGAAGGACCTTTGAGCTGAGAGCTGTTCCCTGATCACACAGTTTAGCCAGGAAAAGAGTCTTACCGAGTAGCCTTCATAATTAGACCTCAGACCTCTTCAGCCTCTCGTTTCCTTTTTCTTCATCCACCATTGCTCAAATTGAGTTTTCCAACTGTTTCCTCAATCTAGTATTTTTCACTAATTATTTGGTGTGAACCTGAAATATCTGAAATTGCTAGATGGTCTCCAGCTCAAATATTTGTCAGGCCCAGGACTCCATATTATATAAAACACATGGGAGCAAATGCACTTAATACTACCAATGACTTAAGTTCAGCAAGTTCAGTACACACTGACAACCAAGGTAGTGTAAGAAGATGATATTTATATCAAGGTTTAAAAAAAAATCAGTTTCACAGAGGATACAAAGAAATGTGTATTTCAATGTAAGTCATGACTTAGTTATTGATTTCTCTACTCGGTTATGCATGAATATGTCATTAGGAGATGTTAGACCAGAATATCAATGAATGTTTCATTCTTTGAACTAAGCTAATGATCATAGTGACTATGAATGTATAATGTGTGGGTTCGTATATATGTATATAAACACTTACATGCCCATGCATAAATGTATGATCAGAGATATAAATATGTAGATATGCATGTAAATATGTTATCAAATGTATGTACATGTATTTACAAATGCATACATGGAAGGCTAATGAAAGAGAAGCAAAGCAGCTGAAAATACTTCTACATCTCCATTCACAGGTCTGCACGTGTCAGAAAGGGCCACCAGCACTGGCCTCATTGAAAGAGCTACTCCACGAGTGGCCAGAGCTCCAAGCACCCTTGTGTGACTGGAAACCAGAACTCTGGAGGAGCTTGCTGAGACATGCAGGAATCTAGTTTCTATTAGTCTGAGACATTTGAGCAGGTAATAACCATTACTGGTAATACAAATTATGTATATAGGGCCCTGTGAGACTCCGTGCGGGGCTGCACCATAAAGGCAATGTATTTGCAGGTGTAAGGATCACATCTTAATTTAATTGAGTAATTAGATTAATAAAATGGGGCATCATAACTCTTCTGCATGGGAAAATTACTGCTAGCACCCAAAAAATGGGGCAAAACTCAGCAAATATCTGGAGACAGAAGGGAGCAATACTAGGGATAGAAAGTGGATTTTTGCAGTAACAAAGTCACATTCGGGTTATTTTTTGACTGGTTTTGTCCTCTGGCTTCTTCAAAACAAATGGTTGTGAGTTCCAGCTATACCCCCTTTCTTCTACGTCTCCTCTTTGCAAAGCATATTGCAGTAGAGAGCTCCTCCATCTGAGCAATTTGCACCTTCTCTTCCATGTGGGACAGCAGGCAGAGCTGTACAAGCAGTTACGATTTATCTGTTTTGAAGCTGTTCAGCAGCACCACTTTGCATTGTATCTGGCTGAGAAGGAGTTCACTTCCCCCAGCAGCCCTCACAGAGCTGTGCTTTGCATTGGTAGCTGGAAAGGTGCTGATAACACACCAGTGTTTTGGCTACTGCTGAGCAGCTGGCACAGCATCAGCGCTGTTCGCTCAACCTTCTGCACCCCACCTGCAGGATGGGGTTGGACAAGATCCTGGGCGGGGACACAACGAGGCCAGCTGACCCGAATTAACCAAAGGGATAGTCCATGCTGTATGACATCAGCTCAAACATAACAGCTAAGGAAAAGAGGAGGAAGTGGGGTGACATTTTTTATTTACAATGTTTGCCTTCTGGAGGAACCACCAGGTGTGCTGGAGCCCTGCCTACTGGGAAGTGGCCAGACATCACTCACTGATGGGAAGTAGAGAATAGAATTATTAGTTTTTCTCTTTCCTTTTGTACGTGTAAACTTTGGCTTTTGCTTTGGTAAACTACCCTATCTCAACTTAAAAGACATTTTTTATCTTATTTTCTCTCCTCTGTTCAGCCGGGAAGGGGGAGAGAGAGAGTGGCTTGGTGGACACCTGTTGTCTAGCCATGGTCAACCCACCACACATAAATAGCACACAGACCCAGACACAGACCTCTCTCGACTGCTGCCAGAGTTTGCCAGAGAAGAGCATATTTTGCAGAGTGAAGGAAAAAATCGTCGCTTATGCTTTCTCGGGATTTCTTCCTAGACATTCCTGCTTCTCTTGGGTGGCTGGATCTGTGTGACGGCCTGAGAAAAGAGGAACACAGCTCAGAAAATAAAAGCAAGGGATAATGAGTATAATTTGTAATTTCAGATTTACTAAAAGATCTAAGGAAAAAGAACTGTCAGTATCTGCTTTGTCCCCACGTACAGGTCTTTGGCCCTAAGACAATTCAGAGAAGAAAGTTTCCGGGAGTGGGGAGAACAGTCAGGTTACCTGCAGAAAACTGACGAGCCTCAGAACGTAACATGGATCCAAAATCAGGGTGATTTCTAGTTACTGAGGAGCTACATTTGATGTCCCACTTCGCTTTCTAAAATTCTTTGTTCCTGCTTGCAAACAGAAACTTAATTTTTAAAAAGACTGTTTACCCCGAGCCACATTTTGAGTCATCGAATAATTATACTAATTTTTTTCTACTATGTCATCTTAAGAGTTGATTCCTTTATGCTGGCTGAAGAATGTTGGTGTTGGACCACTTTAGAAATACACTACTAACTGTACCTGCAAATACAAATGCAAAATACTTGCCATGATACGGAAGTGGGCCTTAGAAACTGAATGATAAATTCTATAATGAGAGATAAAAGTGAGGCAGGTGATTTGGTTAAACAGAAATAATGCATCATGCCGGATTTTCATTTTCCTTGTTTGGGAACTGCATGATGGTGCCAAAAATAATTGTTATTCTTAAATTAGATAAAGAAAACCCCATTGAATTCTGCTTTCAAAATAAGAGTGTTTTACCACTTGTATTTATATTCATTGAATTCCAGGGTTACATTTCAGAAACAGTAGGATACTCACTTTGATGCTGAGATTAGAAAAATGTCCACCCTTATTTTTTCCAGCACTGAATTGAATATAAAATGCTTTCTGAAGATTCAGCTGGGCTTTTTCAGCCAAATTTACTTAAGCATGCCTGTTCGTTGTGGAGCTGAGGAAATGAGGAGAGGATCAAGAGTGCTGAGGATTGTTTTCTTCTGTGTCTGCAAAGCATTTTTTATCATTTTCCTTTGAAGTCTCTGCAAGTTATCTGGTGTTTGTGTTAACTTTTTATATGAAAAAAGAAACTGATTTGTCTTTCTAGGAACCATTTTAAACATCAGAGAAAGTGAAGAGCAGGAATGAAATCCACCTGACTAAACAAAGCCCAGACAACAAACGCAGCCATTGGAAAGGTTTGTTTTAAATTCTGACTTCACTCTTGAAATAGCGCTATCCAAATTCGCTTCCTAAATAAATGAACACAGCAGCTCCCACTCCAATGAGAGAAATTTCTCTCTGCTTGCCTCAAGGTTCCTTCTGACTTATAACTGCTGGATTTCAGAGCAGCATCCATGGGGTAAAATAAAAAAAAAATGCAGAAAATACAGGTATAGCATCTTTCATGATGACTAGTTAGGAACAGAAGGAATTTCCCTACCTGTTAATGGGTTTTATGAAACTGCAGCAAGTTCTGCATCTGTTTCTCTGGTTCGTGCTGTAACGGAGCACAATGCTCAAGTTAGTTTTGCTTTCAGTGAAAGTTAATCCCTCTCTTATTTCAGCCTTAACACAGGGCACCCCAACAAGTTTATTTTAGAATCTCTTAGATTTGTTTGGCCCTAAAAAACAGGGGAAAGATAATTGAGTGTACGGGATTCAGTCTTTGTAACTCAAATGTCACAGAAAGTCATAAAAGTCCCGACCTTCTGTGCTTCATTTCCTGATGATATATGACACATATGTCTGCCTAATTTAGTGCTTATTAAATGAATAATGTTAATGGTTAAGGAGTACGAAGCCTTAATTAGATCTTGCAAGCAGCTAACTACTGTAGCAAAAAGAGCTCTTTATTCTGTATTTACTGCAAACATACCAGAATGTCACCAGTATAATCTGAGAAGACTAAAGCCAATACAGAAGCTGCAACTTTTGTTCAAAAATAATGAGTTATGTGTCATTTTAAAAATTTGATTTTGATGTTATTCACAAGTGGAGATTTATTTTTTATTGAGTCTTGAAAATGAATAATTATGGGAGACTTTAGATGTAAAGGAACCAACTAAGAAGGACGTTCAGCAGTTTCTTTAGAAACACTTCCAATTTGAGGTTCTCTGCATCTTTTAAAGAGTTTGCATTAGTTTCTGTATCTACTTCAGAGTTAGAGTTGTTGGAATGATGCAAGAAATACACTTGCAATTTAGTCACAAATGACTGACCATAGATTTACTGCTACTATTACCACCATAACAGAAGATATTTCCAAATATTTGTTGCCCAATATTCACAGTACTCAAAACACAGTCTGTGATTCCGTAATATTGTCCAAATTTTTACCTGGAATGCATTGTTCATTATTCATTGTTCATTTGTTAGTCATAACTCATTATCTTTTGTTAAAGTTTCAGTCAGCTAATCAAGAAGCAGAAAATATACTGTATGACCAACAACATCCCACAAATAATGATTAATCAAAATGAGCAGCTCCTGAACAGCAGAGTGACTAAAAATCATTCAGCTAAACCAGTTATCAGACATAAAATACTCATGTATTGACACCAATCAAGAGGGGTTTGTGAATGAGTCATGAACCAAAAGCCAGTTTAATTTGGGTGTCCTAATAGCAGTAGTAAATGAATGTTTTGACAGAAAATACTGAATTTAAGTGTCATAATTCCCTTTCTCTAAATACTACTTTGGCATGCCTTATCAGAATGAACTGGGCAATCTACAGTTGACTGTAGATTTGCCACTGTCTTTTGTGGGATAAGGATTAGCACCTCTATGTGTTTTATTAAAACTGCTTGCTTGTTAATGCTTCCTTGGCTTGTTTTCTCTGTAAGAAGCTCTATCTTCTTGTTTCCATGGTCTTGTCTTGGGTCTCACTCATTTTTTGGCATTTTCTTATACTATTTTAGCAGAAACTCAGTTTTGTTGATAGAATAATGATATTTCTGGGGCCGAGAACATGACCCTATATCATAGTTCTAGTTACACATTTAAATTGACCACTTTTGTATGAATTCAAACCAAAGAATAATTTTACTATCTTTTAACTGTTTTTCAGCACTCTATGCATCACCATTTTGAAAGACCAGAATTCCCTACATTAAGGTAGTTCCATTATACAATGCATTAATATGTTGAATGGATTATCTACTCCAAATTAGGCTCCAGTAATTCAAATTATATACTGCTTCTGAGAAGAAAGAGGTTAAATTTAAAGATGTTCTGAAAGGCTGAGCAAAAGATACAGGATTTACCTTGAAGCTCTCCAAGACCTTGCCATCATCACTGAATTACGTGATTTTTGGCGCCCCAGTTTGGATTAGATGCAATTCCATTAATTAAAAATGGCAGTGGGAAGATATGTTTTCAACCAGTTATATTTATTTATTTTTCCTGAGAAAGCTGATCATGATGCATAGTGCAGTTCCTTTCCTAAAACAGCCACATTGAGATTTTCTGAGATTCCTCTTCCAAATGATAAATCCAGAGATGACATTTTGCACGAGCCGGGAGGTCCAGTTAACTCAGAATTGCCAGGATAAGATAAGATAAGCCAAGATCTTTTAGCATTGCCTAAACAGATAATGCCATTATTTACCCAGAAAGAGAATTCTTATTTTTTGGTCACATCTGGAGATCTGTAGGTATGAGGGGCCACAAACATAATCAAATCTAGGGCCAGAGGAGGAGAACACCTGCTGTTATCATTGCATCATGTCTACTAATATCCCGATAAAAAGCCTTTTGCTTTACATGTGAATATACAGCATTATTGTCATACATTATGTGAACACCCAATAATTTATTAAATTTTTTTTCAGAACAATACTGTTATTTTAAAGTAGTTTTTTGAACATCAAAGAACAAACTAAGAGCAGAATATATTTTTTTTCAGCTATAAGCCACATTTACTGCATGCTGCACAGCATTTACAATGTAGTAAGTGTCTTTAAAGGAAAAACAAGGACAATAATACTAAGTGAAGGCTTGCAAATCATAAACAATTCACCTGTTACCTAAATCTGAAGGAAAAAAAAACCTTGGAATGAATATACACTTGTCAGGCCCAGTGAGAATAACTGGTCTAATGAACAGATCTTTTCCATAGGGTTTGGACAAGATGTTGGTTCTGCAGTGTAATTCCCCTCAATTTTCTCCCCTCTCTTAGCTCTACTGCCATCATACAGAGCTATTTGTTGGAGAAATTGCCAATTTTTCCCATTAAAGGAAACTGCTTATCCTTCTAGCTTCCCTAATTTCATGTAGCAGATGATGCCATGCATTTAACAGAGCTCAGAGTGACCTTTCATGCATGATTTTGATGCTTTTTATTGAGAAATGCTTCATACACATACATCCTTTAAAGCAGAACAAATGTTCATATATATACAAGAAAAAAACTCTTAGAAGCTACAACGTGTTGATGGTTTTAATTCTTTAATTCATATGGCAATAGGTTTTGAAGATTGTCTGCAAATGTCCTACTTCTGATACTTTGAATGTCTTTTGTTTTGCTAAGTGTTTTCATCCATGTTTTCACATGAAAATAGTGTAACAAGACTGGAAAAAAACCGTGAAATAGGATGAATTTTTTAACATAATATTAACAGCTTCTACTACTTAATTGTTTAACAATGGAGAGGTGAAAACAAAGAGCAAGAGCAGAAATGAAAGTACAGTTTATGATGAGAAAATCCATGACCATTGGCTTGCAGAGGAAATAAGCACCTAATCGTCATACATGGGAACACTTGCTCATTATATGCTAAAACATAAATTTTAAGAATGTATAAAAACTCTCTTTCAATTGTCTAGCCTCATATTTATGCTCCAAGCAAAATTTGAAATGCTATGACTACATATGGGCTAACTATGCCTGAAGGAATAAACTCAGATGTTTAGAATAAGAATTTTCCCAATAAACAGTGGTACAATCTGGTGATTTTAGAGCTTTTGCTGTCTAATGCCAGATAAAAGAGAAACTCCTTTTAAGACAGTGCCCTCCGTACCTAGGCATGTTTCAAAACACCAAGGAAGTCTCCTGCTTGACCCATTGTGCATTTTTCCATGTTTCCCTAAAATGAAAAGTAAGGAAAATCACTCTGCATCAGAGTTTTAAGTCTTAGCAAGAGAACACAAGCAAATGAACTGCAAAAGCATGCCTGGAGTATGACAGTCTTTTCTCCATAAAAACATGGACAGCTTCCATTCACGAGTAAAGAAATCCCTCATTTGTGCAGTAAAGGAAGACTGGCTTGAGGTCTGCTGTCAGCTCTAAAGCAAACATTAAAGATTTGTCGCTGTGGGATCTAACTGTGATCTCCGCAGAGATTTGCAGAAACTTGCATTGGTGTGACTGTGCAGAAGCCCCTGTAAATCTGAGGAAGTGTTAATAAAACAGAATGTAGCAAGGAATATGTTTTGATGTTAAGATTTCCAAACATTGGTAATAAGCAATAAACCATCATTTATGGCTCAGAATTGGAGCCAGAATCTTTTCCATTTGAATGTGACTTGTGACTTTATCCATTTGGAAGTGACTTCCCTGCCAATATATACACACATATATATAAAAGACTTTCAGTGATATTACCCCAGTGCAAGCTTTGCATCTAGGATAGAATTGAGTTCACAAAAGATATATCCAGAAGCATATATACCTATGACTTATATGGATATGGACAGCAGTAGCAAAATTGTGTTTTCTCAGTTTAGAAATTAGGACCATCATATATATACATAGAACATCTGCAATTATGTTATAAAATATTTTTGATGCCATTAAAGAACAAGATAAAATGAGGACTGTCCTATAGCTATTCTAGTAGTGTTAACATCTACTCACTAGCTGGATTAATTCATTTATTAAAAAAAAATTCATGTTTCTTAGCACTGATCAGAATTTTTTTAATTTTCTAGGAAAGCACATTGATATTGAGCATGCTACGCAAACAGTTTGGTTTTGCAGAACAGCCAGTAAGACCCCATTTCAAAATCTTGGGGAATATGAGCAATTTGGATATCAGTGGGAACTGATTGCAGGGAATTCTGGCATCACTGTATTAGAGTCATCTGAGGATTTACTGTATTATACAGGACAGCTTGAAACAGAAGTATATATAATTTCTGAAGTACATTGAGCTCATAGGATAGTTGCAGCTAAATGCAGGTAAACAAAGTTTATCTATTTCTGCTTTAGATCATTTGGAGTTCACTTATCAGTCATTATTAGACCTGTAAAACTAAACCTGTGGATTTATCCACTTACGTGCCGTGCAAGTGAATTTACCCAGTATAATGATGTTAAGGACTGGGGCTTTCACAATATGTGACATTTGCACATCTAACATGCTAGGTGGTATATGGATCATTAAAAGTCGAGGTCAAAAACTGAGTGTCTAAAACAAAGCAAAGCAAAACAAAACAAGGTATCTGTATCCACTGTCATTAACTGGGCATTGATATTTATTTTTCCTGGTCCTTTGTATAATGAAACAGTTCATATATAGAGATGTATATATATAGTAATATAATCCCAAATTGTTGCTCTAATGAAAATCTCTGGAGGTATTTTGCCCTTCTGTTGACACTTTGGGAGTAAAATATGGATTTCTAACTGTATATGGAACTTTCTGACACGGTTGTCAATGATAGATCAGACCTCTTAGTATACAGAGGTTTTAGAACTTAATTCAAATATATTTTCCATTTTGAAGTTGTGATGGCTAAGTACACCTGCTTACTTAAAAATTATCTGTTAGTTTGTAGTTTTCAATAGCTTAATCATCATTTGATTTTCTCAGTTTGTATTGCAGGCGGTTCACCCGCTCTTCGTCTAAACTTGAATGTTTCCTGTTTACACATCAGAAAATATAGAAAGATGATAATATTTAGAAAACAAAGAAAAAATGAAAGCTGTGTTCAAACACATTATTTATATAATTATCCTATAATTAAAGTAATTACAGTTTGTGATGAAGAATACTCTTTATTTTTTTGAAACATTTGCAGGTTTCTTGAAGGCTGTTTACTGATCATCACAGCAAAGTGACATGAAAAATACTTGGAGATGTTCTCATTTCTACAAAACATTTAAGCTGCATAAGACATGTTCTTCATGAAACAACTATGCATCTTTACAGTCCATTTATTGACAGGCCTGTGTGAAAGGGAGTTAGACTGATATTCAAAGACATTTGTGAGCTTTTATAATCTTGACTACAGCCACAGCTACTCTGCATATGAATTTTCTGAATATGAGTGGATTTCTAGCATACAACATTGCAAGCAGTAAAAAAGGGTGTAAATGAAGGATTTCTCACCTTGTGGTATTTTTGACCTTCTAGATTCAATTTACTTTTCTTTATAGCACCTGGAAAGATGGAAATTTACAAAGTGAAAGCTCTGTGTCCGTGAAACTACCTGAACCTCAGATCAGTAGTTTTGAAAAAGACCCAGTGACTGTTCAAAAATACTGATCAGAGACTCAGAACATGAGGCCATTACTTAGGAAGCCAACCCAAACCATATTTCTACCTTTCATTGTTAGAAGTCTACCACAGGCATTAGAATGAAGGAGAACAGGACCAGGGACCATCTCAGGGTACTCCCACCACCGAGGTGTGCCTGCTCGCAGCAGTGTTACTCACCTGGCAGCACACAGAGCCTTCCTCACAAGGCACACTCTACACAGACATTTTGGACTGCTGGGGGATGACTGAGGGTCCTAGTGCTGTATGGATGAGGACGGGGTTTTTCTACGGAGCTGTCCTGGATTTTTAATCCTGGATTCATTTCTTTTCACCTCACAAGCCGTGTTTCACTCTTCACAGAACTACACAACAAAAATCGTTATGGTCAGATGAATCATAGAAGCAATTCACATACTTCAAATGACATATACATGGGACATATTCAGTGAGAAATACTAGTCAGCTACTACATTTGTTTGATTACATTCATGTAAATATCGATATGTGCACAATCAATATCTGCCACGACTGTGGAAAATTAGGAAAACTATAACTCTCATAGCATGACATTTTTTTTATTGTACAGCTAAAGGAAAGTGTATATTGACTTGATCTCCAGAGAAAAACATCTATTTATTATTTGAAATGAGCCATATCAAAGACAAGATGGATTTTTCTACAATTATAATAGGCAAAGTAGAAGCTGTTTGAGAATTTTGTTCTTTCTTCTTTAAGTATGATCTTCAGCAAAATATAATCTTTTATTTTTTCCTATCCAGCTTCACAGGCAGGGACTAAAAACAGTGAGCACATTTGGGTTTTAAAATAAAGCTTATAAAAAAATTCATCAATCCAACAACCTCCAGCAACCCACTCTGATTTTGACAGTATAATGTGCTTGCACAAGTTCCTGCCTGTTATCATCATAATCATCATACATGATGCAGGATGGAGAATCTCAGCTTAGCACAATTTTAGGGTGCACAAGAAAATGTCTGTTTCCCAGAGAGACATCTTGAAGCTCTTAAAAAAGAATAAAGGCAAGTCTTCCATCTGTGTAACTGTACAACTGTACAACATTTACCTGAATAAATTTGTTCTTTGGAGACCTATGAGTCGTACACCTTGTTTTGGCCCTTTGTTCATGGTGCATAAGCAGCTCCTGCCATATCTATCCTCCAGTTTGCAAAAAGACACCACTGTCTGTAAGCAACCAGTGGCTCCTTACCCATCACTTTGTAAGGCATAGATAAACAGTTTGCTCTTAAGTTATGACACCAACCTTGTTAGATTTAATACCCCAGAACAAATTATTTGGCAGTTCATGTTTGCACAGGTAACCAGATCCAGGTTAATTGAGTATAGTTGTTTTTATGCAAACTATCAGGTATCAATACCTCTGCAATTTTTGGGGCAGCTTTCTGAGACTACCTGCTTAGGATCTCAGGAATAAATTAAATAAAACAAGAGGTCTGGCTCAGCTGATCTTCTCGAGAAGTATTGAGAGAAGTTAAGAGACTTGGACGTACAGCGCTGAAAAGATCCTGGAGCTTAGATAGCGCTGAGTTCTTGAAAGACTCAGTGTACCTGCCCTACTAGTCAACTGTTCATAACACTCAGAAAAAAAATCCATTACCAAATAATTTTAAACTATTTCTCAATAAATAAATAAATAAATAATATAGCAATAGTTGGGAAAATTCATAGCAAGAAAGACTTCAGGGATTTTTGTACTCAATAGTTCTACATATGAGAAGACTAACTTTGCTAGGCCTGTCTCTTCCTAAAAGTGCAGCCACCTTGGGCAGTCATTTCAATTTATAACTAACCCTGTTCTTAAAATATTTCCCTAGAATTTAAAATATATCTTCCAGTCAAGATGGGCTTAACAAAAAATCCATAAAATAAGTCAAAAAGTATTCTTCCAGCATTTCACAAGTACATTTTTACCACCCTCTTGGTACTTAATAACACTTTAAAAAATATTTCTTATACACTTAAGGGTCACAGATTATTTTTTGGGCAGTGAAATTTCAGAATATATGGTCCATCTTTCTTATTCCTTTGAAGAGTTATTTTTATAATTAAAATTATTGTTAACCAGAGGAGCTGAGACTGGCAGTTGTGTCAGACTGGCAATTTACACCTTCAGCAAAGGATTTAGGAAAACTACACTGTTTTGACATGTTTCTTTCACTTTGCCTTTTTTATTCGACTTTATGGATCCTCTCCTTTGTTTTGATTTTGATGCTCTTGAAGAGATTTAAGATGCACTTTCTCGAAATATTGATTTTGTTATTGTCACCAGAAGTTAGCAGAAAACACAGAAGATCTGATTACAGTCAAGGATCACTCGTGCACTTTTCCTGAGTTCATCACATGGCTGGGACCTGATATCTGTGTGCCCTTCAGAAAGAGAGGACCTACCTTTGGAGGGCAGCTGTAAGTCAACAATTTACGAGTTAAAGCCCTTTGAAAAATTGCTTTCTGTAGATATGACATAACAGGTCTGGTGTCATAACCAGTACCAATACACAAAGAAACATCGCCATTTGTTTTGCTCTAATTATCACTCAAATGGTAAAATATTTTTAATTTCAACTCTTTCTTAAACTAATCACACAGCACATTAACATTTTAAGTGCATTTGGAATATGGTTAAAGAGAGAGATGCTCTGAGGGACATTAAAACCTAGCTGAAACTTCTAGAGAAGCTAATCCCTTTGGACAGGCGCAAAGAATTTTCAGACTAAACAAGATTCAGGAAGCAGTTATAGCCAGAGTATCTGCTGGTTTGGGACTTGTCCTGGTTAATAAAGTGGCAGTCACTTTCTGTTATAATGTTTCCTTATTAAGCTAATCTGCCATCTGCATAATAAAATCATCTGTCAACAATAATTGAGTCTGCTTTTTATTCAGCTTGCAGTGGTGTCTCCATGTTACGCCATACTCCCAAACTTCCCAACTCACACTGCTGTTGTGTGTCCTAAATCACACCAGGCACCACACAGCTCCTGAAAGCAGCGCTTGCCCAGGTCATTGTAGAACAACAGAGGTGTCCAGTGAACGAGAAATATTCTCCCATACCAGTGAAAATCTTCTCAATCATTTATTATTACACACTGAAGACCAGAATATTATAATCTAAGTTTAAAAACGTAATTTTTAGGTCCCTCCAAAGTCTTTTCAGTGGCACATGAAATAAACCACATTTTAAGCAGTGGTTCAGATTGTATCTCCTCTTGGTATTATGCTGTAGAATTTGGGTGGATGATTCATTTCTACTTTTTGCGGTCAAATAATTATTCAAAGACCTTGGTTCTTCTTCAGAGAAGCACTCTTTTTAAGCCGTTATAGTCCTTTAACTGAAGTTCAGAGGAGTTACTTGTGATCACCATAAATTTGTGCCCAAAGAGGCAGAGTTCAGCCTGAAACTTTGAGGTACTGATATCAAGGGAAACTCTGACAAGATATACAATAATTGTAGGATGTCTAACCATGAAACAGCCTCTGGTTATTTGGCTGAGGCCTCAGAACTGAACAGGACTGATCAGAAACCTTCTATTGTGTTTGAACCCATTTTCCCCAATTATTTTTCTTTTCTCCAGCTCAGCCTTTTTAAGAGTTTAAATGAACTCATTTTTATGTTGAGATTCATAAGACAATATCTAATAATTTTTCAACTTCCACAAAATCTCTGCAGTTCTTTTGTTTCCTTTTAGGTAATCATCAGCAACATCCGCAATCATGTGGAGCTCCAGAGCACCTAGCCTCCAGATAAATGTCTCAAAATTATTGAATATTTTCTTTTTTCGTTGTAATTAGAGGCACAAGTTCAAGGAATTACTCTAAGCTGCTTGCAACCTGCTTCCTCTTTTCTCATGTTGTCACCACCACCTCAAACCTTGGAGGAAAAAGAAGTCACAAGAAGTTAAGCTGCCAGCAAATATCCTTAAAGAATTGAGTGAAAATATGGAGAAAATTTGTGTGGAGGTGTCTCGTTTTCTTACGGGAGAAGAATAAGAGTAGAAAACAGGAAAGAAATAGGAAACAGCGCTAGATATCTGAAAGATCAATTTAGTAATTATGGGTTTAACCCATCAGACACAGGTCATTTGGCCAATTGAGAAGGGTCTGTATTTACAAGACGTCATCTCTGGACAAATACAGATGTTGAAAATCTCAAAGCTGGGTCTCTCAGTGTGGCAAACAGGAGGTGCAGAAAAATCCCATTAGCTACTAACAGGATTTGCGCCCTTGTATCTCATGCACCACTTTGAAAATTCACTCTCGGTCATGAGGAAGTAAGGGAATATTCCAGCGTTCAAAACTGCGTCATTCGGATACAGACAAGAAGCTTAATTGGCTACCGTGTACGAAGAATCAGAAGCATAAAGAATTGCCTATGGTTAAATATTTTATTTAAAGCCTGGATTTTTCCACTGGACCTGTCTACATATGAGTCTTTAATTAAAAAAAAATAAATGACTGGATCTTTAGTTATTTATAACTCAGCTTTACGGTTAGACGGAAATTGTTTCCAATCTCAAAAACATAATGACATCTAAAGATCAAAGAATTCAAAAAAATTTTACTCATAAAATGGGAACAGTTCAGTTACATAAAAAAACTCCAAACCAAACAAAATACACATGTGCAAACTGTTCATTTACACATCATGTTCCAAGAGTGTGTTATGTTCATTATAGTCCAGATAGGTATCCATATTTTGAATCTCTACAATTTAATTCACATAATCAGATATTTATTGTAGTGGAAATTCTTTGGCTTTCTCTTAGAGGATTTTGGAATAGTTCTCATTTTCTATATCACATCAAGACATGAAACTGGAATACACCAAGCAGATACAGAGGGGTATGAAAGGTGGAGGCCATCATACCACACTCTATCCATGAATTCATACCAATGACGCACTTCAGTCAAAATAATTCATGCCAAGTCTTCTACTAGCATAACTCTCTACCTCAAGGTTTTTTAGTAAGTGGACAACCAGGACAACCAGGAGTACTAGCTTCATTCTTCATTAACTCTATCAAGTGTGCTAAATATCTTGACTAAGAAACTTTGAAAGAAAATGACGTGCAGAAGATTCCTTGGAGCACTCTTCTGTTTCCAGTGGCAAGCTCTTTTCCACAGTCATAAAAAAAAAAGGTCACATAGTTGGTAAGTACTCAAGAGAGAAGTAGATTCTAATCATGAAAAGAAATGTTTGAATTTCTAATCATAACCCTTCATATGATTGAATATGAAGAGTTCATCGACATATATTTTAGCGAAATGAAACAATGTTTTATAGTAAATGTTATCATTTCAAGTAAGACCACTGCATGCATGAAGAAGTGATGAGTAATACCTGAGGAAACCAAACCGTATTTAAATGCAAGAAAGGATGTTTTTGTGTCAGGATGTTTAGCAAGGCTGTTCCGGGAGTCATTGCATATTCTGCCAAAATCTTGTTCATCATACTGGAAGTCCATCTGACAGCATTGCACTGCCTTCCCTCCAAAACAACACCTGAAGCTGTGCTTAGCCTTTGGAAAATAAGCTGAAGCCATTATGAAAACTTCTAATAAACCCAGAAAAAATTTCTCTTGTGGAATATTAAAGTCCTGATATATTTGCATTAATGGGTTCTCCTTTTTAGCATAAATTTTTTCCCCTCAGAATTTTATCTCTGAAAATTTGTAGCCATATCCACAGATCAACTCTAACCCTGACAGCTTGTGTGTCTAGCTAAGCAGGCCCCTCCTTTTATAAGGACATCAGAAAAATAAGCAGAAAATCTAATAGCCTTCCCATGGTTTACATAAAAAAAGAGCAAATTTTCCAGAAGTTAGTCTTTTTGCATGGTAGGTAGTTATTTTTCAGAGTTCTTTACACTTTAAGCAAAACCTAAGTGTTATCTCCAACTTCTCTATTTTTCTGAAAGCACCAACTGGGCCAGCTTAGCCAGACAGTTTGGGTGTGCAAGGCAGCACCATCTCTGGTGCTTGAAGTCACCTCATGAAGCCAGTCGTAGTGAATTCACAGGAACTGGGATTATGCTGCTTCTTGGGGATGTGGCACAACAATGGCTCTGGCTGCTAACTCAAATGATACATCTCTCTTTCAAATATCTGGATTCTTTCTGCCCAATAGGCATTTAAGGTCTCTAGGCGGAGCACAGGAGGACATAGAGTGTTAGAACAGAATCCAAACCATCCTATAAAGCTAAGCAGAGAAGATACAATATCAGGTACATGCGCAGACTGTGTAATGCGTGGTGCTCAAAGTCTGCCTGTTCAAAACTCTAAGCAAAAGGATATGTTTTCCACTTACTCAGGGCTGTGGAGGGGTACTTCCATCTACCCTCCTGAAGGTAGGGAGATACCTGTTTTCAGTCAAAAAATAACTTTAACAGTTGCAATGCAAGATCAAGGGAGGCAGGGCTGATTTTAACTCTTCTTTCACAGTCCAGCCTTATGGTTCATGCCCAAGTGAATGGAAGGCAGTCAGGCTTGATCCTCTTCTTTGCTTGAAGAGTCATCAACCAGCAGTGTTATCGGGCTAAATAGAGCTACTGCTGGGGTAGTGCTGAAGGGAGGAGAAATACTGCAGGGGAACACTCTCTATCCTCTCTGTTCAACCAAATCTGCTCCACAGAAAATAAGAGTCATAGGGTCAGGAAGCACAGGGCCTGGGAACAGGAGTCTAACGCAGGCTTCAAAGACAGTTCCTATCTATTATGTACCACGCATGGGAAAAATGCATTAGTAATCCTGAAAGCAGTTGTCAGACTCAAGTTTTGACCTGCTGGGTGCTCTTGCAACTATGATATAGAGTCATGCCCCATCTTTGCAGTGCATTTGAATATTCTTATCATAAGACTGAATGTGGGTAGTTTTTTACATATCAAGGCCCTCTTACAGAGCCCTGGGTAGTGCAGTCTTGGTTAAATGAAAACTGCCCTCAGCTGTTAGCCTTTCCAAAAAGTTTTTCAGACCACCTGAGGTATTTTAAGTGGAAATTACGTAGTCTGAATATTTCATATTACTAATTATCTCCCACAAATCCTTACTGTGTCCTCAGATATTTAGGTCTGTTGTAATTGCTCCACTGCAATTTACAGAAGGTGAGAAAGTGAGTTCACCTTGTTTCAAAATCCTTTCCTATCACAAATTACACTTTCATTCTGATAGCAATTTAGACCACTGATGGATACGTTTTGTTCCTTAACAGTTTGAAATAACCCAGTCATTACAGGTCAGGAGCTTATGCTGGATATAACTATGCATGTATAATGACACAACTGATGGACCCAAAACTAACAAATAAATGTGCTTATCAGAGCATAATAAAATATATAGAGTTGTAAGGGACCCACAAGGAGTGGGTCTACTTCATGTAGAGTACCACAGTTCCTTACCTTCCTTGGTAGACACAGAATTGATTCTCCTGATATGAAACCAGTTTTAGATTTTTGTTATAGAGGCTTATCCAGCTTAAATGCATTTTTGCCTCTGTTTGGGATTTATAGAACATGGAATTCATAGTAAATGGCCATGTTTCTACTGTCTCATCAGTGACCTAAATAATACAATAAAGAGGTTCGTGCTATTTTAAGGAGTATGCAGAAAACATGGCACTTGTATTCGGATTCTAATTTGTGAACTGCTTGGCAGTCTTCTTTTCCCATAACGTATTCATCACAAGATATATTGGTTATGCAATAAAGTATTTTTTAATTGCTAGCTTTAGAAATATTTAAGCACCCAATTATTTTTATCTAAAATACTATTATGGAAAATAAAAGGAAAAGTTGAAAATGGATATGGCCATGGCTAGACAAGGATTATGAGCTGCACAGCAAGAGCACTGAGCCTTTGATGAAGTGTATAAATAATTAGTAACACACTTTAAGACATCTTTCTCTTGGTTCATAGTACCTGTGCTCATTTAATTCCAGCTGAAAATATGCCCATTCATTCACAGTGAAGGACAGATAAATTGGCGACCAAGTCAATGGGAAAAGTGATTCATGTTGAAGCACCTAAGGCCAAATACTTTCTGCACATACACAGATCAGACACTCACTGAGAGATTAGGCACAAACACAAATTTATCGTGCCCTGGCAAAAGATCACAGGGGACATGAGACAGACATGTATGTGGCAGAGTAGTGTCCATAAATAAAGGCATGTGAGTATGTGTAATAATTTTAACATCTAGTTCTTATGTGAATCATTTTTAGTAACCTGAACAAGAGATTAATAACAAGAAATAACACTCTATAAATAGGCTGTCCCATTTTTGCTTTTATCAAAGTTACATGGATATCCAAATATCCTTTTTAACTTCTTTTTCTACAAATATCAGTGTGATTAATTTGGTCAGCATAAATGGATATGAGCTTCAAAATGAATTCATGTATTCACTGAACTTCACTAAACTGCACCTCGAAAACCTTCACAAAAGTATTTCCACATTTGAAGAAGCACTTTGACACTTAAAGATGCGAGGAGGGTGCCTAATGTAAGTACAGTACCTAATGACTAAAGATAAAGGTCTAAGTTCTGTTAGGTTCTCAAATCACTTGGAAATTCTGATCTTAGTAGACATACGCTTCTTGTAAGGAGGAACAGAGAAAGATCTCAGGAAATATACCCAGACAGCTGTTTACTCATCTCAAACAGGACTTTGGAGAACTGTTCTGCACCAGCCCATTGGTTTGCAGAATTCTCTAAAATATTAAATAAACAAATAAATATGAAGCCAATGAAGACTGCTTGCTAACTTTGCTTCTTTTTCTAGTGATTTACAGCCCACTTCTGCAAAGCTTGTCCTCTCAAAGTTCTTCACATAACCAATACAAAATCAATTCCTCTTATCAGTGTACCCCAGTTCAGACTGTCACACACACAGTCTTTATACTATGTTAGGTAAATCAGCATTGCTGTCAGCTCCATCCTCTTGAGTCAATTACTCCAGTTGGGATGAAGTGGCTCCACTAAGAGAAGTCTAAAAGACATCATAGAATTACTTCAATCCCAACAGCATTTTGTTTTACCGCAAGAATTTTTCTGCATCAACACATATAATAAAAGGTACTGTACTATGCATACCATTAAACAGGCTTACACTTTGGACATTCCTCATATTTCTGAGTTTATACCATACTCCTAGTGTTCATATGCATGTCATTACAGGACTCTTTGTAATAGTTTAGAACTTCTTTTTTTTTTTTTTTTTTAAGGTGTAAATACAGCAGAGCAGGGAGATAGAAGGGTGACTTCTTGATAAAAGTGCTAGTGCAAAAATTTTTGAAGATTTGTATCAAATTGACTGTCATCAACTATGTAGTGGAATTGTGCTTGTCAGTTGTGTTGTCACTTTTCCACACCAAGGAGAAAAAGAAACCCCTGAGATAACTTTACTTTCCCTTTTAGATGTATGTAAAGAGGAAAAGCACTGTACCATATTAATTCAGCTAGAATGGAGATACAGTGTTTTTCATAAGTACCTGTTTATGTGAGAGCAACTATGCTATTTTCTTTCCTTTTCTTTTGTTGTCCAAATCCTAGTGAAGAGAACATAATGGGGTTTGAATAAACTTAGAAAGTAAGCGGATTTTAGGAAAAATATCCTCATATCTAACAACGGCTATAAACCTAAAAGTGCTATTTCGTTATCTATTCCCTGTTTCAGATTTCAGAATTTTTTTATTATTCATTCAAAAAAAAGAGATTAAAACACAGAGAGTTTTTTTTAATTTTATTTTCCCTCAATTTTATTAATATTTTTATTTCATCCTGCAGAAAAAAATTAGAAAGAATTGGGAAAAAATACTGCAAAAAGTTTTTAGCCTCCTAAACCATGCATAATTGTTACATTAATTTCTAAAAATAATACTAATGAATCTTCATAATTTCAATTTTTGTGAGAGACTGCATATGTAATTTTAAAAGATTATTTTAATTAAGGCTGTCAACTGACTTTAGTTTGCTTTGCTTTTGCAGATAAGGAAGACAAATAAGTGTTTGAGGTAAACTATATTAGGGCTCAAGTTTTAGGACCAAACGGTAACACCTCACCACTGGCTGATGCTCAGGGCAAAGCCCAAAGTGGTACATGCTTGACCCTTGAGGGTGGTGTGGTGTGTGATGTGACTTCATCTTTTTGTTTGAGGGCTCAGGAAAACTTTGGTGATGCTGTCAAAGCTTTTTGGGTAGTGCTAAGCCGTGTAGGCTTGCCTTACATGTGCTTACCAAGAAATCCACATGTTAAACACGTCTGAAACATCTGGGAAAAGAAGAGCTACCAGAATGTACTTTATTTAGATATAAGATTTATTGAGAAAGAAGTTAACTGAAAGTTTTAAAAAGACATAATGCCCAGTAGAAAGGTCTTGGAAATACAGGAGGACACCATCCACTTACCAAAAATATTCTAATATTATAAGATATAGTCTATCAGCTCATGTTTTGAGTTTCTGAGTTTATCAGAAACATCTCAGTAGATATTGGTCGGAAAAAGCTGCACAGCCCAGAAAGCTCTCTAGAAGGAAGCAGGACACCAAACCAAATGCAGGGAGTGGAGCTTTGTTTCTGATCATTATTTCAAAGGACCTTCTGGCTGTGCAATGCTAGGTTAAAGTGAAGCTGGCTTTTGGCTCCTCCAGCCTGTCACTCTGAGAAATATACATCAAATGCCAACATGTAATTCAAAATCCTATTCCTATTCTTCTTGATCCAAGAAAATTTTCTGTTCTGAATTGTTCATTTAAGGTTGTTTTTTAACAATGAGTTTTAGGACATACATTCATCAAACAATAGATTTTGTTCTAAATAAGGAACTAAAATAAGGATATATTTTTACACATTCACCTGAAGACAACCCTTAATGTATTCTAGTGCCCTGAACACATTGTTATGTTGAACTCATAGAAGATTTGAATTTTAAAGGAAAAAATGCTATGTATCCTCATTATTCATGAACCAATAAGGTCAGACACAGATTTACCATATGTAGAAAACTTGAAGTATATAAGGCTGTTGAGATTCAGTAGATCCCAAGGGTAACAAATAAAGGCACAGCTGTTAAAGTATAGTGCCTCTTTCAATTTATTATATTTTTCTAAATTACCATTTGTGGGAATTTAACACTATAGAACAAAAAAGGTGAACTTTTCTTGCAGTTACCAAAAAGCCATTTACTGTTTGTATAGTTTCAGATATAACTGGATTTGGGTTAAAGAAATTTAGGTCTTTTGCATTGTGTATTCATGCAGGGCTTTTTTCAAAGTATTTGAAGGGAAAAATCATCGCGATGTGTTTTGCCAGTTACGCACACTAAGGCTATTTGCTATATCTGGCAAATTTAAAAAGATAACTTCTGAAAGACAAGTTATAGAAAAATTCCTTTTAAAACTAACCTTTAAAAAATGGTGACTTCACGGATTAAACAAGATAAAGGAAGATTTCTTTTTTTGAATCCCATTTTTATTTTGCATTTTGCCTTTATAATAAGTAATCGGCTCATTTATATTTCAAGTGAAAGCAGTAGGCCTATGTAAGAAAAAAAAAGTGCATTTCAGTTTGTAACTTAATGTAACACTTTTAACTGATTTTTTTCTTTGAAGATATATTTTTGTTGTATAAGTTAATATAGATGTGGCATAAAACTACCCCTTCATTTTTATTTAAAATATTTACAGTATTGGATAAATATATCAGCTACTACATAGGAGTTTAGTACTGAATGGATTGATTAAAAGCTAGCTGGATACATAATTAATATCTCAAGGTTCCTTTTTAAGCTTGAGTATAACAACCAATGAGAAGTGATGTGGCTGCTTTGGGATGTGCAAAGCTTTTAAATGTTACCCTTCAACCCACACAGCAGTCTCCTTTTCTTCACAGAACTGTGTTCTCGTCCATAATTTTAAGGGCCTTTGTAAATGGTGTAAGCAGCAGGACCTTTGGTTCAACAGCAGTGATTTTTTACAGTTAAATGTGTAATTCTCCAAACGGAAGGACAGACGCTTTGGAGACATCATTATTCTTCACCTATCTGTCAGAAACTACAGAGGATCTAGCTGGTTTAGTTGCAGTCCTTTTATCTTCAGTCTGATTTCTACAATTTTTCAAATAGATCCACAATGCATTCATCACACCATGAGCAGGAATTTCAGCATGAGCATCACCAGTTATATAAGTTCTGGGCTGAGTAAACTAATTTCCCCTGATTTCAGTCATGTGAAGCAGTGGGTGGAAAGGTCACCCTCATTAGTGGGGAGAGATGCTGCTGCCCTGGTGGCCAACTGGCTTCGCACCCTTTTAGTTATTGATCTGGGAGCGTACGGGAGCAGGCAATGGCTGCAGGGCACAGCTCAGCTCTCTCTTCTTGAGGCTCTCCCAGGAAAGCTACCAAAGGTTTCCTTCTACATCCAGGATCTCTGCTATGGGTAATTAGGGTTAGGCAAGTGAAATAGCTAAAAATGAAAGATTCAGATTTCTGATTCCTCCTGAAAAAAAGCTTTCGGGACAACACATCCAGGGAAAATTTTCTGGGCATATCAGAATCCCACCAGGTTAAAGTGACTCAACGTTTTGTTTTCAGAAAGCAAAATCCCTCTGCATCCAAAGCCAAGGAAAATGTTTAATATCCATCGTTTTCTTGTGTAGTCTCTGTTCCTGACCTTGAATGGCTGATCCAGAGCCAATGTGGGATTTGGACCGTAATGCCAATGAAACTGCAGACAGTCAACACCATTTCTTCCAGAGGGGTCATCCTATTCCCTGGGATCTTGCCAGTGAAAATGATAGGGAAAAATTAAAAAATGAAATTGAGGAACATCTTCAGCATCCAAAGAAAAATCAGTTCATGACAGAAGCAAGAGGTTAAGCATTAACAATTTTAAACTGAGGTGCACACTAATGGTACAGGGGTTTTCTTAAGACACCATAAGTATCAGAAATGGGTCTGAATTATCAGGCTGTTGAAAATAGGACTGTTAGTGAGAGAAGGAGAGAGAGGGAGAGAGAAACTAAGTGATGCTGCTTTTTGGGGAACATTTAGGAAATTATTGAGTTAATTTTCTCAGATCACCTGGTCATACAGCCTGAATACTACATTCTAGTATGGACACTCAGATTCAACCGCTTTCTTCTCTTAGGTGGAAGAAAGATGACTGATTCTTCCCCAAAGGAAGGAAAGATATAAAGACAGCTGCTTGGGAAACTCTACCCTTCCTGAGTATTTTTCTCACCGCCTGCCTGCGCCCCAGTCCTGCTGACTGTCAGAGTTCACAATACAATGCAGGAAGGACAATCCAGCAGGAGAAAAGTGAAGATTCCCTCCAAAATAGCACGTTAGTCTGTGCAACAAGCAGCCATGGGCAGTCATCCTCCATGGCCAGTTTGGGGCAGGCACCCTTGTTTTAAGGCAGTCATGGAAAAAAAATATCCTGCTTTCAGTCTGGATTTTCAGGTCAGGCTCCTGCATGGCAAAGCACAATGTTAAATGGTCTGTGCCCATTGTGACAGCAAGAACCACTTAAAATTAGAGTAAAACAATATGGAAGGTGTCCCGAACTTCATAACATTCGGTTGAATTCAAATCCACTCTAATTTGAGTAAAAGCACCATGAGCAGGGATCTGAATACACACACAAGAAGTAGTGGCAACAGCAGTGAGAACTCAGCTATGATTCCTTGATCCCGTAGGATTCTGGGCCACGCTCAGTATGTTATGAGGTCAAAACAGCTCATTCCTCTTTCTCTGCTGATGGAGGAATAAGTGCTTGCAACTTATCATGGAATGTATACAGGAGCAAAGTGAAGGCCAAACAGAAAGAAGCCATTGAAAGCAAAGTCTTAAAAATACTTTGGTTAGTCTCTGAAAGAAATTACTTGGTTTTTTTTTTTTATATGAATATTTTTAATGCTTTCTATTTTTTTAAAGAATTCTTTATTATTTCTTTAACCTTTTCTTCTGTCACTTTTTCCCTTCCTTTTCTTTTACTTTACACATTGCTTATAATTGTAATAGGCCAGCTTGTGGAGGGTTAGTACAAAATGGATAAGTCAATTTTTTGTTTAAAGCTTTCCTTTCATTTATTAGTGCACAAAATAGTGATTTGCACAGAAGCTTTCCAACATAGGTGCTTTGAGCTGATTAGCACTTTATTCTGCTTTCACACATTGGCAAGCTTGCATGTTATAAAGCAGAAAGTCCACTTCTTGTTTTCCTCTCAGGGTTTAAAAAAAAAAAAGTATTTTTTTCTGCACAGAAACTTTAAGATATATAAAATTTTGTTCCAGCGAGAATTGATGATTGCTTTTAAAAGTATTTCTTAAAGTGGCTATTCTTTTTAGAGAAAAACCAATGTCAGAGTCCTGTGAATGAAAGAATGAGCTCTCCAAAATGACTGATGGTGCTGTCTTGCTTCTCTTAATTGATTAGTACTTTGGTTCTGAAACCTTGGCCCACAGACCATCTGTGTCCTGCAGAGAACTTGCTAGTGGAGCCTTTAGAGAGGAGATAGATACCATGATGATAGTTTCTCTGCTTGATTACTGCTGTTAAATCATCTTAAAAGCAGTTAAATATTCATGAAACCTTTTACTAATCAGACTTCTAGGAAAGCAATTTTAAGTGGGAAAATTCTTTTTGCTTCTGAAGATGTTCTTCTTTTTAATATACACAAATAATAATTAATAACTTATTTATAAAGCCCTATTGGCATGGCTGAGACGCTTGGGGTACTATACAACATCATCAAAACAGAATCAAAACAAAATGAACAAAAGTTCACCCTCATTAGAGTCAAGTCAAACACAAGAAAAATTGCAGACAAGAAAACAGGACCTGCTTCTCTAATCATGTGGTCTCAACATTTGTATTTTTGAAATTATGTTGAGGTTTGAAATACACCAGCGTAAGCCTCAAATCATGTACAAATAAGGGTGAAGCCCCTTTGTTCTTCCATAAACTCATTTTCATTTCACATATCCTCCTATATTATCCTAGCTCACCTGTTTCAAACATTATGCATAAAGCACAACCTGCAAGATGTTCTGAATTGCCGAGGCTCTGCATGCTGCCTCATGCAACCTTCCCCAAATAAACTGGCAGAAAAAACCAGGTGTTCCAGGAGCTGTGCAATAAATGTTTCAAAATGTGACCCACTGTGTACTGGGGGAAGATATAAAGCAAGGAATTTGGCCTTTGCCACCCTTACAAATGAGAACTGTGGGGCAAAGTTCCCTACTTGCCAGCTCTGTGGACTGGGGAAAATCATATTAATATAAAGATCACTTTTACAGACAGCTACAACAACATGAATTTCAGTACCATTTGTCACAAACCTTGGAAAAAAGACGTAAATTAACACATGGACACGTACATATTTAATCATTCAAATGCACTTACAGAAGTAGTTTTTAAAGTTCCATCTGATTCATAGTGCAGGGAAACATCAGTTATTTTTTTTCTGCCGTATCACCAGGTACCATTTCCACAATACAGATTTTCAGATAGGTAAACTGGCAGTACAAAACAGATGAATTTGTACTTCTTCTCTGTTAGACACCAGCCAAATTGTCACCCTTCACAAATAGGTTAAGTAGTTTATGGGGGATAAGTAAAGGAAGAAAAAACAAGAGAAAATATATAGTGAAAGTTGGGCTATCATTAGCAGCAGGTCTTTCTGATAAGGCTCAGCTCTTGAACTATAGAAATGGGGAAAACAGATTAAAGCTGTTGCTTTGATGCCTTAACACAGTATCTATTTAATTTGAGATTACATAGTTTGTAAGGAATAAATCCCCAAATATATTTGTAAAATCCTTCAACAGCCTTCAAAAATATCAGAGTGTATTTTTCAGAATTCACTCTCCGGAGTCTGATTTTAGAAATATACCAATGCGTAGATGATTTAAGAGAGAAAAAGCTGATTTTGGGTTTGTATCTCAATGCAACATTTACTCTAAGCAATAAGTTTCAAGGAAGCTCAGCTGAAACTGAGGACAAGTATTAATGGTGGAAGTTCAAAGGCATGGGTAGGAGCAGCAAGGATGGATAGGCACAGGATTTACTAATGTGCAGTGAGACTGATGAGGGATGCACACTCCTGTCCATCTGTGCTTTGACAACATCTATCCTAATATATCATCTGACTAATTAAACACTGTTTCACCCAGAGGAGTCCGCATTGGCTCGGACTTCAGTTAGAGGCCAAATCCAGTGTCCATTAAAATCTCATGAGAAAGCACCGCAGAAGAATTTTGGCTTTTATGCTATGGCCATCCCTGTTACAGTACACATATCACACTCAGTCCCAGCTATATGCATACCAGGAGATGCAGACCTGTGGCAGGAGAATGCTGTTTTCCTGACTGACCTTCTTGAATTTCATTTTCTTTTCCAAGAAAAGTGATGCTGAGCATTTCACAGCATTCATCTTTTAGAAAAAAAATGGAAGCCTTGTAAAAATGAGCTTTTTCACTATGCTTTTTGGCTGGCATTTTTGATGTAAAGTCTGACCTCTGATGCTTGGGAATTCTGCAGTTCTGAAAACATTTAATTGTATGGGAGGAAAATAAAAAGAATTCTCTTGAATTGTCTCTTAGATTGTATAACTGCTTCTCAAAAGCAGTAGAAGCAAATTTAGTATTATCAAAACCCTCACGTAAGTAGGAAAACACCAGCTAGGAAAAATTAGTCAACAACTGACTAAAACTTATGGTCAAATATTTCTTTCTCCTAAAGTCAACTTTTGTCATCATCTATGGCATAGGATGTTCTCCATGACAAAAAAGAGGAATAAAAAAGCAGTTGTTTACTTTCTTGGTTGTTTTTAACTTTTCAGAACCTCTTGCCTGAGTAAAATTTGTTTGTCATTAACTGCTGACAGCTTCAAAAATTGTCGTTGGATTAACACAAAACAAAGCAATTTTCTTTGTCCAATCATCTAGCATGAGTTCAAATTTAAGGAGAAAAAGTCTGTGGTTTACATAGAGTGTATTTAAACAAAGATCTAGGGGATCCACACGTATCATACAATCTTCGACTCTTTCTTCTGTGAAATGAGTTTATGCAAGTCCGGTTCATTGCGCAAGGCTATTCAGTTTTGTTAGGCCCTTGAATTAGTTTCTAGGTCAACAAAGCACTAAGAACAGTAGAAAAACAAAACAAAACAATAATGACAAAAAATAATCTAAACAAACAAAACCCCTCCAAAAACCCTTAGACCCTAAAAGACTTTATCTTTGTTATGCAAGTCTTCCTACTCACACACTTCAAGTTAAACCTCCTTTGAAGAACAGAAATGGGATTGCTCAAAGTTAAGTACATGAAGAAGAGGAATCAAGGCTAATGGCTGTTTTGCCCAGTGGAAAACTCTCCAAGCTGTATTATTTCAGCTCCTGTAAATATCGTAATAGGATTTTCATGCTGCATTGGAAAATTCCACAGCAGCAACTCAGTCTGTTTTATATGTAATTCATTCCCCCCTTTCTTTTATGCTTGGTCATTTTTTTTGCACAAACATGATACACAGTTTACCAAAACATTTGGTAATTGTCTGAGTGAATCAAACAGTTGTAAAACCTACATCATGCAAAAGCTCAAGGCAATACTGAATTTTGCCCTGCTCATGATCATTTTTAATGCTGCCTGTATATGTGTAAGTCACAGAGAGTCAGCACGATATAGCAGACAAATGTAAAGCCATTTTTTCTGTTCACTGTATTATTGAAATCAGTGAAGCATGAGGAAAAGCAAAAACAGAGAGAAAAGACAAGTCCTTCCCATTTCCATGGCAGCATCTGGCTACAGTTGTATGTTTATTCGTGAACAACGAAATAAGTCTGTCCAGCTACTTTGTTTATAGGTGCATTTCTTGTTTTTCCTAATACAATTTAGGAAAATTCAGAGACATTATTTAGATGCCTTCCCCTTGAAGCACCTTGGCCCTAACAAGGTATCATAAAAAGACAAAACCTGGGAGATGGTGTCTCTGTGCACTGCCTTGGCAGTCACCTGCATCTTCATCTTCATCCATACCCCCCCCATTCAACCAGACACCTGCCGTCAATGAACAGACAGCAGCACACACAGGGGTACCTGTGAAAGTCCTGCCTCCCATTCAAAGTTAAATCATTTGCACCCTGTTGGGACACAGACCTTTCAATTCTCTGAGGCCAGACATCAAAGTAGGCAGAACAGATCTTTCTGAAAAATAATTTCCTGGGGTGTAGTGATACATGTTTTTTAGAGCTTTGGACAGGGCTAGGGTATTTTCTAAGAAAGAGGAATTTCAAAGTGTGCAGCTCCCACTGCAGGATAAATACATCCTAGTCAATTCTTGGGTGTTGAATATCTCGGTTACCTTGCAGTTAAAAGTTTGCAGGATGTTTCTAGCTGATACTGAACTGAAAGCTTTTACTGCTTCAAAAAGGTTGCCAGGCACCAGCCTGGATTCAGTTGCTTTCAGATATAATGTCTTTGTCTCCTCAAGGCAGGGTCCTACATAAAGGTGTGCATGAGATGTTGAGGATTAAAACTATGGAGGATTCAAAGAGATCAGTGCAGAAATTGAACCCATTTTAGAAGGAGTCCTTACCTGTCCTACTTGCAGTATGAAGGAAATTATAAAACTGGGATGTGTCCTTTAGCATTTCTGTGCCTTTGTTTCCCTACAGAGGATGGCAGCCAAAATCTTCAGCCGCTGTGGTACAGCACAGATTGTGCAGCCTCTCCTTGCCAGACCTCAGGGATACTTCTCAAGGTGACTGCCCTCATTCATACATCTGGGGTTTTCACAATCAGGATCCTGGAATGAAAGGCAATATATTACTGTCAGTGCAATATATTAAAATGCTGATGCTGCAGAAAGAAATAAGGGTAGAAGGTTCTGGATTCACGGACTCATTCAAAAGCAATATAAAATAAGTAGAGAAAATGACTATGTGGTACTGAAGCACAGTGGTGCCCATACTGAGAAAAGAGAGCAACCATTTCTTTCTGCTGATTTAGAGGGAGGCTGCCAAGGCACATCCAGTAAATAACTATTGTTTAGAGTCATCTGAACAAGGTTCTCTAAAAGCTGAGTTTGATATACAGGAGAAACACTCAACTGATTGTTATATATTAAGAATTGACTGCAGAGGAATGGACTTTATACAGAAGCTAGGACTGTATTTTGAGTTAGGGAAAGCTTTTTATTCTCTGCATGGAAGCCTTGGGCTTTATTCTATTGGAATTTACTTGTCCAGATGGCTCAGAATGCTGCTTGTCCTTGCAGCCTGTTCAGGGGCCAGGCAATGGGCAGTGGTGCTGCAGAAACACAAAACAGCTCCAAAGTTTCCTGAGAAACATGACTGGGAGGAGGACAAGAAGCACACTCTACTCAAGAGCCAAGTCTGCAAGTAGGTAAAAATGAATCTGAAGAGGGATGCTGTGCCTGTGAAAGTAAGGAGGGAGCATGTGCAAAGCAGTTGAAACAGTTATGGTTTTGTGCTTTGTAGTTAACTTGGTGTTAAAATCAAACACACAGCATTATTTTTAGCTCTTAGAAAACCCGAGCAAAATGCTCCAGGCAGCTGCTATCTCTTCTGTCTTGAGCAAACATTTGGTTTTTGTCAGTTTGATGCTCAATCATCAAAATGTGGGACTTCCTGCTTTCCCTTTCCCTTTTCTCTTTCCCTGTCAGTGTCCATGTCCTTGCCCTTGTCCTTGTCCTCATTCTTGTCCTTTCACAACTTTCTGGAGCCTGCAGCTTTTAGGAGGAGGAGCTGCCTCAGAACCATTTCCCAATTCATAGGTGTCTGAGATGGTCAAATGCCTGATGCACCTGATTTTCTGTCTGAAAGCTGAGTTGGATTTGCCTTCTTCAGACAAATATTTCTCACAGAAGAAAAAAAAGAGACAGGGAGAAAATAGGGGAGGTCGTGCATGGTGTTTTAATTTTGTTTGCCTCTTCCCCACACAGTTCTTCTCAGCCCTAATAGCTGCACCCGTTTAAAGATGCAGTAATTTATTTGCCCCTTGATGCCAAGGTGAAAAAAGAGGAAGTATGGCTGATTTGTATGTTGTTCACATTCATTCCCCGCTCCTTACTGGCCTATTCTGAATAATATAAAATGAGTCAGTCAATTTGGAGTAGAGCACAGATCACAAGAGGTTGCTGAGGATGGTGTCACACATCCAGATTTCTGGGAAATAGTGTCATCCGAGGTCCATTCTGGATTGTTACCACAAACAAACACTGCCATGGGTTGACACTGAGGAAATTAAAGAAAGAATTTCCTTCATCAGAGCTGATGAGGACTGCTTAGATAAATGTCTGCAAGTAATGGTGAGCACAATGCAGGTGTTACATCCTATTCCTTCCTGGATGTCAGAAATGTGGACTGTGTATTCTGAGGGACTTTAGGATAATTGACATTCTAGCATGTCACCAGCTCGATAATTGATGTACAGCTAGATTTTCCAGCCGTTTATTTGCACTGAGGTTGCGTCCAAGACATACCAAATTTCTGATACTTCTCACACATGAGAGTTGGAAGCCTTGCTACATCTCAGAGTGTCATATCCTGAGGGCATTCAGCACACAGCTCCAAAGAAAAGGGGCTTTTGCAACTACTACTTTTCCTCCTGGGATCAGGGATGGGAGGAAGCGGAGAGCATTCAAATGGTTGTGGTCTGGGTAAAATTTGCAGTCTTTCCTCCATTTTTTGGTCTGCTAGAGCCAGCCAGCAGTATGTGTCCAGAACATGTCCAGAAAGAATTGCTGACCTCAGCAGCAAGTAGAAAGTTCATTAAGGCACATAAACCTCCCTTTTCTGGGATGGTACAATGTACTGTTGACTCACATGGGCTGCACAGTCTAATCCTAAATTATTAAGAATGACCCAGATTCTGGCACTCTGGCTTCTGCAAATTAACATCTTACTCTGCAAGCAGTTTAGTCCAGCTTAAGTGGGGCTGCATCAGCAAATTAATTTTCAGTATGAGGATGAAAGAATCATGCCTTATAACTCTTGGTTCCAAAAGACCCAGATAGGAATTATAACATGCAGCAGAAGGAATGAAAATAAACTTGCTCTGGGTTCAGAGCAGTCTGGTAACAAAAAGAAAAAAGAGAATGAATTCACAATTCTTGCTTATATAAATAGAACCTGTTTTGACAAATTTTGTATGCTTATGTTTTCTGAATTAGCGTGCTTCTAAAGTACCACTTTTTTTCAGAATGACATAAATGACAGCATTGACAAGAAAAAAAAAACACAGGCTGTTACTATATATATGTTTATAGTCTTTAAGCTTTGCAAGCAAGAAATTGTTGAATTCATGCAATAATTCTTAACCTATGGACACTTGCTTGGTCTTCAGCCATAGTACAACACAAAAATATCTGCTTATTGGGTCTCAAAAGGCTGTGATCCACAGCACAAGTTGCGTACTGCAAAGATGGATAATGGGTCCCGTGCTGCAAGATCTTCATTAGTGACCTAGTCACTGACACAGACTGAACCTTCAGCAAGTTTTCAGACGATACAAAACTAGGAGGAGTGGCTAATACACCAGATATCAGGCTGCCATCCCGAGGGACCTCAACAGCTGGAGAAGTGGGATGATGAGAATCTCATGCTGTTCAGTGAGGGGAAGTGCAAAGCCCCTGGGGAGGAACAACCCCAGCAGCAGCACAGGCCGGGGGGCCACCCCTCTGGAAAGCAGTTTGGCAGAGAAGGCCCTGGGGGTCCTGATGGACACCAGGCAGGACATGAATCAGCAGTGTGCCCTTGCCACTAAGAAGGTGAGAGGTATCCTGGGCAGCATTAGGCAGAGGAATGCCCACTGGTGGAGGCATGCGGTTCTTCCTCTTTATTCACTGCTGTCCACCGTGCAAAACTGACACTGGAAATACTGGAGAAGAGTCCAGTGAAATGCACAAAATTTATTGGGGCTGCTGTGTCTTTCATACAACAAGAGAATGAGAGAACTGTGATTGGCTAGACTGGAGAAGAGATGGTGCAGGGGGTCTTACCAGCACACGTAAATATCTGATGGGAGGGAATGAGGAAGAGTCAGAAAGATTCTTCTCGTGAGTGCTCAGTGACAGGACAAAAAGCAATGAACACAAATTGAAATACAAGAAAATCCCCATCAAACATATGAAAAAACTATTTTACTGTGAGGATGGTCAAACACTGGCATTGATTGCCCAGAGAGGATGTGGAGCCTTCATACTTGGAGATATCCAAAACCTAAGTGGACATAGGCCTGAGCAACCCACTATAGATGACCTTGCGTGTGAAAAGGGGTTCCACTAAAGAATTTTCAGAGTTTCCTTCCAACCTCAACTCTTCTGTGACTGAACAATACTTTTCCCACTACACCAGAAATATTGCAGCAGTATTCTTTCAGCTGATTTGTATTTGCATTTCTGACATGTCTGCAAATAACAGACACATATTTTGCTCTTAGTGTTCAAGCTAATTATTCACTAGTGCTCTTTAGGATTTGGGTAGCTTTAACCATATTTGGGTTTTAATGACCAAGAATCAAGATGCCACCTTCTGTGCATGACAGCACTGAAAGACTCACACTTGGAAATGCCCCAGCAGGGTGGATTTAAACAAGCTCTTTCCCTAGTAAGACCATCACAGCAACTTACAAAATGACGTGATTTAACTGACGGGTGTCTGTCCAGGATTTTCAAAGAGGTTTACAAAACAGACACCACACTTAGCCTGCAATTTTTCACAAGACCCTAAGCAAACCCTGTAAAGCCCATAGCAAACATGGTAGGTATTTTGATTGCACACTCCTGAAAATGAACAGGGCTAAGAACCACACCTTTCTAATGTTGAAGTGCAAGGCACAGGAGATGGGCAACACGAGCCCATTTGTGGCACTCAGCTTATTTCCCAAACCTCCAACAACATTTGAAAATGGTCATGACCTACTTAGAAAAGTGAGCAGGCTGGGAAAAACAAGCATAAGCAAAATATTTATAAAATTAGGACAAAACATAAATAAGTAAAACTTGCAAAAATTCTTTGTAAAGCTCCTTACAACTCATTTAAAGTTTTGCTCATCCGAGTCAAGACAAGAACATTGCAGATTACTATTCTATTCAACCAAACCAGATGGGATTCACCCATTGCTACAATTCCAACTGCCTAAAGTATATTTGTCTCTTCTCTCTAATCCCTCTTTCTCTGACATTAATACAAGAGTCATTGTAATGGGTAGGCTTGTTATGAAGAACTCAATAGTAATAAAAAAATACAAAAATTGCTGTTCTTGTATTCCTCTTGTTGTTGAAGAATAAAATTATACCGTAAATTAAATCTGATTTTATAACATTTTGCATGCATATAGATCTTCATGTGAACTCAGGGGAGCATACTTTATTTGAGCTCTGTATTCCTTATACTTTTTAATTAATTTTTCTTTGTAATTCAGAATAAGTTTCTAATGGATTCATGGAACAATATGGGGTCACTTGGGGGTGATTTTAATACCTGCAATTCCCATGGTTATTAATCAAAGACTTTTTAGCCTTTTAGATAAATTATCTGCCTTCTGTTTAGAAGATTGAGATTAAGCATGTGAGAGAAATTGTCCCTACTGACACAAAGAAGAAAGTCATGAAAATACAAAATGCAACATTTTGGATATCTCACAAAACTACAGAATATGCTGCAGATTTTCAATTTTCTTTCATCTAGCCTCATGAAAATAATTTGTTATGAAAATAGCAATGATTCTGAAAAGGGGTGATTTTCATTTACTGCCTATAAATCTCAGAAGCTGTCCGAACCAGTAAAACTCTTTTAGTTGAGGATTTACCGTTTACAAGTGACAGCTTTTTTAAAAAATCGTTAGGCTTTTTAAACACCTAAGAAAGAAAGAAAGGTGTTCACTTAGCAAGTTTAGTGGGGAATCTAAATTTGCATACCATTGAACAGTGGTTGTTACATTTTCATCCACTAAATGGTGAATCATACAAACAGACACAGTCTTTGTGCAATTGATTTGATTCCTCTTGACTTCATGGTGTCCAATAATTAGAAAAATCCTGGTTGATTTTCTGTTCACTAAAGAAAAAAACCAATTTGTTTTCCATACTTTTTCACCTGATCTAGAACAGCACAACTGTAGAGCAATGTCCTCGAGGGATACCAAAGACAAAAGAACATACATCTGAATTGATACATTTACATGTGTTTATATATGCAAAAATATATATAGCCTAATATCCAATCTCACAGTTCTGCTCATCATTCAACAATGGTTAATCCGATATCAAGAACTCTCAGAAGCCAAAGAATTTAAATTAGCTGTGGACTTGACTTCAACTTTTCACATACAAGCATCCTCAAGGTGTGTGAAAGTTCAATGCTTGTCTCTAGCTCACTTCTGCCTCTCTGTCAAAATGAAATTAATCACATTTCACAAAAGCATTTTAAGTACTTACAACAGCTCTGTTATCATAATGTCTAAGCATTTCACAAATTTTCTTCACCTGAAGAAGGACCCGATTTATCAGTTTGCTAACCAGAGACAGAGCTGCCCCCAAAGGACAGCAGGTTACGGGCTGTTGGCTGTTCAGGTTATGGGGGGGTGGGGATGTGAAGCAGTTTAGCTGCATCTGTGCATTGATCCATCTGCATGGATTCCCCTGGACCTATAACACATCCAGGTGACTCATCAGGTTCAGTCACCTGCTTCCACTGTACTGCTTACAAACTCCAACTGGCTCCTTCAGTCCATGTTGTACAGCAAGACATTCTATTCTTTCAACTGCATGAAGTAGAGGGTGCGTCGGTTGTTTGAAGCCATGCAAAGTCGGTCAGAGGACCTGGGCACTGCTTTCATAAATCTGAGGCTGTTATTCATTCTGCATCCTGTCTTCTTTCTTAGCCACCAACCACACATAACCTGGAAAGTAGCAAAGCAAGGGGAAGAAAAAGCAGCAAGTCAGCAAAAAAAGTATCAGCAAGAAATAAAGAAACCTAAGTGGGTAAACAAGCCATAATACATCCTTCAAATACGGGGCCAGAACAGACCTGAGCAACGTTTTGCACTTTCATCCCTCAGAAGCAATTCTCTGGAAAGAGAAAATACCTTGATGAAAGCCACATAGAGAAGTCAGAGAGTAGACATGAGATGAGCAAAAGAGTCCTTGAAGACAGCTCTACACAGTGATGTACAGTGTTCTCCATAGCAAGTATTTCTTTCCCATGGAGAGCATTGCACATCACCGCACAAGGCTGCACTTCATAAATTGGAAACCATCTTCGGAAAAATACATGTATACACATCATAGGGTATACAATGCATACTGTGCTTCATCATTGTGATATTATGGATGCTACATGTCTTTTCTTCCCAAAAGAATACTTCAGAGGTCTCAACATTTATTCTGCCAACAAAGTAGAAAGGTGAGCATAAATACAAGTTTTCTCCATGTAGTGTAGAATATGTAGCGTACATTTTGCATGTTCATGGAAGGAAACAATCAAAATACGTATTATATACACATGTATTTATCCATACCCTAAAAATGGAAGAAGAGAAGACACACAGGCTTCAAGAACATGCATATTTCAGCAGGTCTTATTAAGATATATGTGTTACTTGTACTCAAAACTCAGGCTTAGCATTTTGCAGAGCTGTCTCATTCTGAAAGTGAAGCAATTCTTCATTTGCCATGATCCTTTCATGAACTTGTGAGTAACTTTATGACATTAAACGTGGCAGGAGCATATTTATTTAGTAATTAGAATACTAAAACCGTTATTGGGAACATCATCCAAATTTTCTATAATTCAACTCTCAGCTTTATTCAGGAGCACAAGTGGCCAAATGGCTCAGTCTCAAATGTGAAAGAGGGAAACAGTGTGAGTCAGACCAGATGGCTGTTGACCTTAAGGCAAGATAGAAATGGATGGGAAAAGCTTTTCTCAGCTGTGCTTCTTCTAGGCACTGCTCCAGAAACTCACCTAGTCCTGGTGATGGAAAAAAGTTTTACTTTTTAATATCAAAGATGTTCTAGTTTAAAAATAGTACATTTTTTCTAATAATGCAGATACTTCTTTTTATTATGTCTTTTAAGATACCTAAATTGGATGACAATAGGAAAGAAGCAATGAAATTTACTTTCTTGAATTGCAGAATTCCAGAGTTTGAGTGCTATGAGAGTATCATCTCTTCTAAAATCACACACTGCTAACAATTATTATCACTCTTCAGAGCTGACCATTGGAACAACACCCTAAAAAAAAAGAACTTATATTTAAGCTAAAATTCATGCTTTCATTTTGAAACAACTTTGCAGTTTGAAGGTTCTCATTCTGTAATATATGAAATGTGTTACAATAGGAAGTTTTCAAAAGCTGATACAAGATTCTGAAACAACCTGAAATTATCATTATTATTTTCATTTTTCTTCAAGAGAATTAGGAATCTACCAAATTTTTCCTAGTTTAAAGAAATCAGATTTCTAAATTTTGGAATCTTCTGTAAAATGTCAGTTACTCTCTATCAAAACAAATGTGGTGTCTGATTCAAGGTTTGAGTCAAAGGCTTTTGAAAACAGTGGAAGATGTTTAAGTCTGTGTCCTCTGGATTTGGTCCACAAAGGCTAAATTTATAGGCTATGAGATAAAGTTACGTAAAGGAGACATCTCTGTGTAGCTGTATATCTTGACTAATTCTAGTCCTTTGCTCTTATAATGGTTTATCCATGACCTAACAGATAAATGGAATGGAATATAAACAGGAAATCATAGCTAAGTTACAGAAATATAAATGTAAACACTCCATTTATTTTTACCAAAAAAAAAAAAAAAAATAAAAAAGGGAAAATGAAATTATTTCTATTTTCTTCTTGGGAAGCCACTTGAAGCATTAATTAAGCATATTAACTTGAATGTGGTAAGAAGGTCTGCAAAGTCTTTTTCACCATTTTGTAGTTTTCTGAGGTTTATCTTACTTTTCACCTGTTCCTCTAATATTACCAAGACATTATTATTTCTGAGAGTGTAATATGTTGTGTTGTATTCTTTTGAGTGGGTCAAATAACCTTTATAGTGCATTTTTAAAGTATCAATGATGCCTAAGGAGTCTACAATATATGCTGCTGACTGGGAAATTATATTTGTATTTAATTATTCAATGCTTTGTGGAATTGAGAACATATTGCACAAAATGGCTTTGACTGACTGTTACATACTTTCTGCAGGTGTTATTATGCACCAGGCTAACATAGTTATCTCTCTGCTATATGGAAATGAAGGAGTTCAGCACTGGGAGTGTTGTATATTTAGAGGTTCACAACCGTGTAGTTTGCTTCACTGGCCATGCAACACCTCTCATTCAGACAGACTGTACAAGTTTGCAAAAAATCATATATACCCTGCAGAATTTGATATTTGGTAATGAAAGCCAGGTCTGTTAGCAGAGCTGAGAATGCCAGTGTTTTGTATTCCCCAAAATGCACTTGACTTCATGGGAGCCCTACTAAGTGGCATCAAATGAGAATCTGGCTTTGTGTGCACTGTCCCCTGGGAATGTCATGAGTTTGTTACATGAAACCCATAAATCACTTTGATGTTATCTGGACCTGTATTATCATAGGAACTTTACAGGCTGGTAAAATATGCTTCTGAATCATGTAGAATCCACTTACTGCTTCTGGGCATTGAGTCTGATATTGAGACTGCACCCCACTGTGCTCTGGAATACGTATTTTGTGCAGCACGGGTGCATATGCGGCCAGAAGGAGGTCATTATCTGTACTTTGATTACTCTTTCATTACATCTTTACACAGCTATACTGACAACTCTTCCTGTTTCTGTTTAAAAACACAAACAAACGCTAGCGAGCACTTACCACGTTTTCCCCCTTCGATAGTTGAAGATTATATTGATTTGAGAAAATGAGAAAATAATGAGAAGTACTGCAGTCCAGTACAGGAAGACTGAGAACTTTTAAGTGCCAAGACTAATAGATGGCAAACACAATTTGTTGATGGTAAGAGCAAAATTGTGAGTTTTAAAGAAAAAGCAAAAGGAAAGAGTTATCTTCTAATTGGTAAGAAACTCAGGCATCCTGAATAATATTTTTTTAGCCCTGAGTTCAATGTTCAGGCGCAACGATGAGTTCAATCAAGATGTAGAGATGCATTCTGAGATAAACATGTTACAAAATCAAAGCTAAAATCACAACTGCATAAGAGAGTGGTCCAGATGCTGAGAGTATGGCATCATACCAGGCACAGTCTTTCAGGAAAGAGGGCAAAGAATCCGAAGTCTGGGTATCCCACAATATACTCAAACACTGGAGTGCAAAATTGGACTGCAATAAGACAGAAAATAAAATTACCAGAGAAAAGAGCATAAATTAATTGCACTGAGTAAGAACAAAATTAGGAATTCTTAATCACACCATTAGGTACCAAGAAGGTTGAAAACAAAAGCCTTAGTAAGAAAATTCCCTTCAGGAATTATTTTTCTTTTAAAAACTCACTGAAGCGTGAAGCACTGCTGAACTTAAGTGGCTACTTGATTTTCTAAACAAAGGAGACATAGGGAGTTATATGGCAAGAGAAAAAGGCAGAAGCAGAAAACAAAGGGATGGGAAGCAAGTAATAACTATAATAATATTTTAACATCTAAAGGCAGCAGCAGAAACTGGGCAGAGATGAACCAGACAGTGAGCATATGCAGAGCAAGAGACAGACATTTTAGCCAAAGGCATAAAATTTGAATCCTGCTGCAAATTTCAAAACAAGCGACTTTATGCACAAAATGCATTGTGTTCTTGTCAGGCTCAGAAGGTTCTGCTGAATGCTCACTGCTTTGAAAACTTAGCAAAGAGGCTCAGAATAAAAAATTACACAGAGCACCAGATCTGCAGACGTGTCCATGCATCCGACTTTGAGTGTCTGGCTAGGAATACCGCATCAGTTTCTGTGGGTCTGCCTGCTACCAAAAATATAATTTGCAGTGCTGGTGCCTTATGGTGGACCTCAGATCTCTAGTTCTGATTGCTGGTTTTGAAAATTGTTGTTCCTGGCCTTATTTATGAGTGCAATGTTTTTTTTGCAGAGACCTGTCCCCTAATGCATAGTTAATAAAAATTACTGACATTAAAAAATCCTATTTGACCCAATGTAAGAGATTAATACCAAGTTTAAATCTAGTTTCAAACAACAGGAGAAGGATCTTAAATACTAGGAAAGCTCAGATGAAAACCTTTTTCTTAACTCTTTTCTTTCAGTAATGAACACTTCAAAACTTGATGTAATTGTGGAAGCCAAATACTTCAGATCCTCAATTCCAGATCAAAAAAATGTAGCTTAGAACTTCCCTTGACACAGGTCTCATTCAAAACCATAAAAGACAATAGAAGACCTTCAAAGTGCTTTGTAAACAGGCAGGGCTGCTACCCTTTGGGTACAGCATTTAAGTTTTTTTCAGGTAATTTTTGGCTTTCTGGCCAATTGGCAATTGCTCTGAAATCTCTTACGTTTTCTTTTTTTTTTTTTTTAACTCTGTGTTTTCCAACATATTCTGAATTAATGAATGAGAGCGCCAACTAACTTGTACTACACAGAATCAGTTTCTTAATACCTCAAATTATTTTTCCTCTTTTGGTTGCACCTTTTATCCTTTTTTTTTTTTTTTAATGTTGTTCTTAGCAGGATTGGGTTTTAGTGGAACCACACAAGATGTTAGGCAGATAATAGAACTGTTTTCTAATTCATGCTGTAAAACATTTCTAACTCTGGTCTACAATAATGACAATTATTCTTGTGCTCCGACTTTTGCTGTACTCATTACCACTTACCTCCTCCTCCATTCAAGTATTTTTCACTTTGTTAGGCTTTCCTCCTTTAGGCACAATTGTCATATATCAAAACTCTGTAAGACTTAACAGTGCTACACAACAAATGTAAACTAATGTAACAGCTTCTGGAATAAGACTGATCTTGTTAGCATGAACCCTTTGGTTTTTTGGTTTCTTTAACATAGAAAATAAAGCCTGAAAGGACTCGTCTTTCAGTGTTTATCTCAAACCATTAATTCAAATACTTCTATTCAGATAAAATGAATTTATTAAGTAGGTTTTGTTAAAGTCATTACCAATTTTCATCTGTGGATTCCATCTCTTGTTTATTCAGTTTCATAAAGAAAAATAATAGCACTTTAGTTTCCACAGAATATAGAGATTTAATTTAGAAGCGTGTTCCTGAGAAATCTTTAATTTGCAGTAACTCTTCATTACTACTATTGAAATAGCAGCCTTTTATCCTTTTCTGTCCAGTGTCAAAATACCCTGTCCAATGTCAAAAAGACTTCTCCTTTGTCCTTTCATTATATTCTGCTTTTATTTTTGTTCTGTATTCACAGAATCACAGAATGGGTCAGGATGGAAGGGACCACAGTGGGTCATCTGGTCCGACCTCCCTGCTCAGACAGGGTCATCCCAGAGCACGTGGCACAGGATTGCGTCCAGATGGTTTTTAAATATCCGCAGTGAGGGAGACTCCACAACCTCTCTGGGCAACCTGTTCCAGTCCTTGGTCACCCATACATAAAGAAATTCTTCCTCATGTTTAGGTGGAACTTTCCATGCATTGGTTTCTGCTCATTGCCTCTTGTGCTATTATTTAGCACCACCGAGGAGAACCTGGCTCCATCTTCTTGGCACTCTCCTTTGAGATATTTATACACATTAATGAGATTTCTTCCCAGTTGTCTCTTCTTGAGGCTGAACAGGCCCAACCCCCTCAGCCTTTCCTCATAAGAGAGATGCTCCAGACCCTTGATCAACTTTGTTGCCCTCTGCTAGGTGTGCTCCAGGAGCTCCAGGTCTCTGCTGTATTGTGGAACCCTGAACTGGACAGAGTTGTGGACTCACCAGGGCTGAGTAAAGGGACGAGGTCATCATCGACCCACTGGCAATGCTCTTCCCAATGCACCTCAGGATACCATTGGTTCTCTTGGCCACCAAGGCACTGCAGGCTCACAGACAGATGTTGTCCACCAGGAGCCCCAGGTCCTTCTCTGCAGAGCTGCTCTCCAGCAGGTCAGCCCCCAGCTTGTGCTGGTGTAGAGGGTTGTTCCTCCCCAGGTGCAGGGCACTGCATTTGCTTTTGTTGAATTTCAGAAGGTTCTTCTCTGCCCATCTCTCCAACCTATTATTCCTAAAATGCTTATTTAATCACTGCAATTTTACTAGCATTATTAATTATTTTTAATTATTTTTATTAATGTGCTTGATTAATTTGATTTACATGAAAACTACCTGCTCACTTACGTTTAAGTTTGTACAGTGCCTACTGTTGATTAACTCACAGTTAGAGTTGTTCATACAATTGTGTATAGTGAAAAGAGTGGCAGGACAGGCACCCTCACAGTGATCATGTTCCTAGTTCCAGTATGAGTCTATTTGAGCTAAGCAAAAAGTTAAGCAATGAGGATGACAGAGGAGCAGCTCTGCTTCTGCACACATTCAGGCTTGGCCCTCTCTCGTGTGGGATGTCTTCTCATTGGTGTCGTTTACAAAGAACAAAAATTTGTCTATGTTAAAGTGTGTAATGAAAGAATGAGTGTACTTTACGTGAGTTACTAAATAGCCTTTACTGGTGAGAAATTTCAGTTACTACTTGCCTGAGCCAAACAAACATCAACTAGCATTTAATATTTCATCCTAAGTCCTCAGGGCATGCAAAATGCCTCTGCCCCCTTCCCCCCCCAAAAAACCAAAAAAAACTGCTTTCCAAAGCAGTCTTTAAATTCTCTAATAGTGTTCTGAAAAGAGGATATAATTAGGAAAAAAATCTCTATTTCTCTGAAAAGGAAGAAGTCAAAAAGAAAAGAGGATACACACAGCACCTACAATGGATTTTGTCCTTTGCCTGGTACCTCCTTATTTTCTTATGAAGAGAATTCATGGGTGAAAGCCACTGCTACTGGAATGTCAGTATCGACATCAGTTCATGGGATCCAGCTTCAGCAGAATTTCCTTGTGGTGTTGCTGTAAATAGCTTGTGTTGTTTGGGCTTGTGTTTTGAATTTTCTGTTGACTGAGTTAATTATATGTTGGAAGCATAGGACAAAGTAATGCGTGTGAACTACTGAATTAGCTGAAGTTTTATTCTTCTCGAGCCACAAAGCCAGAATCTGGTTTTCTTTTCATACGGAAGGATCCTGCAGGGAATACTTACTGCACAGTAAACTGTGACTGCAGCTCTGCAGGGAAAAGGAAGAGAGATGCCTTGACACTTTTAAACACGGAGCTCACCTCTGTTGGATCATGGCAGAGGGCTTAAACTGCAGATGTAAACTGCTATGTGCAAAGTGAGCCAGCAAACTGCAGAACTTCACAACTGGGAGACTGAAAAATGTCCTGAAAGATAACTATGTTTTTCATTCGTGTTGTACAGGAGCTTCCTTGTGTGAGGGTAACATTTGGTAAGGGTGCTAACTTGCTCACATACAGAAACAAGCTCTGTTACCATGTAAGTGCACAGGAACTTTTGCATCGACTTGGATGGTACGGGCTGATGATCTGCATGAGTTGCATCAGCTTAAAAAGGAAACTTCAGGCAATGGTGAAAATAAATTTATGAGCTCATATCCTTGTTTAAAAACCTACCCTAAGTATGAAATATAAAAAAAAAAAACCACTTTCTGGTATAAGCCATAAAGCTGAGGCTGATAATTAGTGTGAGAAGTTGCTTTACTAGTCTTCCTTTTCTAAGCAATACTTTTGGTTTTGTCATCATCACACAGGGTGATGATATATCAGTTTGTAATATGGAATGCCTCCATATCAACACATGCTGAACTTTGGATTTTTTTTTGTCTGAGTGACCACTTATTTCTGTTAGGAAGAAAAAAAGGTATTTCTTTGAAACTGTACAAAGTTCCATATTGCTGAAGGCAGAAAGGACACTTTGATAACATATTTTTCACAAACGTGAACAGTTCTAAAATAAAATGTCTGCTCTTGGAACAAGGCAAATATTCCAGTAAAGTTAATCTATTTTATTATGTATTTATTTTCTTTTAGCACTCAAAGGTTTATTAACATCTACAAGCTCTCTCAAAGAATGAAAGTGTCTTGCATCAAAGCTCTACCCACAAAGAATAGTCAAAATACTGTTTCTAGCTGAGACCCACGGCAAACAAAAACAAAAGAAAAATACTTACAAATGAGATATAGTTACATTTTACTGTCAGTTAATCTTCCATCAATAAATTAAATCATATTTATCCCTAGTGTAATATCTTTGTGGCTTCTATCTTATCCTTTTTTTGTTTGTTTGTTGTGTTGATTCAGCTACCCAGAAAAATCTTATTCCAATGTGCTTCTGAGAAAAGTTCTTTGTTTCTGAAACTCTGCTTATAACACCTACGCCTCTGTTGTGGTAAAGCGTTCACCTCTACAGGAGCCCCTTATCCTCATGTTCCTCACAGTTCTGGGAGGTAACTTTTCTAAGATCATGTCTCCGTGTCACCTCTGGAGCTGGGGCTTAGAAATTGGGTCTTGGCTCCGAGCTCTCTCCTATGAATGCGTCACTCTGTTTGCTCAAGCAGTGTATGGTCCCACCATTCACAGGCCATACCATCTCTCTTCCTCTGTCTGTGTAACTATTTAATAAAAAATATTCTAGACTTCATGTAGAGTACACCTCTCTTCTTTAAAAGTTACCTTCCTTATTTAAAAATAAAAGTAATGAAAACCTATTTTTAAAAAACTTTCATTACTTTCCTCTACCTATATAACTATTTGATACAAATTTATTTTACAAAACTCAGATTTTTAGGTTCTATCTTCTGCATTACTTACTGCCTCACTGCATTTCTGGGGGGGAGGGTTTGGGGTTTGGTTTTTTTGGAG